>VMBQ01001195.1:71993-84916 GCA_007657795.1 Dreissena rostriformis
TACTACTACTACTACTACTACTACTACTACTACTACTACTACTACTACTACTTCTACTTCTACTACTACAACTACTACTATACTACTTCTACTGATGATGATGATGATGATGATGATGATGATGATGATGATGATGATGATAATGATGATGAGGAGGAGGATGAGGATGATAAATCGTTATTAAAATGTACGTGCCACCACAAGTTTAAATCTTAAACTTTAAAGGTTTAAAGGTTAAACATTTGATCGCTGTAATCCTTAAATCCACCATCATTAAATATACGATAAAGTGTCTGATAATAATCAACATAAAACAAACAACATTCCTTCTTAATGCCTGTGTATTGATATATTATACAACACAAGCGGCGTGATTCATCATTTACGAGCACGAAATAAAATGTAAGCAGAAACAACATTTCTTAACGCGCAGTTTTAAGAATGCATTTGTGGTTTTAAACATTAATTTTTTTTATGACAATACTACTATACTTATACATATATTTACGTATACCAACGCTAATTATTATATCTAACATATAGTTTCGTAAGATTTTGTTTCGATTTGGTTTTTATCACCGCACTTTTACTGTGGATGCTTTGTGTGATTTGTAAAATAAAGGACACGTGGGCACAAATATGAATCAACAAATGTTTGACGAAGCAAAATGCAAAACATGACAAACACATATTGGAACGAAGTACGGGGGTCGGCGGTATTCAGTATTGATATATAAAGTAATGTGTAAATACTGTTTTGCTATCAATAAACGTAATATATGACAAGGGCCTTGTGAAGATCAAACATATTTAACGCAAACGTAGTGTGCCTAAAAATCGGCGTTAATGACTTTAAGCGATTTAATGATCAAAACTAAGATGTATTATATGTACATATTGTACTACAAATCAAGCGCTTAAACTTCTTAGCTAGCTGCTTGTGATATACACAACGTGATTACCTCCGGGGTAATACGCGAGTGAAGAGTGTTTCGTTATTTAACAGCGCATCGGGTTTTGTAATCGGCAAGTAGAAGGTTGGATTTATACCGTGAAAGCTGATTTGCTCAGAGTTTTAGAGACATACGTATAAAACCCGGAGCTGAGACGTTTTCCATCGAAACACTCTGGTCTGGATGGTCGTGTGGAATTACTGAGATATGGAAAAATGTTCGGATAATAGACGCGTCAGTCGCAGACGAATCACTGTGGCTTTAATAGTGGATGTTATCCTTTTTCTTTGTGGTGAGTTTTTTTGTATAATGAAATATTGAAATGCATGATATTTCTCTTATATTATCGCACATTTTGAAAATTATTTAAGGTAATAACTATAATTATACTCTATTTACTTATTTTAGTTTTTCAAATAAAACATAAGTTTATCAATTATAATGAGATAACAATGTAATGCAATATTCGGTTGAATTGTTAAGATTTTGTTTTATATATATGTATTTCGTGGTATTAATGATATTTTTGACCCGGTTTTTATACGTTTGTCAATAATGTTCATGATCATTTAATAATAATAATAATTAAAACAGGTTAAATGAATAACTATTGAAAATAAACACTTTTTGGCAAATTTCGATATGTAGTGCATTAATAATTGCTTCACTAGTGATTGTTAATTTGCAAAAGTCTACATGAGAACGGCTTCTATTTCACAATTTCTTTTTCTATCATTTTTTTTTCAATCGTTCAAAATAGTGTCTCCATTTTACAATATTATTTATCTTATTACTAGAAGGGTTTCTTTCGCATTTATAATAAAAACTATTCGATCTATGTAAATTAAATCTTTGTAAATATAACTAGGGTCAATCACGTGAAAAGTTGAGATTATTTTCTGTGTCTGCCTCGTACATATGTTACAAACATTTATGACAATATTTTCATTCTTCAACTTGTCTTTCAAATAATTGTCTTCGACCGCGACACCAATACAACGAGATGGGAAATAAAAGCTTCACACTTTTGATTTTACATTTTGCATTGATATATTTCTTGTCCTTTTGCTGCGTTATTTTTAGATTGAGTTCATTTTGGCCAATTAGAATACCAATTTTATGAAATTGATGTCGCAAAGTAAAACTTGGAATTTTAATGAAAACATATTTTTGTACATATAACGTCATGATAACGAGATACTGCTGATTATGTAGTACTATGAGGGAATACGTCTTAGTTACGGTTTACTTCCTCGTAATTATGATACATTTGTGCATTTAAAGAGAGTAGTTTTTGTTTCAAAGTCGTATGTCTGTTACACGTTTTAGTAGTATCATTTTATTGGCAATATTTAACTGACAGTTATGATACCCGATATCGTTTAGTCAAAATTACGTTACTGCAACAACTGTCGCCTGACCTGAAAAAAAGGTATATAATTTATGACTGAAACTTGCAAATTAATGTTAAACTCGAAGTTAAACAACATATTTGAACTGCGAATTATTCATAGTTTCAAATTTCGTCAATTAAACGGTTCGTATACTTCACCGATCCCAATGTTTTTTATCATCCTTTAGTAAATGAAATGAGAATATAAATATTTATTTAGAGAAGATAACTGTTAAAGTTATCAGTGCATTTGAGGTTTTCATTTGCTCATTTATATCTTTTCCACGATAAGAAAATAACACGCCACATCGCGTAAAATATGATCAATCAAATGAAGAAAGTGTCAAATAATATAATTGACTCATGCTAGCGCTTCGTTCCAGTTTAACCCTTTGCATGCTGGGAAATTTGTCGTCTGCTAAAATATCGTCTGCTGAATTTCTAAAATTAGCATTTTCTGCGATTTTTTATCAAAGAATACTATCAGAGTAGCAAACAGTTTGGAGCCTGATGAGACGCCACGTTTTGTGGCGTCTCATCTGGATCCAAACTGTTTGCAAAGGCCTTCAAAATCCGGTTCCAGCGCTCAAAGGGTTAAGAGAAGCATTACCTTTTAATTTATCGATGTAATGGATCAGAAAATACGAAATCGTGAAAGGAAAAATGAACAAATAATTGGCAATCAAAGAATGAGACATGTAAACAAAAACACAAAAGAGAGAACAAAAGTGGAGGACCGATGACAAAGGTATTTTAGGAGCCTCATAATAGTAATCATATTCGCAATTAAAACGTATTCTTTTAAACAAGGAACTTTGCGATTGCCACGCATATAAATAAGAGATATCTAATTTACAACGTATACATGTAATAATAAAGAAGTAAAAACACTTGTTACACATGCGCCGTTCTAACATTTTTGTTCAAAGCAATACAGTTTTTGTTATATTAAGGACCCACGGGTATGTATTGTCAGAAACTATATTTGAATATGTAAAGGGACTTGTTCACAGTTTGGCAACATGACGATTTTCATTGTCATATTTCAAAAATGAATATATGCATTATGTTTAAATTAGGGAAATAACGTTCTCGACTAAGAAACTGTTCAACATATTAGTCCATTCACGGTTAATCATCATTCGAAATCAGTAAAATAATGAAGCGGTTATAACGCTTTTCCTCAATAATTTCGAAAAAAACTTCGAGCATTAGAATAGCACTTTTGTTTTGCCTTTGACAACCAGCAGCTGCGAGGCGCATTGGTATCGTGTTAGCTTTTGCTTCCAGTATGCTTCCAGAATCCCGGGGATGGCAATAATTTGTATTCAACTTTGTTTGCTTGCTGTTTTAATTAGTTATGATTATAAAAAAAATGTAGATTCGTAAGTAAACATGTTTATTGGCATTTTAAAAAATACAAAATTATGTTAACAAGTCTCTTTAAGAGACTAGAACTTATGCTATGTATACTGGTATTTAGATATACATTCTAATATGTTCTAGTCAGCCCTAACGCCATGTTATTTTTTTTNAGCCATTCTGTTATAGATATCTCGGCAGTACATTCGAACATAACAAAAAAGGTTAAACATAATTAACAGCAATCTTTGTGGGCGGGTGGGTGGGTTGTTTCAGCGAAAGCTATTTCGAAAAGAACGAGCTGGCATGGGACTCGGGTTTATATACCTATTAGTGACGTCAGAAAGTCACTATTGGAATCGATTTCCTTATGGATTATTATCGTCTGCTAGTATCTTATAATCGATAATAGATGTAAACCTTTCTTTACCGAAGACATGTATTCGCTTCTTCAAATAAATGAAATGAATTTTTATAGAAATTATTTTTTAATATTGAGCATAGAGCCAATACATGCAGCTAAACAGACCAATATTAAGAATGTACATCATATCACGAGCATAACTAGGTTGTAATCAAACACATTTTAAAATGTATGTAAATGATTTATTGGCGTAATCTGGCAATCCAGTGAACAGAGTCTTGCGGTTTTGATTAAATTCGCACTATATCTGTCGTGATTTATTACCTATCTGTTTGATTGTCTCCTTACAAAATGAATCGCAAAGTCGGGAAAAGCCTTGTTCAATGCAGCAGTTATTTAAGGAGAGCGTTAATAGATGCGGAAACACGTGTTGTACTCGTAAGATGTGATGTTATTACTTCTTGCTATACAGCCGCATCAGAAATACTTCTGCAAAAATCTTCTGATATTGTGCAAAATGTTGCATGTATTTACTTTAAGTTTGAAATGAAACACACAAGACCTAATTGAATATTGTTGAAAGTGTTGAAAACGGCATGCATCATGAACATATAAATAACACGAGGATAATTTGCCTACATTCAGGATTAAAATTATAAAACAAAACAACATATTTTTGCTCAGTAAATGTTCATAACGTTAACAAGAGACATACTGATAAATTCATTCCACTAAAATTACCAGCAAAATCTATCCATACAAGGCGGTAGATAACTTTTGAGACCAGATCCGTAGTCTCATACTAAGATTATATCATATCAAAGGTTCTTAAGAATACCAAACATAGCAATTACAGTTGCATCCATAAAAAGACAAGTCTGCATCAGAATATATTTCGTCGCAAGTTCTTGGATTCTACATGTAATAACAAATGTATAAAACACACGCAGCATTTACTATCACCACAATAAAGTATTGTAGTAGAACGTGATATTTAAAATATTCTACCTAAAGAAATATGCAATAACAAATAAATACTCAAATCTTAAAATATTATATCCGGTTAGTTTGCGAGTGTTTTGTTTTTATAGCAGGATAAATGTTAATACAAAATATTTTCGTAGTTAACACCCCATTAACAAAATTGACATAATGACTTGCTGCTAACGTATACTAAGTTACGCCTTTCAATTTCAAGGCGATGCTCATTCACCGTCAAAGAACACGTTTTTCAGTACCCTATGCTATTTTTGACATTGCTCATATCTTATACGAGTGCCATGGTGGAATCTTTCCTTAAGGTTGCATCTTTAACATCCGACAAAAGTGTTTAAAGATTTACAACGACGGCGTTGGCTGTTTTGACTAAGCTATATCTCACGAATTGCACAACAAATGCGCCGATGCTTTGGAACCACCGCAAAATAAAATAAAAAAAACAAAAACAAATTAGCTGCCAATATGTAATAGTTTTGGTCTTAAAATTGCATGTGAATCTGTTTTGCAGACCTTTTTTGCAATAATCTATTTGAATTTGTCACTCATGCGCGTAATTGCCTGGTTCCGATATCAAGGTGGAAGGCTGTTTCGTTGCATATCTCTAGTCGTAAGACAATATATGACACGTTTTAACTGTATCATTTTATGTTCCGATGAAAGTGTCATATATATTTGACACTTGTTATTTGGCTTAATATCCAAGAGATAATGCTTCGCCTTAGCCAGCTTTACAAGAAGGTTGTGCAGATAGAAGTTATTATATAATGATTTCTGAAGCTTAGATTTGAAGAAATGCAGCGACGACCTTATTTTAAAACTGCAATACATAGATGCCTCTTTTGCACATGGAAATAAATTAGCGAGTTGAACCATCAGTCGCCGCAAGTGTATGCAGTTTATAGCAACTTAGGTATTTATGAAGTGTGGGGAATTGCAAATCTTGAAGCGCTGATTAATAAGCTGCTTTACCGGGTCTTCGGTCCCATTCAGTTCAGACGTATGATACAGGATTGCTGAATCAAGTATCGTAAAGGCTAATACGAGTTTTACTACTTAAACTTAAGCTCGCTTCGATAGGCGCAGTTTTATATTTGTTTTCACATCCAATTTACAAATAACCCGAAAACTGTTCATTTTCATTCATTCATTCATTTATTTCATATTTTAACAATTTGTAGAACATGGTACATAAAGCATATATTACACATAAAATAAGTTGTATCTGCTTATGGCATAAGACATAGCAAACACATAGATTAATACAGCATCACAGTTGATAAATCAAGCATACAGAGATACAGGTTTATATAATTTAACAAATTATATAACTTTTTATAAAAATTTGAGACAATAAAATTATAATACATATATTTATATATATATAATACTGTATTGGTAAATAATTGTTATATATATATATATATATATGTGTGTGTGTATTTGTGTGTGTGTACTAAAGATTTAAACCACGACACAGACATTAACATTCAAGGATAGCACAAAAAAGGAAGTAAATCCTTATTTCCGTTGTGTTCCTTTACATATTTAATATAGTTGACCTAAAAACAACAACTAATTAAACCTTTATGAACCTTTATGAGATAAATTGAATACTGAGTTAATCTCAGAGACCATTATCACATACATGAAGTAACTATCACATAATTTACATTGAATTACTTTGCACTATGAAATTACAAATACAACTAGAATAAACTAAACAAAAAACTCAAATAGTAGCAGGCAGATGGGTTTTGACGGTGGACTTGAAATCGCATTTCATTCCATTAAATGTTAAGAGTTTATATAAATATGAAACAATGAAATACAAAACATTGGAATCTGTCAGACAATACCTATTTGGAATCTTATTAATCATATTATTACTCAAAACGCGATGCCCATGGACTTAATCGATTAATTCATTTAGACAAAGATTTCGAACTTAATCAAATTTAATGTTTTTCTGTCGAGTGAGATTGTCGTCGTTTTTGTTTTATTACAACGTATCCTATTTCCTCATGCATTTAAGTAATGTGGTGGAAAGGGGTTTTAAATCGAGACTATGCATTGATAAATTACGGCCATAACACTTATCTGTAATTTATGATAATTGAACTCGATTGGATGTTTACAATTTGAGAATTATAAAAGAAACGTTGTGAAATTTATCCTTTTCAAAATTTACGATTTTCAGTCCATTGTGATAGTTATTCTCTATGGAAACCTTTTCGCATGTTGAAATTATTCGCTTGTTATTTTGGCCTTGCTAGATCATTGGCAATCTATTTCACATGTGTCAGCGTTTTATCAAAGGTCAGTGAGTAAAACGTGTATGTCCAATAGTTAAATATGGCATGCAATTATATGTAACATGATAGGAGCGTCATTACAACAGCCATCAATCTGCGCTGTCTTCCCTGAGGTCTTTAACGAATTTTTTCTCAACCTGAACAAAGTTATGTTAAAATAATAGCCCGCTTGTTTACTTTCAAGATGGTCAAACATTTCTGCGCAAGGTTTTGTTTTAAGAACTACATGTGTATTTCGTTAAAAATGAGTTCATTCAACAAACTTACTGTTAAGATATTTTGGGATGCCTGTAACCGATCAAATCAATGCATGTGCGTCAATAATTATGTGAATACAGTCAGTGTTTTAAATTTATTATTTGTTAATATGTATCATATATTATGTTGGAAGTAAATGCGTAAGCCACTGTTAAATGGTGGAAACGTATGCAAACGGAGTTAAATTGTCTCATGTCTACAGTCTCTATACAATGCACTTTGACAACAGCGGGTAAAATTTAGGTGTGCTGAAGCATGCTTATAAAAGAGTGAGATATAACTTCAAGTTACAAACGCGCATCGTTTAATTGTTTATGTTTGGCGGTAGTAAACACCAATTTTGAATTTACGTTGAATTAAATGACATATGCCAGTCACGGCATAATAATAACAAATCTTAATGACCGCAATGTTCAAACTCCTTCTCAGAATTTGTTCAAAACTAACTTTATATTTATTTACAATCAGGATCATTACCATGTAAGATTATAAAACAAAAGTATGCACGTAGTCTTTTGAATAGCTTAACCGCTTAACACATCATTTCCGCATGTGACGAGAGAAAATATATTGCTGACTAATGGTACTACCATATCGGTATTATCAATATTCTTAGGTAGCTTATTATGTTAGTAAAATGACGTATGCTAGCTCGCACACAATATCTTTTAACACATCACAGTTATGTTCTTCCTATTCCAGTTGGTATCCCCAACTTATATCTATTTCTTCGGGGACAGCCCTTTATCCGGGGCTTCCACTGCGATGACCCCTCCATCTCCCTCCCCTATCGACCAGACACCATCAGCACGCCTGTACTTACTGTCGTCGGATTTGGCACCTCTATCTTCTGCGTGCGTAACCATTTCCTCTACAAATGAAACTTATAAAACCTATGAATACTTGAATTATTAAACAAAATGCGCAAAACTTTAGGAATAACAATAGCATGATCAGACACAAATCAGAACATCACGTATTATCGATGCTCAAGCTTAATTCAAGTATTGTTTATTGTAGGTCGTCATCGTCGAGGTATTAAACTCCATCAACAGGAGTTGCGTACGCGCATTTCCCACGTGGGAAGACGTGTGGTTCTGTTCCAAGGGCTACTCGGTGTTCATAGTCGGGTTCGTTATCCAAATGTTGTTCGTTGAATTCGCGAAGAATCAGCTGGGATTCTTGAGACCAAACTTCATGGACTTGTGCCGGCCGCAGTTCAACGCATCGCAATGCCCCGAGTTAGTTCTGAGTATTCTATTGAAGTCAGTTGTATATAACATATTTAAAAATAATCTGAGTAACAAACCATTCAGATTAAGAACCGTAACAAAATACGTTTAAGTGTTTTGTTTTATTTTGAGTCGGCAGTAAACATGAGCAGCTTATAAACTTTACCGAGCGCATAGGTGTTATCAGTCCAAAAATCGATGGCATGCCCTTCCAGATTGCAGTTAAAATAAAGGTTTTGAATTATATTTCTTCTGCAGATACATAACCGAGTTCACGTGTAACGGACCTAATGTAAACGAAATTATTGACAGCCGACAGTCATTTCCATCCGGGCACTCGACGTTCGCAATGTACGTCGCCATCTTCTTCAGTGTATGTGATATGTTTTTAAAAGATTATTCTTATTGGAAAGTAAAATAAATAATAATCATAAATTTAGCGAAATTTTGATATGTTTAAAATAAGAGCTATCTAGACCCAGTGGAGTCTACAGATTTGTATAAAAACAAGGAACAGAGTAATGTGTGACACTTCGACTGTGCGAATCGATCTCGAGTTAATTTATATTTATTTCGCGGTTGAATCAAACGCAGTTTTATAATTTATGTTTCCCGTTGTTATAAGTCATGTCGTTATATGTATTGTGCATTATAAACGGACCATTTAAATAAGTTTATACATTCCGTTTCCAGTTTTACATACAGAGACGACTCCACATCACTTTCTCACGTATCCTGAAGTTCTTCCTGCAAGCTGCTCTCGTCTTCACTGCATCCATATGTGGCCTGAGTCGTATCACGGATCACAAACATCATGTCCCTGACGTCATCGTCGGATTTGCCGTCGGCGCAATTGTTGCCATATTTGTGGTATGGGATATATATATTTATATAGAATACACATTTTTCAACTATATATAAACACATTTAAGTAATAAACATTATATTGAATATATACTCAATTATTTCTTAATACGTTGTCCATAAAAACGATTATTTTCCGTATTTTATGTTTAGTACAAGCTTCTTGCGGAATACCTGCTTTTCACAAGTTCCGATGATGATGTCAGTGAATCTTCAACATCATCGTCGAAAATATCACATGAATTGTGTTGCGCATGCGCAACAACGCAATCCTCGAACGTCGAACCTCAGACACCGGGGCCGTTGCTCCCTTACGAGTACTTTACTGATGTTCCAATCTCAACTGGCAATTACACGTCGTCTCCCGTTCGCCGTCCTTTGTCAATACCAGTACCATTATCCCATCAACAAGAACTAGTTTGAACGTTCATTTTGTTTTGTTTACGCTTATTCCTACTTGTTTAGTGATATGTGCTAACTAGCAATATGTCACTAGTTTTGTTGTTGGTAGGAAAACACAAGTACCATTGACATGTGCATTTTTGGTGACTGCTGTATAGCTTTTATCATATTGTTAATGTAAAAAGTGGACCACATGTTGGTTGGATTACAATTGGAGCTTTAGATTGTCTTGCTCACTCAGATAAAAAACAAGAGCTCTTATAAAGCATTCTTCAGCATTTCTTCAAATTTCTTAATGGAAAGTTGCATTACAAATGTGCAAAGATTTGTCCATGTTATTAAAATAAAATCGACAAAGTGATAATTGAAGGTAAATTTCATTTTACTATATCAAAAGTTACCGTGCACACATATATAACCGATACTGATTACACTATCAATTGTTTCAAGTCAGTCACCTTTTTACATACCTAGAAGGATTTAAGTTCTTTGGCATATTCAATTTCATCAATACTTAGTATGCTTTAGATTTGAATGTTCATTCGATTGACATAGTTGTCAACGTCAGTATGCATTTCACATTTTCTGCTAACCAGAAAAAAAAACTATAAATGTATTCAACATATGTTCAGACATCGATGATGAAAATGGTGTCGAAGGAACTGAACACCAACCAAGCGCGGAGAAGTGACAATCCTCCTTAAAGATGCCAATCTAGTGGAATGCAATTTGTTGTCACTACTATCGTTTTACATCAGCCAAACATATATTTCGTTATTTGATAATTTATATGTAAAACACGCTTTGTATTTGCACGATATTACTCTAGTCTGTTTCGCACGACACCTTTCGTATCAATTACGCGTTGTTTTGAACTTCATATTGGTAAAATTCAATATTGTTGAATACTATGTCTAAAACTATTTATTAACGTTATGCCAGTATTCGAAAGTACGGAAAGCTGATTTTACAATTTTTATATTGACTGTTTATCACTGATTAAATCATGTAAAAACTTCGTATGAATTACACGGCACATTGTGAAAATGACACGTCTGCATAGTGCCGTAAGCGTCTTGTAGGTATTAACAAGTATGGAAGGCTGTTTCTACCCTTGTATAATAAATTTTACGATTTCATGGTTTATTTGGTATGATAAAAAAATATCAAACCCCATATAGGGTGATACAACGTATTATCTGCCTATGTATGGTAATGTCAACCGAGTCGTTAGGGTTAAAACATGCATATAACATTCATAGCCTAATACAACTTATAATTTACGTACCTTATTTAATTATACATTATAAAAGTGTTATAATATTTAACTTATAACAAACCTTAGCAGTTCAACAATCAACCACAAGGTATCGTAGTGCCGAAAAAATGGAAACTGAGTGACTGCATGAATGTGTGCGAACAAAATCCTGAAAACCATCCATTGCTCCCAATGTTATCAGTAAAGAGTTCATGATAAAGTTTCTCGAGTTTCATTGTTTGCTATAGTTAAACATATTAAAATGCATGTTGTGAATATTAATAAATGCGTTAAAAGACAGAAGAAAATTAAAACAAAAGCAAATAAATCGCGGTTTACCGATCTATATTTCATATGTAAAACAAAAAATGTTTTATGACATGTTTAAAAGATATAGTTATTGTCGTTGTTGACATTTTATTTTGAAGTTGCTGGAATATAAAACGATATTTTTTAAAGAGTTAAGAAACAAACATGAAACGAATATATGGCTTCAAATAGTAAATGCAACAACATGTATTTTTTAACATGTGTCTGGAATATTACCCCAGTGCTTATTTATACATTTTCAATACTCATAAAACATAGCTTTAAAAACCCTTAATATTTTGTTTCACTTTGTTTCTTGTTCATGTTCTGGTCCAAACTCGTTTATGTGTAATTGGAACTCGAAAAAAATTCCAAATATTGCATTAAGTGCATAGTACCTCTTCATTCCTTTAAATTTCAAAGACATAGCTGCACAACTGATGCATGTTCCTAAAAAACTCAGAACAGAGTTATGTGGGTAGGTATGACTTTTATAGCGCTTGTCTGCAATGCGTTATTGCATTTTGCTGCAAATTCATCATATGGAAAATACCACACACTAACATGTTGGCATGCTGAGCAAACTAGAGTAAATGTGCCAGTTTATATGACGGGTGTGCTATCACAAGACAGGGTATTGAGGACATAACATGTTTGCACAGAGACAAGTCACATACATGTTATTTGCATAAGTTTATATTTCTTTCTGCTTTAGTTCCTCGGCTCGGTACTATTTTACAAATTCTACTAAACAATATTGACACTCCTCTTTCGAAGAAACGTCGGTCGATCGGCAGATCTTTGCTTTTCGCATGTTATCAAGAGAAAGTTTTCACCTACAGCAATTCAAGTTCGTATGATTGTTACGTGGGAGACTTGAAAGACGAAGAGAAATATTCTGAGCGCAACAGGTAAAAGACAAATGTCAATGGCACTTTTAATAAGACATTATATAAGTACAATTATTGTCAGTTTGAGTACCGTTTGTAACCATTATAACAATCAATTAAGCAGACTTTCAATTATGATAAAACACTATATGAACATTGGAAAATTTATGAATACATAACGGCAATGTCACCCGTATATGCGTTCAGAAATTAAAATGTAATCGTTGAAGCATTAACCTCTAAGGCTTTTTGCTTACAACCTTTTCCAGCCGTTTTATGTAACCATACATTCCTGATTTATAAATCTAGCGGATCGGTTTCATTAAA
>VMBQ01001195.1:85519-195499 GCA_007657795.1 Dreissena rostriformis
AATTTAACCTCACACTGCGAGTATTGCACTAGTAATCACCCTCCTCTTCAAGTTTCATCTCCGGCAATGGATGTTCTCAAGATTTGTGGCATTGAAGGGCTATTAAAAGTGAAGGGTAACCTTACAGTTTTCTTTTCTAAACACCTTTATTTCTTGACACCAATGAAAATGCATCAACGGACGTAATACATCTTCATATTAGTTTACTTTAATCTGACTCAGTTTCGTTCGTATAAACATATAAAAGTACGTTATTAAGTTACTTGTAAATGGAACATTGAATAATACTGTGTGCCTCCGTAGCTTAGTGAATAAGACGCTTGCGTTGTAATCCAGAGATCCCGGGTTCGATCCCGGGTCGGGGGACATACATGCCAGTCATGTCTCAGCGGAATGCTGACTGACAAATAAAGGCTTAGCCCGGCATTAAGGCAACGGTAACTGGGCGCGATAAAGAATATTTTATGTTTCCTTTCCTTTTGAAGCAATGTTTTAATGCATGCTATTTTAATTTAGAAATGACGGACAACGGATGTGTGTATTGAGCATACCGAATTTACTACTGGCATTTGCTAGAAATCCACGACCTTAATTTCTATCTACAATAAACTAAACAGCCATTTTATGTATTTTTTCCACCGGTCCGACATGAACGGCAGCCAAACCGAATGTATATATGCGCTGATCAAAGTAAAGCACGTTTAAATACCAACATATTATGCAAGGCTGGTAACTTAAGGCAGCTTGTAACACTCATGGCGTTCAGTTCACAGAATGATTAATGAAAGACCCACACATCGTAGACGTTTCGCATTTTAAATGATGCATATAATGAATTATGTTAGAACCACATATCGTAGACGTTTGTATTTAGAATGATGCAACAATACCCTTTCAAACATTTTAACTAGCTTATTCTTCAAGCTTTATTTCGTTCATCTTGTGTTAGATCATTTTGCGTGTGGTCATGCAATCACCGAGGATAATTCTTTATAATAGATATTATTTCGATATTTACATGTGTGTGTCTAGGACACAACTTGCAATGGAATTTCAAATTGGTCATTACAATCTGAACCAGGTCTCACAAAACTATATTAAAGAGTAAGTTTTCAGCATGTTTATATAATAATAGCAACTTGAAACAATATGATAAAAATCGGAAAGAGTTTTATCCATCCGAAATATTGTTTGCAATATATGTACACCGTGACTACTGAATATGAATATCCCAACATTAATGTATTACTTAACGATACTCTAAGCAAAACATTCATCAAAAAATGCGAACTAAAGAGATCGGTTAACAGCGTCTGAAAATGATGTTGATACCCAAGAAAAGTAAAACAACGTTATCAACTCCGAAATATATCAAATACAGTATTACAAAAAGAGTTGCAATATTCATTAGTTTATATATATAGATAAAGAGAAGGTTTCATGTCTTAGAAAAATGCAGATAAATATATGAATCATGCAGGGACACTTGTGCGAATTATCACAAACACCACTTCCTATATGTTTTATATTTGCTCAAGTTTTAGTGCCAGTACATAAAATGACATTGATACAAAGATATACCAGTCAACAAATGTATATCAGGTAAAGATTGGATTATAATTGACCTTGAATGTTCATCTTGACATTCGATCTATTGATTTTGTTCACACAATTCCATCTTAGTAGGCTTACCTCATCTGAGTAATTATTTGAAAAACTCGTTTTTGCTAAAGACTTCTGACCTTTTACATTTGACCTTGGATTGTGATTGCCATTGACATATGGGCCCTATTTTGTCAATTACGCAACATTCTGTCAAACTTCCTCTTACTTCTACAAACATATTTCAAAATGCATCTTTGCTAGACTACAATAAAGTGTTGCGGGCTTGTTTCTTTCATTTTACTGAAATTGTTTTTTTTTCTGTTTTAAATAAATCCGTGAGATTATTTTTGGACGTAGTGAACTTGATCTTTAGAAAATCTTTATCAATACTATATTTTACCGAGTTATTGTATTATTTTGAATATATCAACTTCTAAGACTCTTGATCGTCAAATCAGTGTTTGATAGCGATCGTTAGATGATTGGGTCGGCCATGGGGCTTAAAACGCAATAGTTGCAGCTGTATGGAAAAAGTTAATTTTAATGAAAGTTGGAAGCAATGTTTAAGCACAATTGTTTAACAACATCTGCAAAATATATTTCACAATATCAATGTAGAAATAATTCGACGTATCACAATTGCAACACATATCCTATTTGCTGTAGACATATGAGAAATGAGGAGTTATATCAGCAATTACTGATAATTGACATTAGCCTTTGGAGTAGCTGGCAAAGTGATAACATCGGTAACGGTAGCAATTACT
Source organism: Dreissena rostriformis (assembly GCA_007657795.1). Classification (NCBI taxonomy): domain Eukaryota; kingdom Metazoa; phylum Mollusca; class Bivalvia; order Myida; family Dreissenidae; genus Dreissena; species Dreissena rostriformis. The sequence continues at coordinate 87,892 of VMBQ01001195.1, forward strand.
TGAGAATAGAAGATGTCGGAAACAATTATTGTGGTTATTACTTATCATCACTAAATGTATATATCAGGAATGTGCTAACACTAAAACAAAAACGGTATGCACATTTCACTATTGTTTAAAAGTTCATTCTAGTTCAAAAATGGGAATGAATACCTTATACTTTTGCTTGTTATGGTTTTTCTTTTTTTATGAATACAATGAGCTATATTTATAATGTGAAGAAAGCATTTTTTTGTAAAGAGTCTGGACGCGAAGTTGGTAAAGTTAACGAATGATTCTGCGATATGTTGTCATTCTCTGGCATACGACTGTAAAAGTAGTATTGTATAATAGACGCAAGAAACTAATCTTGTAACCATATTCAAAATTGTCAGTCAAAGGCTTCATGTGAAACTAGATGTTTGTTTCTGGTGAATGAGTGTATGTTAAATTGTGTGCAGGTGGATGTGTCGTTACGTACAACAACAAATGTGTTGACAATATTTTAATGCATCGATAGGTGTGACTGTATGGCAAGCGGTTCGACGCATAATACCAAGAAACTATGTTTCTTGTGAGAATGAGAACCTAGGTTCTCAGAATGAGAACCTAGGTTCTCATCAGAACTATGGTTCCCAAATAAAATCTTGGGTTCTCATGAAAACTTAGGATATCCGAGAAAATGATGCGAAAATTTGTCGAGAACCTAGGTTCTTGAAAAAAACTTGGATATCAAACGAGAACTTACGTTCTCAGAATGAGAAGCTAAGTTCTATGTGTCTTTGAGAACCTAGGTTCTCATGAAAAACCTAGTTTCTCATGAGAACTTAGATTCTCTAGCGTAAACTAAGGTTTTCAAATGAAAACGTAGGTTCTCATAAAAACCTAGGTTCTCATGAAAACCTAGGTTCTCATGACAAACCTGGTTTCTTGGGATTTCATAAACCTAGTTTCTCATGGGAACCTATGGTTCCCAAATGAAAACCACGGATTTAGTATTAAAGACGGGTTATTCTTAAAACCTAGGTTCTCTAGGTTCTCATGAGAACCTATGGTTCCCTAATGAAAACCACGGATTTAGTATTAAAGACGCGTATTTCTGGAAACCTAGGTTCTCATGAGAACTATGGTTCCCAAATGAAAACCACGGTTATGGCAAGCAGTTCGACGCATTATCCCAAAAAACTATGTTTTTCATGAGAACCTAGGTTCTCATTCTGAGAACCTAATACTATGTTTTTCATGAGAACCTAGGTTCTCATTTGAAAACTTGGGTTCGGGAATCCATGTGCAATCTTCAAGCGAGAACATAGTTTCTCATTCTGAGAACCTAGTTTCTCATTCTGAGAACCTTGGTTATCATGAGAAACCTAGTTTCTTGGGATTATGCGTCGAACCGCTTGCCATATTATGACTGGATCAATCATACTTACACTGTACAAGATTATAAAACATTAGGCATTGAAGTATAAGAGAAAAGACAGTATACAGTTATTAGCTCATCTAAACATCAAGTGCTAATTGTTAGCCATTGTGGTGACCTTTTGTCCAGCGTTCGTCGTTCTCATTCGTCAACTTTAGTCGTCATTAGGACTTTAAAGGCCACATGTGTCATCTTATCTCGATCAAACTTGGTCAGAATGTTTATTTTGACACTATCTATCCCGCGTTCGAATATGGGCCACGTGTGATCATAATCAATGCCAAACGATCAAATCTTATTAAAACCTTGTTTCCCGTCTGGAAGTCACATGTATTACACAATATTGATAAAACTTGGTCGGATTGATTATATTGAAAATATATGTCATTCGTTCGAATCTGGGCCGAAAGTCTAAAAGCTAGGTCACCCGGAAGTATTTAAGAAGAACAAAATGTGTTACCACCCTAGGAGCCACCTTTATAGCTAAATCAGAATGAAACTTAACCTTTATACTATCTAGTCGTAGGTTGAATCTGATTCACTTGTGTCAAGGAACTAGGTCACCAGAACAAAATTTAAAACCTTTTTATTTTTGTTTCCGTGACAATTTCTATGCCAAGTTTGAATCTGCGTCACGTGCGTCCAAAAACAAGGACACCAGATCAAATCTTCGAAAAACATATGTAAAACCATAGAAAACCTATGCATAACGCAATGTTTATATTTACAAAACCTACGGCAATTCCGTACCTGTGTTGGTCGTATCGGGTTACGAATTATTTTGTACATTTTTTGACATCCTTTCTATACAATCAAATAAACATAATCGATTATTATTTCAAATATATTTCTTGCAAATATGTGTTGGTGTTCATTTTTGTCCGGACGTTTTAGATGAGTCGTTTAGTTATTTGTTGATAACATATGTTGTTTACACGGACACACATACAAAGCAAGGTTTATGAATACTAGATCAATTATATCAAATAACACACAATAACTGGTATTTTAAACACTTCATCAAATGTGCAAATATTAATTTACTCACCGTTTATATGTTGCTTTGGAACAGAGATTTTATGTATGATATAGCGGATATATATTTATTCATCTTGTATGCATTCGAGTGATAGCTATCACACATCAAACAGCTCCTGTTAAACTGTTTTCTAGATAATCGACAGTTCAATTTGTCACGAGTTCATAGGATACAGACTTAATATGTTTACACATACATTTTAATCAACGACATCTTCTTGCAAAATCCAATTAAATTACTTACTGAAATAAGTCTAGAGTTCGCTTTCAATTTGATAAATGTATTAGTCATTTTTATCAAACAGATTTTCGACAGAGATATCCCATATGGGTGGCAAATCAACCAAAAAACCTCTATGTTGTAACGAAATTTACAGATTACATTTTATTTTTGTAAAAATGTTGATCGTCTGTTAGAAAGGAAATACATCTCTTTAGATTCTTTGATCGTTTCTGTTTGTGTACAATAACGATACACGTGGATATAAATAGCATCAAACTTGCGAATCCATATCTTAACTGTATCTAAATTAAAAACTTGTATTTCATGAGTTATATGTTGTCTTGGTATTAATCATTTTAATGGCACTTATGTTTGGCTTTCTGCTACAGGTATACATGCATAACGGTGTTTCATATTACAACAATCATTATACATATTCAAGCATGTTTCAAGAAAACATAAACAAACATGTCTAATTTGCCAAAAAGCTGTGTCATTTAAACCAAACACAATTCTCAAATGTATGCACCTTAGCATAAGACAGTATGTGCATTTTATATTAACAGTAATTGTGTATATCACAAAAAAGATTAATTGACAAACAGATATCTATTCGTATGTCTTTTAAGAACGCTGAATCTCTGCACAACAAAATTCTTTACCGACAGTTAATACAATTAAACTCTTAACGCTAGTACAACTGTTTTTAACTGGTTCAACATCTAATACGGTTGTTTATTTTACGAAAGTGCGGGCATTCGATTTGTAGGCAAATATATTTTATGGAATGAGGCTTAAGAATTTGAGCTTGCATTCATGCACAAGAAGATGTTTTGATAAATCCAATGTAATTCCAGTGTTTAATCACTTTTATAAAAAAGACTCACTGTTTTATGTTGTATCGTAATGTATTATATGTCGCAACGGTTGAACCCCATACAAATGGTATATAATAAATTGTATAATACACAGGTGATATTCAAAGTCATATTCACATTATGTACAATTTACTTTCTACGCAATATTCTTTCAGTACTTTGCTATAAGCATGTCTTATAATCTTATTCTATACGTGGATAAGTGCCAACCAGGGAATCGGGAAAAAATGGTCATGGTTGAAATGCAAATATTTGTCAAGCACTAAACATTAACATGAATAGCAGTTGCTTTCTTCTATCTTCGAACACATCTAAAAATATATCCAAATAAAGCCGTTCTATTGCTAGTAAGAAACAGCTCAACGCGTGCGATAAGACGTGATAAATATTGCATTTAAAATTGGCGTTGAGCAAACATTTGTGGCATCGGTGAAAATGATTCAAAACTCATGCAGCTTCATAGAATAATTCACCGGTAAGTAAAAGCGATTTCTGAGTGTGTTTACGTAGTGGTAAACACAGTGTTCGAAAAAAGCGTTGACTACATTTTGTTTGTAGAGCCATAGTATATGTAATGGTGTTGCATACACATTCTAAATTTAGAAACAGATAGAATGGAACCACATTTTTTTCTAAGTACAAACAATCGCATGCCGTATTCAATACTCATTATTATTCCAAATTAATCGATACGAAATTCATGTATGGTTGCGCTTTTTGCCTTGTAATGAAAAGAAAATGTACTACAGCATGCCAGTACCATCTCGCGAACCATTATCAACTCGCTCAATTTAAATATTGAAATGCCATTGTGAACATGTAGTAAAAGTGAAACGCTTTGGAAATATTTTTCTCTCGTATCTAGTTGATAAGGACATAACAATACATATCTTTTTATCAGTTTTTTGTCTTGGAAGTGTAAGAAGATCTAAAAAATCATACAAAGAAGTAAAATTATTGCGTAAATAAAATTAAAATTTATATATTTGCATCATTGCACATTCTTTACTTCGCGGTACCGTAATGAATAGCGGGAGTAAAATGCAACACAATTATACATCATTCATACCTCTGCCAAACTAACTTGCGAACATTAACTTGAAAGATAAATAACACACGTCAGTGAAAGCAACTGCTGCGATGCACTGCACACGTGTTGTCTGTTAACTCTAACACTATGAGACACGCGGTAATCAAAATGGAAACAAATACTCGAGTGCTTATCAATTAAGACGTTCGCGGTTGATAATAGATCGATGGTAATACATAATGCTGTTATCTCATTATTATTTAACAATTCGTATTAAAGCTCCGAATTGACTTGATAGTTAAACAAAGTATTTTATTATCTACATGAACATAATAAATTAACGTTCATATTTACTTGTCACCTTTTTGGTTCATGCTTCAACTGGAGATAAAGCGTTTCGCATGCAATTCAGTGTGAACGGTTTTGTGGTGCAATTCTACTATGCAGTGCTTGATTCTTATTACTTGATTCTTTGTTAACCCCATATATACACAAACATATGAAACTGATTACAGCCGATAACTATTTAACACTACCGACGGAATCGCGTATCAGATGCGCAAAAAATATATGGCACAATTAAACATCGATTCTGATCTTATGTGTGACCCATTCAGATGTTATGTAACACATTTAAAGCCCAAACAGTACATTTGTTTACATATATAATCCGAAAGGTGTATTTGTTAATAATCAAATTTGACTTGTTTGTTGGAAGCTACACAAGTTCTAATAATAGCTATTGCCTTCATTAATAACTAATGTGGTATTTACTTCATTTTTACAATATGTATAAACAATATACGATATGTTATTTGCCGTTCAGGACAGAAACGAGTTTAAGTTCTAAATATGCATTTCGCTCCAGATCTGTTAAATTTTAAGCAATCGAGATGCATCAAAGTTTCAAGCGTGTGACGCAAGCGAACGGTATTTTTAGTCTTATCTGTGAATTGATCGATACATTACAACATAAATCAAAGCGCTGAAGGCACTGAATTTGTTCGCTGTTGAAAATCTTAGACGCAACTCAGTTTTCAAAATTATGTTATAGCTTTTTATATCCCAAGTTTGAAATGACCACAACCCATTCAAATTTATTAAGAGCGTGTCTTAAAGCACAGGTCGAGATGTGTTGTTTTTTTCAAATCATTGATACAGCTAATCAGTGTGCACACGCTTATCTTATTTGACATGCATTAAGCCCAGTTTTCCATGAAAGCAGCCAATATGTACAGATTTCAATGATAAACACTAGACTGGCCAACGTTGTCTTACAAGCTGTTAAATACTTTTGAATACATACACACTATGTAGTGTACAGTGGGAACTATAAACAGGCACATGCGGTGGTTAGAGNTTACAAAGTATTTCAATAATACAAGCAATTTTCTAAGTCAGTTAATAGACCGACACAATTGCCAGCCGCAAAGTATAAATCTTTTCAGAATAAACACAATCGCATGGTTTGCTCAATTACTCTAAATTCGGCTCTGCATGGTAAATATGATTTCGTTTTTAGTTTAAACCTACTTATTTCAGCTCGATAGCATCGAAAGCCGTAGGCTTATATAAACGCTCTCGAGTCCGTTTCCTGGGACTAGAACCAGTACTTGGTGTCTTTGGGGAGATGAAAGGAACGCTGCCAGTGTGGTTCGAACCCATGATCTCCCTGTCGTTAGGCGGACACCATAACCACTACGCCACGGCGATCTTATTTCGTTGTTAATGTGAAATACAGCGTCCGGATGATATTTAGTAGTAAATATCTTCCTATTATAAAAAACAATGTTTAAGTGTCAAAAATAGTGTCTAATTTGTTGAAATCAAAAAGAGCTTTGATATATTTTACATTCTACCAGAATGTTGTGCAATAAATTCGTTTATGTAATCCTTGATAAACACTTTAATTTAAACTAGAATGTTTTGAAAGTTACTTTTGGCAAAGTGCGAGGTTCCTTGCACCATGAAACCGGTTTAAACCATCCATTGCCTTGTATTGAACTTTTCGAGGCTGTAACCCCAGCCCTATTCAAGTGTATATGTTTGATGCGTTCTTGATGTTGTGATGTGTCTAATGTTTACGTCCTTCATCACAATATGTGGCAATCATTAAAGAAGAGTACTGGTATACCTGGTGAAAGCAAAGTTTCACTTTGTTTATATTTAATGAAAACCGAATAGTTATTCAGATGATGAAGTGTCGGAAAATTACCTTCAAAGTTTCTTTTTAAGTTCGAGTATTTTCTTTCCACGCTTATAGTTGTCTTTTTAATAAATGGTTGACAAAACGATGCTATTCAGAAGTATGTGTCGTCTTTTACACTCTTAGTTACATTTACAGACTTTAGAGATGATTTCAATAGTCAAGATTGAATAATAATGCTAAATCGTGAATGTGTTCCATTAGTGAAATTTGTTTTTAAATAATGCGAGCGGTATTGCGTATTGCGGGAATATTTTTTTATAAAACACGACTTGAAACATTTCAAAATAGATGAATAATATTGTATATTCATCATTAATCAGACGACAGCATTGTGTTGATTATGCTGAATGCGTTGATTGTTTTCATACTTCCCTTCTTTTTTTTAAATCGGCGCACTAGTATCCAGCCCGGGTTAATACGTATATTTAATTTCCGCTTCGATATAAATATAAGATAATACTAATTTGGCATTCGAGAACAATATAACAGTAGACGAATCATTAACAAAAACACAACACTCTATTAGGCATACATTTCTTAAGACGCTTGACTAGTTGTCTGCTTACTGATTGATTATTGTATCTTTCTTTCAAAGGTTTAAGTCTATTATAGAGAAATTTTGTTTTAAATTATTGTAATATACCTTATTTTTAGTCGACAGTGATATAAACATTAATACAAATGGCAGCATGATTTAAGCAAACGCTCACGGTGTTACGCCGTTTTATGTGTTTGCAAGAACAACTATAAAGGTACAGGGGCAGGTCAGCCAATAGATGCATCGCGAAGACGCAGCGTAACGTGTAAATAAACTCTGAAATACACACATAACGCGCGCAGCAAAGCAGCAGAGGCTTCTAATTAGCAACTTTAATAACAACCGATATAATCAGAGAAAAAAGAAACATAGAAAAATGTTTTATTTTAATATGCATATAAATTCCATTACATTTCATTTTTAATATTGGTAAGTAATACGCTGAGAAAAATCTTGACAGTCGGGAATACTTTATCCATATTCGTTTAATTTTAACAGAAAACAATAAAAAGTTGTTGTTTTTTTTCATTTTCGATTTTATTGTTATTGATATATGTTTAAAAAATACGTATATTACTAATACTGGTTTCGCTTTTCGCATCGATTGCAATCTTCGCATTTTGACTCGGTACTCGGTCACTAAAGCTCAATTTGTCATTGTCGGCTCGGGAACTACTTAAATGCACCTCGGGTACTCTTTAGTATACTTAAATTAGGTATGGAAAATTTATTAAAACGTACCCGGCTACTTGAGACTGTACCCGAGGTTTATTCCCACGCAAAATCCGATGTCGTATACCGCGCTACGGGATACGAAACAAAATTCTCTTTGAACAAAACCTGCCTCAACATTCTTTTTTTAGTATGAATTCGATAATATAAAACCATTTAACAAGATATTAACATAAATATGAAAACATTTAATTTAAAAAAAAGGCCGACAGTGATCAATTTTGCGTAAGAATTCCCGAGTACGTTTTCGTATATTTTCCGTACCCGGGGTACCCTTAATCATTTAAGAGTAACGGGGATACATTTAAGTAGTACCCGAGCCGACAATGACCAATCGAGCGTCACTTAATTGTCCGGGGAAAACTTAATGGACAATCGATAAACTTGATAACGCAGTATTTGTTTCAAGATGAGGAAACAAAAACTACCGAAATAGTATAGTGTCAAGATAAGACGGAAATCGGTTCATTATCTAGCCTCAAATATTGCCGTACTCGGTCAGTCGGTATGGAAATCGTTCATGAAATACTGATAAGGTTACCGAAATTTGCCAATTTGCTAAAAAAAAACAGTTTGACTTCAATGTATTATCGAATAGTATTGAGATTAGATGCTCTATTTATAATAAACAGAGCACTATGCAATATGCGGTCAGCGTAGCTATAGCACAGCCTGCGCATATCGCAGTCTGCTCTGGAGCTACGTAATGAGACCACGAAACCTTGCGTGATTGTTAGCGGACAGCGCAGCTCCTGACCGCAATTGCGCAGAGTGGGCTTGAGCTATGCTATCCGGAACGTCATAACACCCATTAACGCATGGCTCTGAAAATTTGATTTGAATGTGTCAATTTTTATCATGACTTTCGGGCAAAGCAACTAACGTACGACCGAGAGCAATGACCATTTCACAAAAGGATTGTTGGTTGTTTGTACAATCCTGGCAATACCTGACGACTCAATTATGATGTGCCTATGAATCGGAAACTGCTAGTAAAGATCCAATTTGCTGCCATTATCTAACATGTTGGGCGTAATACTCACTTTGGCAGACGTTTTCAAGGATCAATCAGATTAACCACGAATGCGCGTAATTAACCGGTTTCAGGTGTTTCGTTCCTATCGCTCTGAATGATCAAGTAGTTGACACCTTCGAATGTTTCACTTCATGTCTTAACGAAGGTGTCAGATAAAATGGGTGTAGATAGACAACCGGAAGTTCATTTATATATAATGGTGATATCGATAACCAGGAGAAAATGCTCCGACCTAGCATTTTTGCAGGGAATGAACAAACTATCATAGCCAGAAACGTTAAGTAGTTGTTGATTGGTTTGTAAGGATCTTTAAATACTTTTTGAAGTGTTGAACATGCTATAAATACTTTTGATCTTAGAAATTTGCTAAGAATCCTTTTTCAGATAAACGTACCACATCGATGAACATATTTATACAGACACCAGTTTTATACTCATTTTAAAAGGGGTATATATTTTCCAAAAAACAACGTATCATGTTTGCTATGTTCATAGGTGTTGTTTATTATTGTTAGGTCTTGTAGACTTTTAATTCTAATATATTATTTTATATTTGGAATTAACAAATGAAAACTTCATTTATTGCATTCGTTTTCTATTCTGTTTACAGTATTTACTCGAGTGTTTATATTTGGCTTCTAACATATGCATGTAAATAGTTTACCTGGAATAGTTCCTTATTCCTTTATTATTGTTAGTTTTTGTATTAAGATATTGATGTACCCGTATTGTTATCCGTTTAAGCTATGTGTTGAAAAGGATAAATAAATAGCTAATCTAAAATAATTTTATTTTGTTACACACGTGTTGCTTCTTAAATTTATAAAATAGCTAAAGTTGACGGACTGTTAGTACAACTTGCCATGACAGTTTTATTCATCTGAAGATCTGTCAATAAACATTTTATTTACAGATTTTTGGGAAAGCGAATTTTTGGTGACATTGTAAATTGAAATAGTTACTGAACGCGCGTGTGCGAAAAAATCATGAAAATCATCAACGACTTTTAAGGATTACAGTATGTTTATTTATATTATATAGCTGTTGCTATTCTGCTTAAATGCTCTTCAGACAGAACATAAAATACATACTTAAGTCGCAGAGTACTTAATATGCATTTATTTTGAAACTGTTGAATGCAACGTTTAAATAGTTATTGTTGATAGTGGCGTTTAATGTAGATGTTATTTTTTATTTACATTGATATGATGGTACGTGGGTTAAGAAACAAACCTGAAAATGAGAAATTCAATGTGCAATTTGTTAAATATCTATTTGCTGTGAAAACTATCATGAATATTCCAGTGATGTGTTATGGCAATCCATTTTACCGACATTTGTTCCCATTCATCTGCTTAAAAGGTTTATATTTTTATAGCTTAAAATGTTCAATGTAACCCTCATTTTGAAAGAAAACTTTACTAGCTTTGGACAAAAGATGACAAAGTTACAGACATGTTTCTAAAAATGAGGCATTCCAACAGTTTGTACCATAACAAGTTCGATCAAAGTTTGCTTTTGTAACCAACCATTTGAGTCATGTGTTTTACAAAGTATAATACAACATATACTCACGCTTATCTGAAATTCTTCTGTCATGAAATTTCCCTATCGGAAGGACCCCGCTACCTTTTTACCCCAAAAGTTAACACAGCACTGTATGTATTCTTTTATTGTTAATATTTGATTAACTTTGTTGTTATGTTAATGACGCACGAAGCATAAAACGCGTGTTCACGAGCATGTGATAATTTTCAGAAGCCGGTAAATTAAAATTATAGTGCTGCTAGTGTCGAACATGTGTCTGAAATGTTAACATAGAATTGATATTTGGATATTCAATTAACATAACACATAATATCATATAAACATTTTTTATTGTTTCCTTTTACTAGCGTCATAGTCACATTCTTTAAAAAGACCACTATGTGATGTGTAATGGGAACACCAGAGCACTTAACTTCACAATAGTGCATTCTGTGCATGTCTACCTCTTAATTCATTCCACATATACAACAACGCCCGCAAAAATGGTGCATCAAAACAAACATTTCCCACGTTCGTTACTTTGTTGAAAATTATACTCAAAACCTATGCAAGAACTTCGCAGATGTGGGTATATTTCTTTATATATAATACGTACATTTTGCAGAATGACATGATACAAAATTTTCATTCAATTTAAAGCCTGACAATTTAAGTTCAATCCCAAACTTTCACTATCGGCCGCCTTGTTGGAAAACAATGAAAACAAACTCTTGAAATCGTAAAAGTGCCTTTATGATCTTTATATTTTACGAGTTGAATATCGGCATCCGCAACATAAGAAGCGATTTACGTCGCACACGGCAAATTTGCATCGTCAACCTGTATTTTATCTTATTTTTTATATGTGTTTGCGTATCGGTAAAAATGAAAACTCGCTACGGTGGCTTCGAGTAACAAAAAAATAAAAAAATCTTTCCTTAGTAAGATATATTTTGAAACCAATAAAGAAAAATATGAACACCCTTAAAATGGAAATTATTGGACCACATATTCAACGAGTGAAATAATGACATTGTGTATTCGTGGAACAACCGAATGTGGTTCGAAATTGGAAATTAAATCCATATCTTAGGCTCCTCACAAAAACTTTTAACAAGACGCGCGTTGCTGCTGAAAATAAAAAGTTTGATTGTATTTTGAAAACTAAAACTAAAATGGCATCAACCTCGTAATTCAAAAATGCTGATCAATTAAATTCTTCATATATTCAATTGATAAATGTGTTAATGATAATTGTGCAGTTTCAGCGACAGCATAATGGCTATAACCTAAAACTATGTTGTATTATTCATATTCATTTTTTTTATTACTGAATTTGCATAACGTATTTTTATATAATTTAAAATATACCACATATAATGTTGCATACATACTATTCGCTTAACCGTTACGTGTGTTTCAGCATTAACTGCATGAACGTGTGAACACCTGTAATTCTGTGTATATTAGTTTAACAAAGACAATTACGCAAGGCACCGTAACATGACGTTAACAAACCAATCGTGTAGAATAAATTTTGTCTGCAATAAGATGCCTTTAGCATTTCAGTATTCGAAAAAAAACAACGATCTTGCAAAACCCATGTTAGAAATTACTGTTATTAATGTGCATACTCTAATTGTAATTAACTGGTTTACACTAAATATTTATCGCAGAAAACGAAATGTGAGAACATGCGTTTTTGAACTTTGAACATTGATGCCTCCTTTGATTACATAATAACGGAAGAAATAGAATATTTAGAGTTTACACCAATAATTGAACTGGGTGGTATTACGAGTAATTAACATAAAGTTATCTGTTCTGTTTACCTCAATGTGCATTAAACGTAACATCTGGTATATCATGTAAACAAACTTCAAAGATTTACAATAAGTGATATATTAACGAATGGAGCAATACTTCTGACGTCATTGCATAATAAAGATATACATGCTTATCATTGTAATGAGTACTCTTCGCGATGGGTCGTAAATGACGCATCTTATGAAATACCATTTTGCCGTGTGTGGTCGTTGTGTTACAGGGAATAAAGCGTTGTTACTGGGTAATGTTACCTAATGTTTCTTTGTATGGCTAAGACAAGGGCAAAGGAATGTAAAAATGTCGACATTTATTTCCTCGTTTTTTTGAATAATTGCAGCAATTAAAAATCTGGATTAAAGTGATATTTATAGTCAACAATAACGGCGCAATATGATATCATGTGTACAAAGAGTTGCAACGTGTATAAACTTCGTATACTTATAAAACAAATCTTAAAAAAAACTCACACATGATGTCATGTTTTCAAAACTCGCTTGACAACTTGAGCCAAGTCTTGCAAACCACTAATTGTCTTTTAGTACGTGTTTATAGAATTTCTGGAGTTTCACTTCTTTATATTGGAAACATTACGATAACAAAAAATAAAGTGTTTTTAATTTTACGCAAAATATCTTTTTGAAGCGGTAATTAATTCATAAGGGATTGATAAATTGTTTATTGACTAAACATAATTTTGAAATGCAATAGTTGTGAAGTTAATAAAAACAACAATCAAACATTTTTTAAACTCCGAAATATATCAAAACAATATTTGAACAAAGATTTTGACTAATCATTAACTTTTTTTTAAAAAGAAAACATTTCTAAAAAAAACAAAAAAAAAAAAAACATTTAGANGAAATCGTTAAAGTGCCTTTATGATCTTTATATTTTACGAGTCGAATATCGGCATCCGCAACATAAGAAGCGATTTACGTCGCACACGGCAAATTTGCATCGTCAACCTGTATTTTATCTTATTTTTTTTATGTGTTTGCGTATCGGTAAAAATGAAAACTCGCTACGGTGGCTTCGAGTAAAAAAAAAATCAAAAAATCTTTCCTTAGTAAGATATATTTTTAAATCAATAAAGAAAAATATGAACACCCTTAAAATCGAAATTATTGGACCACATATTCAACGAGTGAAATAATGACATTGTGTATTCGTGGAAAAACCGAATGTGGTTCGAAATTGGAAATTAAATCCATATCTTAGGCTCCACACAAAAACTTTTAACAAGACGCGCGTTGCTGCTGAAAATAAAAAGTTTGATTGTATTTTGAAAACTAAAACTAAAATGGCATCAACCTTGTAATTCAAAAATGCTGATCAATTAAATTCTTCATATATTCAATTGATAAATGTGTTAATGATAATTGTGCAGTTTCGGCGAAAGAATAATGGCTATTACCTAAAACTATGTTGTATTATTCATTTTCATTTTTTTTTGCTTACTGAATTTTCATAACGTTTTTTTATATAATTTAAAATATACCACATATAATGTTGTATACATACTATTCGCTTAACCGTTACGTGTGTTTCAGCATTAACTGCATGAACGTGTGAACACCTGCAATTCTGTGTATATTAGTTTAACAAAGACAATAACGCAAGGCACCGTTACATGACGTTAACAAACCAATCGTGTAGAATAAATTGTGTCTGCAATAAGATGCCTTTAGCATTTCAGTATTCGAAAAAAACAACGATCTTGCAAAACACATGTTAGAAATTACTGTTATTAATGTGCATACTCTAATTGTAATTAACTGGTTTATACTAAATATTTATCGCAGAAAACGAAATGTGTGAACATGCGTTTTTGAACTTTGAACATTGATGTCTCCTTTGATTACATTAAAACGGAAGAAATGGAATATTTAGAGTTTACACCAAAAATTGAACTGGGTGGTATTACGAGTAATTAACATAAAGTTATCTGTTCTGTTTACCTCAATGTGCATTAAACGTAACATCTGGTATATCATGTAAACAAACTTCAAAGATTTACAATAAGTGATATATTAACGAATGGAGCAAATATTTCTGACGTCATTGCATAATAAAGATATGCATGCTTTTCATTGTAATGAGTACTCTTCGCGATGGGTTGTAAATGACGCATCTTATGAAATACCATTTTGCCGTGTGTGGTCGTTGTGTTACAGGTAATAAAGCGTTGTTACTGGTTAGTGTTACCTAATGTTTCTTTTATGGCTAAGACAAGGGCAAAGGAATGTAAAAATGTCGACATTTATTTCCTCGTTTTTTGAATAATTGCAGCAATTAACAATCTGGATTAAAGTGATGTTTATAGTCAACGATAACGGCGCAATATGCTAGCATGTGTACAAAGAGTTGCAACGTGTATAAACTTCGTATACTTATAAAACAAATCTTAAAAAAACCTCACACATGATGTCATGTTTTCAAAACTCGCTTAACAACTTGAGCCAAGTCTTGCAAACCACTAATTGTCTTTTAGTACGTGTTTATAGAATTTCTGGAGTTTCACTTCTTTATATTGGAAACATTACGATAACAAAAAATAAGGTGTTTTTAATTTTACGCGAAATATCTTTTTAATGCGGTAATTAATTCATAAGGGATTGATAAATTGTTTATTTTATAACACCGACTCGAAATAATTTAGAAATGCAATAGTTGTAAAGTTAATAAAAACAACAATCAAACATTATTTAAACTCCGAAATATTTCAAAACAATATTTGTACAAAGATTTTGACTAATCATTAACTTTTTTTAAAAAGAAAACATTTCTAAAAAAAAAACAAAAACAAAATATAGGTGTGTATTCGATGTCTGCTGGACGACTGAAGCAAAGTGTCACAACAAATAACCTTTATATGAACTTCAGTCTGATAAAACGAGCTTGAATGCATGTGCGTAAAGTGTCGTCCCATATTAGCCGGTGCAGTCCGCTAAGTGAACACTTTATCATGATAAAAACAAATATTGATGGAAAAGTTCTTTTTCATACACACTCATTAAAAGCACGAATGCAGAATACGGTACAGTGGTATATTTAAATGACGCAAGGTTAATGTTACAGTGAACGTAATACAAATACAAGTTGTGTCACAAAGATGCCAGCGCTTATTTAAATTATATTCTAAGACATTTAAAATGCATTTTGACACTGGAACATGTCAGTTATGGCTTTTTAGATGTCTTAACATAGAAAAACCAGCAGTTAAAGTCGCCATAATGTCAATCATTTATTTACGTTTTTTAAATGGAATGATGCATCTCCTATGGTAAATCAACTTCTTACAAACTAAATTGTAGAATTGCTCTCTAATTTAGTTCAATTTCGTTCGTTCCTCTCCTTATCTGATCGTTATTTCATTCATATGTGCATGCATTAACTTGCACAGTGGGGATTTCAAAACGCAAACATTATCATTGTTCAACAAAGAACCTCATTCAAGTTATCTGTGATATGTCTCATAAAGACGTATATAACCTCATATATCTGCAATCGTTAGACTTTTAATTGAAAATCAGGGAATTTTCAATCGAATGAAAAAAAGGGTTATCTACCTCATTCCATAATAATTGCTCTAGATATATATACAATGAGAGTTATTAAACAGTAAATGGGAAATGAAATGTGCCTTTGATATAGCTAGTAAAGAGATAAAATCGGCATCACAAGTAAAAACTGGAGATTCAAGACGTCGGCAACAATTAGTGTGATAATTAAAAAACTTTATCCACCACAGATCTGGAAAGCGATAGTCTCGTTAAAGCAAAATTGTAATCGTATTCACTTTCTCTAAAAACTTTCATTCTAGTTCGAAATATTTTTATTGTTTCTGTGGTATGTTTTTTTGAAAAATGTTAAACAAAAACATTTACAAAAAAAAATGTTTCATAAAAATTAAAATTAAATAAAATTGATTCCTCGTGAAAAAAAAAAGATTTAACTGTGGGAATTACAATTACGAAATCTATGTTAGTGTGTCGAGCTTTATAATACTATAGTTTTTGCTTTCCATTTTGTAGCAGCTGTAAAACACTGCTGTATTGAAAATACTGCTGACATATCTAATTAAACGCATTTGGAGTGTACTCGATACATGATGTGGGTCATCAAAAAATAACTATAGCTTGTCACGGATATAAATTACGCATTCAACTACAACACACATACTTCATTATTTAACACGTTAGAAAAATAGTTTTGTTTAAAGTACCAGTCCACAAAAAAACTTTGCAGAATCACGTTTTATACGTTGTAAATTTGCGAAAATAACAGAACATAGGCGATTATGTGATTTATGAAGAAAACAACCGTATTGGTGTTAACAATGTTTAAAACTTCACCATTACAGCAAGCCATAATTTGATGTATGTGCAGCATCTGTTAGTAATCAATAAACGCAAATGCCAAGTTCTCGAGCTTTGTGCAGCATGTATGCGCAACTGTTTCACAATTCAGATTGAATACTGAAGACTTAATATAGCAAAGGGCGGGTCATCTAGTCTAAAAATAATCATAGTATATATTATTTTGTGAATTGTAATAGTATATGTATGCCTTACAAGTTTTATTACAGTGTGCAAACATCCGACTTTAAATAGATACGCTAAGACGAATATTCCAGCTGTTGGCTATTTATAACTTTAGAATTACTGCTGATTATTACTCTTCGTTTCAACACTAACTGACAGGGTATCAAAACTCCATGAAGAATATAGGTTTTTGCGGCTTATCAACATAATGGAAAAATCGGGGTTTTTCTCTTCCGTGTGGGCTGCAGCCGTAATCATGTTTTTACGGTCTGTTGAGTCTCAGTTGCGTTTTGATCTCCAGTGATATGGCTTTTTATCCACACATACGACGTGACATGACATAACATCAACGGGGTATAATGGTGCACAAACGATTTAGCAAGACAAATTAGTACAATTCAAGGAATTTCGATGTCCCACTCCCGCGACTTAAGCAGCATCGCCTGTGCCCTCTGCAAAACTTACAACCACCCCCTTTGGTTTCCAATGCAGGTCGTCATTTTACAACAATTGTCTTCGTAATCAGATACGCTTCACTGCAACGGTGTAAATCAACGGTTAGATCAGTTGGATGCATTGACCAACATTATTTTTTATTTTTTGGTGGTGTACGACTGAGTTTATATTTCCTTTATTATTGTCTCGATAATATTTAAAACGCTTCAGAAACATAGAATTATATTTTTTCTAGTTATGCATGCAGATCATAGCAATCCGATTTCAGGAAAAAGACGCAAAATATGAATTTACAATTAAAAATTACATAGCTTGATTGTGTAAGTTCATTTTAAGCTATATAAAACAGCAAACCCTTGATTGTTATATATTATTCAACACCACACGAACATTGATGGTGAATATTTATTCATAAAATGGCATCTGGAAATATTTATTCATACGCTTCACTTTTTACAAACATGGAAATTGTGCATTTTTGCAAAGGCCCCATGTTTAACCTACTATGGTGAATATATCAGATATTTTTGTCGCATGTTTTATCTTGTCGTGCTTTCATTTTGGACAGATGTATTATACAAACATAGTTCAGACAGGAAGATTGGGAATATAAATACAGACATTAACTAAAAAGGCAAAATAAAATTACCGAAATGATGATTGTTACACATTTATAATTTACATACATGTGACATCTTGTAATCTGTCCTTAAGAAAACAAAACCTCGGGAAGGAATATGATCGAACATTAACGTAAACACTGTTTTAAAGAATACCGGTACTTTCAAGTGGGAACCCATTTTATTACTTTGGTAAGGTCGGTAATTAACTTCGTATTTAACCTCCGGGTAGCAGACAAAACTGAATGGTCGTTGTAAGGACGGGCGTATCGTGTTACACCACGGTACATGCCATACATGACAATGGGGCATTCAGTTAACTGAAGCTTATCGTAAGTTTCAATTACGTGTATGTTCACAGTTTTGAGATTTAAAACACGATACTTCGTTTACTTAAAGACATGGATTTTGTTTTTAAATGTCATTTAATGAAATTACGGACTACAGTCAACTGTTATAATTGTAATGGTTTAAGATAAAACATGGTATTTTAAAATCATGTGCATGCAGTGTGGCTTGAATACGGGCAGTCTAAATGAAAACAACTTCTACATTGAACCTTTGTGGTATCTTGTTCTGGCTTTTAAAGGTGTTTTTGTATTCCTACATGTTGAGTATTTATCCAGTCAATGCAGTTTTTCATATGTTCATTTGTAAACATTGCTTGAAATCAAAGGCGATTACGTGACAAATTAAGCGCATATCTATATTACAGATTTGCGAAAATAAAACATTATCGAAATATCACGAGGTGCAAGAACTGCATTAACTTGAAGAAGCGTAAAGTGCAACTCGTAAATTTAATTTGGGACCGGAATGAAGTTACTCTCTAATATGGTAAAAACAGGGCAAAACATCATTACCGAAGAGTAGTCAATACGCAGTATTAAAACATATTTATCTACATCCAACACATATCACACCATCATTTAAACAGTAAGCGATGCTGTCAAAACGTGTCAATTACCATATCAATTCCAGACATATGGAAACAGAAACTTTCAGCAACGATAATATAAATGTGAGAACCGGTTTTACCCGCATGCGCATATTCTCTGTTGGATTATCCAACATAAGTCTGCTATAGTGATTTATTGGTGCTATTTAGACTGGAAATGTGAGTTGTTGGCAGATAAATGAGTGTTATATTTCCTGGGGGTTCCGGATTTTACAGCGGATCTGGTGTGCGATTCGCGAAAAAAATCAAAATCGCCAGCCTTAAATGCGATATGACACCATCTTGCTTTTCGATCTTAAAAACGGAAACATTATTAACATTTCACGCTGCTAGTTATGCATGTAAAACAGCAAGATGCAAATAAATGCACCAGATATGATAACGCTTTGAATACCTGTTAGGTTAGGCTTATAGAACTAGAAACTAGTCCATATTGTCACGTTTATTAAATTTTCAAATTATGACCCGTATAGTTTTGTATGTTTGTTTAGGAAACATGCTCGTTGTTATGATCATGGACACTGCCTTATAACTTAGAGAACTTAATATATGTTTAAAAGTAACAAAATATCTGCAGTGTTAATATGTTTTGAAATACGTGTTAATTATAATGGTACTGAGCAAATAGTATATCAACTAACATATTGTGCGTATAATACATTTTAAAATCGTTTAACAACTACTCTTTAATCATATCGTGCGATGTTTAACCATAAAGATGCGATTCAGAAATAAATATTAAAACTTTGATGCGTTTTAGTTTTACCGTATACGTATATCTAATCAAGTAGGTTACAAAACGTGTTTTATTTTTTAGTATTCAATTATCGTATACATTTTCTGCAAATACAATTTATGGTCGAACTTTATCATTTTAATTATAGTGCGCATATGTTTGGCTGTTTATAGCTACGTTCATTTCAGTATGTAGAATTGCTTCGTGGTTGAGTATAAAGCATGCAGTCTGTTTTTGCCCTGCGGAATGCTGCACCGGATGTGTGTAAGTCTCAGCTATTCTGTGCAAATGGTCCAAATCAACACTTTTGCAATCGTTTCATTATTTGTAATTGACAAATGGGTTTTGAACAAACTTGAAACATCATTGTCGACATCTCTTTATCTAAGAAACGGAAATGTCGATTATCACTCACTCGAGAATTTATTTAAACACTCGTTATGTAGTGCTTGAATATGCAATTTGTCTTGGGAACTTTGGAACTGACACACGCTGGAGAAGAGATCAACAGAGTTTCACAAAACGCGTTTATTTCTTGGAATGAATAAATTAATAGTTGTTTAAACAACGTATATATTTCCTTTCGTATAAACTCAATGCACATATTTACAGTAAATAATGTTGTGATAACTTATCACGTATAACTTTTNAAGCAACTAACGTACGACCGAGAGCAATGACCATTTCACACAAGGATTGTTGGTTGTTTGTACAATCCTGGCAATACCTGACGCCTCAATTATGATGTGCCTATGAATCGGAAACTGCTAGTAAAGATCCAATTTGCTGCCATTATCTAACATGTTGGGCGTAATACTCACTTTGGCAGACGTTTTCAAGGATCAATCAGATTAACCACGAATGCGCGTAATTAACCAGTTTCAGGTGTTTCGTTCCTATCGCTCTGAATGATCAAGTAGTTGACACCTTCGAATGTTTCACTTCATGTCTTAACGAAGGTGTCAGATAAAAGGGGTGTAGATAGACAACCGGAAGTTCATTTATATATAATGGTGATATCGATAACCAGGAGAAAATGCTCCAACCTAGCATTTTTGCAGGGCATGAACAACCTATCATAGCTAGAAACGTTAAGTAGTTGTTGATTGGTTTGTAAGGAACTTTAAATACTTTTTGAAGTGTTGAACATGCTATAAATACTTTTGATCTTAGAACATTTGCTAAGTATCCTTTCCCAGATAAACGTACCACATCGATGAACATATTTATACAGACACCAGTTTTATACTCATTTTAAAAGGGGTATATGTTCATAGGTGTTGTTTATAATTGTTAGGTCTTGTAGACTTTTAATTCTGATATATTATTTTATATTTGGAATTAACAAATGAAAACTTCATTTATTGCATTCGTTTTAATTCTGTTTACAGTATTTACTCGAGTGTTCATATTTGCTTCTAACATATGCATGTAAATAGTTTACCTGGAATAGTTCCTTATTCCTATATGATTGTTAGTTTTTGTATTAAGATATTGATGTAAACGTATTGTTATACGTTTAAGCTATGTGTTGAAACGGATAAATAAATAGCTAAGCTAAAATAATTTTATTTTGTTGCACACGTGTTGCTTCTTAAAATTATAAAATAGCTAAAATTGACGGACTGTTAGTACAACTTGCCATGACAGTTTTATTCATCTGAAGATCGGTCAATAAACATTTTATTTACAGATTTTTGGGAAACGAATTTTTGGTGACATTGTAAACTGAAATAGTTACTGAACGCGTGTGTGCGAAAAAATCACGAACATCATCAACGGCTTTAAAGGATTACAGTATGTTTATTTATATTGTATAGCTGTTGCTATTCTGCTTAAATGCTCTTCAGACAGAACATAAAATGCATATTTAAGTCACAAAGTGCCTAGTATGCATTTATTTTGAAACTGTTGAATGCAACGTTTAACTAGTTATTGTTGATAGTGGCGTTTAATGTAGATGTCATTTTTATTTACACTGATATGGTACGTGGGTTAAGAAACAAACCTGAAAATGAGAAATTCAATGTCCAATTTGTTAAATATCTATTTGCTGTGAAAACTATCATGAATATTCCAGTGATGTTTAATGGCAATCCTTTTTACCGAAATTTGTTCCCATTCATCTGCTTAAAGGGTTTATATTTTTATAGCTTACATATGTTCAATGTAACCCTCATTTTTAAAGAAAACTTTACTAGATTTGAGAAAAAAGATGACAAAGTTAGAGACATGTTTCTAAAAATGAGGCATTCCAACAGTTTGTACCATAACAATTTTGATCAAAGTTTGCTTTTGTAACCATGCATGTGAGTCATGTTTTTTAAGAAAGTATAATACAACATATACTCACGCTTATCTGAAATTATTTTGTCATGAAATTTCCCTATCGGAAGGACCCCGCTACCTTTTCACCCCAAAAGTTAACACAGCACTATATGTATTTTTTTATTGTTAATATTTGATTAACTTTGTTGTTATACAACAACGCCCGCAAATATGGTGCATCAAAACAAACATTTCCCACGTTCGTTACTTTGTTGAACATTATACGCAAAACCTATGCAAGAACTTCGCAGATGTGGGTTTATTTCTTTATATATAATACGTACATTTTGCAGAATGGCATGATACAAAATTTGCATTCAATTTAAAGCCTGGCAATTTAAGTTCAATCCCAAACTTTCACTATCGGCCGCCTTGTTGGCAAAAAAAAAAAAAAAACTCTTGGAAAATCGTTAAAGTTTTTTTTACGAGTCGAATATCGGCATCGGCAACATAAGAAGCGATTTACGTCGCACACGGCAAATTTGCATCGTCAACCTGTATTTTATCTAATTTTATATATGTGTTTGCGTATCGGTAAAAATGAAAAATCGCTACGGTGGCTTCGAGTAACAAAAATATCAAAGAATCTTTCCTTACTAAGATATATTTTTAAATCAATAAAAAAAACTATGAGCACCCTTAACATGGAAATTATTGGACCACATATTCAACGAGTGAAAAAATGACATTGTGTATTCGTGGAACAACCGAATGTGGTTCGAAATTGGAATTTAAATCCATATCTTAGGCTCCATACAAAAACTTTTAACAAGACGCGCGTTGATGCTGAAATAAAATCAAAGTTTCATTGTATTTTGAAAACGAGCTTGGTCTTTGATAATATAATAAATCAATTCACAGTAAGATTTGGTATTGTACAACACAAGCTAAAATGGCATCAACCTTGTAATTCAAAAATGCTGGTCAATTAAATTCTTTATATATTCAATTGATAAATGTGTTAATGATGATAGTGTAGTTTCAGCGAAAGCATAATGGCTATTACCTAAAACTATGTTGTATTATTCATTTTCATTTTTATTTATTTTTTACTGAATTTGCATAATATATTTTTATATAATTTAAAATATACCACATATAATGTTGAATACATACTATTCGCTTAACCGTTACGTGTGTTTCAGCATTAACTGCATGAACGTGTGAACACCTGCAATTCTGTGTATATTAGTTTAACAAAGACAATTACGCAAGGCACCGTTACATGACGTTAACAAACCAATCGTGTAGAATAAATAGTGACTGCAATACGATGCCTGTAGCATTTCAGTATTTGAAAAAACAACGATCTTGCAAAACACATGTTAAAAATGACTGTTATTAATGTGCATACTCTAATTATAATTAACTGGCTTACACTAAATATTTATCGCTGAAAACGAAATGTGAGAACATGCGTTATTAAACGTTGATGTCTCCTTTGATAACATAATAACGGAAGAAATAGAATATTTAGAGTTTGCACCAAAAATTGCACTGGGTGTTATTACGATTAATTAACATAAAGTTATCTGTTCTGTAAACCTCAATGTGCATGAAACGTAACATCTGGTGTATCATGTAAACAAACTTCAAAGATTTACAATAAGTGATATATTAACGAATGGAGCAATACTTCTGACGTCATTGCATAATACAGATATACATGCTTATTATAGTTACCTAAACATATAGGCCCCGGTTCATAAACGTTCGTACGCACGGTTTCTTACCTAAGTATACTTACGAAGTTCATAAGAAAATCCGAGCGTTTCACAAAAAAATACTTACGCAACCACCTGCTACGAAATCGTAAGTTCCAACGTTAAAGTTACGCATGGTCTAGGGCTGTTGTAGCGTTCGAAAATATGGCCGCCTTAGCAATATAACGTCTTCACAAATTTTACAAAATAAAAAACACGATTTTAAGCGTATTTTCGACAAAAGAAGCCTGACTTTTCTCTTGAAAATGACAAAATCGGTAAATTGTGGTACATTTATCTTTATGAAGTACATTATAGAGAGCACAGTTGTTTCCCTTGTTTGCGAAATCGCGACGAGAAAACAAGGTCAAATGTAAACAAAATTGAATGGATATTTTATTAAATTACCTCTGGCCATGCTTTGTATTACGGAATAAGCATTGTGTAAATACAGAAGAGAGGATTGTTAGAGAATCTGAAGCAAATTGTCATCTGTTCCGGATACAGTTGAAATCAACGACGTAAGAGCGCTGCGGCATTACTGAATATTTAATATCTGTGCTTCTATGAAATATGGTAATAATCAGAGGCTTGTTAAACATCTTATCAAATTATATTTTATGCGGATTATAGATAAATTTGTTTAAATAACTTATTTACAGTTGTGCACGGAGGAATCAATATGTTAATTTTACCAAAAAATATAATCAGCTCTACATATTTTACATTACATATAATTCTATTTTATCGCCTTTATCATGCCTTACTTTCTGTTTACCTTTTATTTGCAAATAGCCGTTGTATCGTTATTGGTAACAATGTAAAATAACGAAATGACCTTAAAGAAAAAAGTATCCTTGAACATTAATAAATTGTGTTGATAAATTTATAACTGCGTTTACCCGTATTAAGTCATCACAATATCCCTTGACCATTCCAATCAAAGCAATATCCATAGACGATTTCAATTGCCTTTTCTGTGTTATTAATGTTCCTGCTTTGTGACTGACAAACAGGAACGGACGTATGAAAGCACTGACATACAGACGTATAAAACATACATGTATTATCTTGTGCACACCAGCCAATCCTTCTTATTGTGTATTCTTTTCCGCAGAGTCTGGTTTCTTTTCTAACATACAATGCCAGTGGCTTGGTAAGTCAACACATTTCTTGGACAGTTATAGTCCGAGCGATGTTAATTATTAGTGTAAAAAATATTGTAAAGATGTAATGTACACATTATAAAGCGATAAAAACTTGAATAAACATACTACCAAATGTGTGTGTGTTCATTTATAAATAATTGTACACAAGTCAATTTAAAAAATTTAATTAATTCAATTTTTGTTTGAGCATTTCGACTATTTAAATCCGTTATAAGTAGGCTTTCTAAGACAAACACGCATTAACTGTTGTGTGGTCCTTGTATGTAGTAATTAATAAAAGGCCATCTTATAAATAAAATTCAAGGTAACACTGTGGTTTTCCGGTGGAGGATGTTTTAAACGGGTTGGTTTAGTAACGTTGAATTCACGAGCCCGCATGGGTGTTTCGTGTTAAAAAAATACATAGTTGCATTTACAAATCACGTATTTGAAAACACATCAGAATATGTTGGAGAAGATATATTTCATTTTTTGTCTTTTTTTTTATATGATATTTTTCGATTATAAGACTCGATATTTAATAGTTAAGTTAAAATGTGTGTTTACCGTTAACAAAAATAAGCACAATATGGAAATGTCATAGGTATGTACATCATCACTTTTGAAGACTACAGTGTAATGCGTCGTTTGGGTGCCAAAGTCTTAGGTATTCTGTGCAAATGGTTCAAACCAACAAGATTTCACTCAAAAGATTATTTTTGTAATTGATTAATGGGGTTCGAACAAACTTGAAACATTTTAGACGTATCTTTCTTTAAGAAACGGAAATGTCGATTACCACTCACTTGATAATTTATTGAAAACATCTTCATGTTGAGGATATTAGTCTTATGTGCAATTGTGTCATGGAAAACTTGAGGACTGACACATGCTGGAAAGGAGATCAATAGAGATTCACAAAACGCGTTTATTTCTGGGAATTAATACATTAAAAGTTGTTTAAACAACAAATATATATTCTTTCGTATATACTCAATCAACAAATTAGCACTAAAACATGGATTGTGCTGCTTGGGGTTGAAATACGCACTACAATCATAATGATAAAACATAATATTATAAATAAAGAATGGGATAGCACGCTGTGAATATATATACTATGACTACACCAAATTGAAAAATAGTTACATAACAATCTGAAAAATGACTAAACATAAAGACACTCGGCAAATAGTGCAGGCGCTCAGATGAGATTATATTGAACATGCACGCTCAGCGTCTAAAATGCAACCTTGTACAGAGGGCATTGTAATTAAAGGAACCTCATGCATACAAGTTCCATCTGCGCGAGAGTTGGAGAGTTTTTATAACCTTGATTAAAAATATATAAGTTAAATGCCATCGTCTAGTTTCCTAAAATTATTTCACGCTTGTTTTTCAAAGTGAGGTGATTTTATCCACATATAAAATCTTCAGATACATTCACTTTAATCTGGCGCGTTTATAAAAAAGTAGAGTCCTACATCAATTAATTATTTCTAAGTGGAACGTTGAACAGAACAATATTCCACTGATGTACTTGATGAGAACCGACTTCAGCGTAGCACAGCATATTCACCTGCCGTCAAATCGAAGTGTACTGTTGGCTTTCTATCGATCACCATGTTTGCCTATTCGCATGTTTCACTGTTGTTATGTTCTATGCAAAGAAGACCCACCCACTTGATCATTATTGCCCACTGACATTCGCTTCTTCACGCTTGTCAAAACGCTTTTGCAAACGTCTTATATTCCTCATTGTTTTTATAACGTATACTTGTTTATTTGTGTGATCGTGTTCGTTCGTTCAATTGGTCGTTCGTCCATTTATGGTTGGGTTTATGTTTCTATATTTAGAGACTTAAGAACGCAATATTTACGAAAACTCATGCAAACACACACGCACACACAAAGAGTGTTTACTAAATATAAATTAATCAAAATTTAAATTGGAAATAAATGCGCATCTTGATATAATGTAAATCAATGTCTGGATATTGTATTACAAATATTAATTAGGAACGATCATTTTACATAATAAAAAGCAATGGCTTTTATGTTAAAAACCCACTTTTTCTATTTGATTTTTTACAAAGCAGGTCCTTATTAATAACACAATATTTGCTTGTGTTGCGGATGAATGCTATTCCAGGCATGGGCCAATGCTGTAAGACATGGATAGGAATCGTAAGATGACCACTTGTCGAGTTGCTGCTGTCCTTGGTCCCGGTCGAAGACGATTATTTGTACTACTGGTAACGTAAATTAACGTTCACGAAGACAAAAATTGCAATGAACTCTTAAATACATCGTTTCCTTCATGAACCTATGTTTGATTTATGTGTGAATATATTGCTAACTTGTGTTCATATTCTGGTAGTATTTTTATATCGACCTAATGTATAATTACGCAAAACAATAGAGCTCATTGATAGTTTTAATTTCCTCATGTCAGACTAAGGCGGAGGTGCGCAAGGAAAAATATTTCATAAACATGCCAAACTGAACTAATCAAATTGATGTTGAAATTCGGACGCCAAACAAATTCACTTTTTTTTTATAGCAGCATGATTGCTTTTGACTTGCTTTTCAAGACAGCTGGTAACAAATGAAGATATACAGACTGATGTTAGACTGACAAATCGTCGACGGTTTTCAATTAAAATAATAAAAAGACGGTTTAAAATTGTAATGAGTACTCTTCGCGATGGGTTTACATGACGCATCTTATGAAATACCATTGTGCCGTGTGTGGTCGTTTTGTTATAGGTAATAAATGGCATTGATTGTTATATATTATTCAACACCACACGAAAATTGATGGTGAATATTTATTCATAAAATGGCATATGGAAATATTTATTCATATTCTTCACTTTTTACAAACTTGGAAATTGTGCATTTTTGCAAAGGCCCCATGTTTAACCTACTATGGTGAATATGGATATTTTTGTCGCATGTTCTATCTTGTCGTGCTTTCATTTTGGACAGATGTATTATACATACATAGTTCAGACAGGAAGATTGGGAATATAAACACAGACATTAACTAAAATGGCAAAATAAAATTACCGAAATGATGATTGTAACACATTTATAATTAACATACATGTGACATATTGTAATATGTCCTTAAGAAAAAAAAACTCAGGAAGGAATATGATCGAACATTAACGTAAACACTGTTTTAAAGAATACCGGTACTTTCAAGTGGGAACCCGTTTTATTACTTTGGTAAGGTCGGTAATTAACTTCGTATTTAACCTCCGGGTAGCAGACAATACTGAATGGTCGTTGTAATGACGGGCGTATCGTATTATACCACGTTACATGCCATACACGACAATGGGGCATTAAGTTAACTGAAGCTTACCGTAAGTTTCAATTACGTGTATGTTCACAGTTTTGAGATTTAAAACACGATACTTCGTTTACTTAAAGACAAAAAATTTGTTTTTAAATGTCATTTAATGAAATTACGGACTACAGTCAACTGTTATAATTGTAATGGTTTAAGATAAAAGATGATATAATATATTTTTAAATCATGTGCATGCAGTGTGGCTTGAATACGGGCAGTCTAAAGGAAAAAACTTCTACATTGAACCTTTGTGGTATCTTGTTCTGGCTTTTAAAGGTGTTTTTGTATTCCTACATGTTGAGTATTTATCCAGTCAATGCAGTTTTTCATATGTTCTTCTGTAAACATTGCTTGAAATCAAAGACGATTACGTGACAAATTAAGCGCATATATATATTACAGATTTGCGATAATAAAACATTATCGAAATATCACGAGGTGCAAGAACTGCATTAACTTGAAGAAGCGTAAAGTGCAAGTCGTAAATTTATTTTGGGACCGGAATGAAGTTACTCTCTAATATGGTAAAAACAGGGCGAAACATCATTACCGAAGAGTAGTCAATACGCAGTATTAAAACATATTTATCTACACCCATCACATATCACACCATCATTTAAACAGTAAGCAATGCTGTCAAAACGTGTCAATTACCATATCGATTCCAGACATATGGAAACAGAAACTTCCAGCAACGATAATATAAATGTGAGAACCGGTTTTACCCGCATGCGCATATTATCTGTTGGATTATCCAACATGAGTCTGCTAGAGTGATTTATTGGTGCTATTTAGACTGGAAATGTGAGTTGTTGGCAGATAAATGAGTGTTATATTTACTGGGGGTTCCGGTTTTAACAGCGGATCTGATGTGCGATTCGCGAAAAAAATCAAAATCGCCAGCCTTAAATGCGATATGACACCATCTTGCTTTTCGATCTTAAAAACGGAAACATTATTAACATTTCACGCTGCTAGTTATGCATGTTAAACAGCAAGATGCAAATAAATGCACCAGATATGAATGCCTGTTAGGTAAGGCTTATAGAACTAGAAACTAGTCCATATTGTCACGTTTATTTAATTTTCAAATTATGACCCGTACAGTTTTTTATGTTTGTTTAGGAAACATGCTCGTTGTTATGATCATGGACACTGCCTTATAACTTAGAGAAATTAATATATGTTTAAAAGTAACAAAATCTCTGCAGTGTTAATATGTTTTGTAATACGTGAAAATTATAATGGTACTTAGCAAATAGTATATCAACTAACATATTGTGCGTATAATACATTTTAAAATCGTTTAACAACTACTCTTTAATCATATCGTGCGATGTTAAACCATAAATATGCGATTCAGAATTAAATATTAAAACTTTGATGCGTTTTAGTTTTACCGTATACGTATATCTAATCAAGTAGGTTACAAAACAGGTTTTATTATTTAGTATTCAATTATCGTATACATTTTCTGCAACATAAAATACAATTTATGGTCGAACTTTATCATTTTAATTATAGTGCGCATATGTTTGGCTGTTTATAGCTACGTTCATTGCAGTATGTAGAATTGCTTCGTGGTTGAGTATAAAGCATGCAGTCTGTTTGTGCCCTGCAGAATGCTGCACCGGATGTGTGTAAGTCCCAGCTATTCCGTGCAAATGGTCCAAATCAACACTTTTGCAATCAATTCATTTTTTTGTAATTGACAAATGGGTTTTGAACAAACTTGAAACATCATTGTCGACATTTCTTTATCTAAGAAACGGAAATGTCGATTATCACTCACTCGAGAATTTATTTAAAAACTCGTTATGTAGTGCTTGAATATGCAATTTGTCTTGGGAACTTTGGAACTGACACACGCTGGAGAAGAGATCAACAGAGTTTCACAAAACGCGTTTATTTCTTGGAATGAATAAATTAATAGTTGTTTAAACAACGTATATATTTCCTTTCGTATAAACTCAATGAACATATTTACAGTAAATTATGTTGTGATAACTTATCACGTATAACCTTTCAAACATGGAATGTGCAGATTAGGGTTGGAGACATACGCAATACAATTATAAACCATAAAATCATCAATTAAACGTGTCTTGTTAATATCAATCTATGGCTATATGACTATTTCTTCATCAATGGGAAAACAGTCTGAACAAAAAACTGTTCATAGAATCACTCGGAAAGTGCACTCGTTCAGATGACATTACTTTGGACATCGACGCTCAGCGTATCACATGAGACCTTACAATGAGGGCATAGCACTAACAAGGACCTAATGCATTAAATTCCATCCGAATAAACGGATTTTGGAAAGTTCTTATCACTTTGCTGAGCGTCGAAAAGTGAAGTGAAATCGTATAGTATCAAACAATTATTCTACTCATGTTCTTCAACCGTAGATGATTTGATCAACTTATACAATCGCCAGATACATTTACTTTTTTATGATGTGATTATGAAAACCTAAAGATCTACATCGAACAAATATTTTGTAAAATTATGGACCGTTAAACATAACAACATAACAATGCAGAACTGGAAGCGGAACGACTTCAACGTAACAAAACATATGAGCGTGTCGTCCAATCGATGAGAAACCGGTGTGTTTCTATCAACACACATCTTTGCATATACACATGTTTCACTGTTTGTTATGTTCTACGTCACAAAGACCTACCAATTTTAACAAATTCCAATTTAATGATGACATGATTAGTCTCGAATCAATTTAACACGATGAAACACTGAATTATAATAGCGGTTGGTCGTTCGTTGATTTATGATCTGTTCTCGGGTATGGATTGCGTTTTGTCGGATTGCTAAATACGATCATACAATTGGTGACGTAAATAAAGATTCACGAAGACAAAACATGCAATGGACACTAAGATACATCTTTTCAATCTTTAAACTATGAACGATTAATGTAAATATATGTCATACCAATGTTCATATTATGATAATTCCTTTATATGGACGTCATATATAATTACGCAAAACAAATATAACAACAAATATATAAGTTTAAGATTCATCAAGTCATAAACATGCCACACTAAACTCATCAACTAGATGTTGAAATTCGCAAACGAAAGAAATGCTTATTGTTATATGATTGCTTTTGACGTGCTATTTAAGACAGCTGGTAACAAACGCAGACATACAAACTAATGTAAGACTGACTATTCGTCCACGGTTTTAAATTAAAATGATACAAAAAACAGTTTACAATTTTAATTAGTACTACTCGCGATAGGTCGTAAATAACGCATCTTGTGAAATACCATTTTTTCGTGTGTGGTCGTTTTGTTATTTGTCATATTTCGCTGCTACTTGATAGTGTTTCCACATTTGTCTTTGTAGGGCTAAGATACGGGCAACGTTTGGAAGGGGTTATCCGCCAGTACATGCATGTTGCTAAATGACAATTGCATATGGCTTAATGACAATTGTATATTGCTTATTGACAACTCCATGTTAATATATTACAACTTGCATTTGAATTATGTTACAATTCAACTGTATCACGTTTCCATTCCGGATTTCAAGTGTTTTGATATGATATTGTCTGTTTTAGATCGGCAATTGGCAATATTGCAACCGCTAATCGCCTAATGCTTAACTGTAAACAATGCGCAATACGCTAAACCGCAATATGATAAACCGCAATACGCTAAACTAAATTCGATAACGAAACTAAACTTGGTGTCAGCTCTACTTAATGACGTATTCAAACGATAAATTGCGTTCAGCAAGCTTTTTAATGTTTCACACAGTTTCTTAAAAACAATGTTGCGGTTGTTAATTTTCGTGTATAGATCAATGCTTTAAAGAAATGAAGTTATTGCAATTCGAAAACATGGATTCAAATATTGAGTGACGTGTGCAAAACATGGTGGTGGACATTTTTCTTAGGGACGGATAGTACCACAGTTTTTATAATTCTTAATACTTGGAGGACGATAAAGTTTTCAAAATGTGGTGCAATTTATCAATAAATGTTTGCTTAATAACTGTGCAGTGACCGTTTGTGCAGAAATCATCAGATGTTGGAGATACTTGATGGACTTTATCACTGGCTGACAGAGACGCCTATTTTCGCGATCATCATTCGGACTAAACCAGTTCTGACATCGATCGGTACACTTGTGGACCAATGTGAGAACATGGACATGTATGCGATTATTATTTTAGTTTGATCATTATATTCTAAGAGAAATCTGAGAGTCGCCGCAAAAACGTTTTGTAATTGTAAAAGTAATCGATAATCGCGACATGCTGACACTGATAAGTCGCGCGGCTCGGCGATATTCCAACAAAAATTATGTCATGTGTCTTACCTCAGCAGTTGCTAATTTAATTTATCGTGGATTTATTGACATTTTTTCCACTTTTTTGTGAACAATCATAAAGAATAAATTATTCTCTGCAACAAAAAGTAAAGATTTACACACTTAGGACATTTTTTGGACTACATGTTGGTGGACAAATACCTTTCCAAAAACATTATGTGACAAACAATTGCCCATTTGTAAAACGTTCAGGGCAGACATTTACCTTTCCATGGGTAAAGACATAGGATTTGATTTGATTATGATTATTTATGTATTTAGGTAAACTATGCATTCTTCTCGAACGGCAAAATTTAAAATCAATAATTATTTGAGGGGTCAAGATATGACAAAAGTATAACCGGATTCGGGTTTCGGGGACAAAATCATATACATTTGATTATCTTATTGTTTTATTTCGATGGAATTTAAGGTCGCCGCTTCTAGTTTTTGACATGCGATTTGACGTTCTGTTAAAAGGGTGCTTAATGCAAAACATAAAGTGATTATAACTTTTTTTTTACAAAAATTTAAACAAACTTTTAAACAAAACTGTAAACTGTTTGTGTTTAAAAAAATAATATATATATATATATTATATATGTATTTTTTTAATCAAAACATAAACAGTTTATAGTTTTGTTTAAAAGTTTGTTTAATTTTTTTGAAAAAAAGAAAGTTATAATCACTATATGTTTTGCATTAAGCACACTTGTAATTACTCGTTTTTTTTTTAGTTTAAATGATTTAACTATGTATTCTTTTCCGACGGCTACTTATTCAGCTGAATGTTTTTCAGGCTGATCGCAGTCATGCAGGATGCCTAACGGCCACCCGCGCAGAGGTGCGGGAGCGGGAGGTCTTCATGTGCGTGGAGGAAAGCTCCACAACCCCGATGGACGACTTGCTTGCAAAATTCTTTTGCGAAAGCGAGTGGGTCCGTCGGAAGATTGTGGAGTTTTTAGCCAAGCCAGCCGCTCGCGAGCAACAGAAAGCGATCCGAGGGATCATAGTCGCGTTCATTGCCCTCCGGAACGCCTTCAGGACTGGAGAGTTCATCAACCTCAAGATATGTTATATAACTAAGCCGTGTATTGATTCGAAAAAATACTCAATCATGTATAGGCTATTGTAGACAATAGTTTATTAAAACAAGGATGCGAACAATAAAAAACATAATAGACCATACGATTTTCAAAACTACGGAAACATTATCATGTGATATATTGCTCTTACAATCCTCAAATACATGTTACAACTGTCAGGTTTTCATATGTAATATACAATCAGCATGTATAAGCAGGGATTATTTTCGCTACTATGACATATGAATTAAAATAATACGAGGTCTTCAAATTAGTGATTTAAAATGTATATCTGAATACGAAGAACAGAACAAAACGCACACAAAGACATGACATTTTTTTATTATTGAATTGAAGATCGTTTCAATTTTTGCGTATTTTTTCTACTTGTATGCCAAAATTATTTAATGGAAATGAGCTTTAGCTTAACAGTTTAAACATAAACATATAATTGCAATTATATATATATTTTTAAACATACGTATGTATTACTTAATCACACTCTATTTTGTCTATAGGTTATCAAGGCAAAACACAAACGAATACATTTATTCTTAAAAGTTTGTTAATAAAATAAGTTGATTACATGTGAATTATACACGATGAACTTCACCAATATTTATTCTGATCGTGCATTCATCTAGTCGAGGAACTCACGTGTACATTGTTTGTTGTGAATGTTTCAGTACATCAATTCATTAAACAGTACCATTTCAATTTGTAACACATTTTGACATAATGATAAGAATTATTTTAACGTTAATCATACAACTTCCACTTTGCTGTCATTTTCGCAATTTTTAAACATAATAAAATTAAAACGTTTTACAATTATTCAAACACTTTTCGAATATAAATCAGTTACCAAACCTACACAATTGCCAGCCATAAAATATAAACCTTTTCAAAATAAACAAACTTTCATGGTAAGCTACATAACTATACATCTGCCTCTGCATGTAAAATATATTCTCGGTTTATTTGCCTAACAGTTTTTGTTTAAACATATTAAGCAGTGGATCTCTTCATATTAGAAAACAAATGTTTAATTGTGAAATATAGCATTTATTGTGTTAAAAAATCATATAGAGCTTTGATAGATTATACATGCTACCAGAAATTTCGTTTTCTAAATTTGGTTTATCTTAGTCTTGATCAACCTTTTATTTACACTTAAATGTTTGGTGAATACTTCTGGGCTAAGTGTGAGGTACGATGACCCATGGAACCGGTTCAAACTTTCCCATGGGACCCTAGCCAGCAATATTCATGTTTTTATGTTTGTTGCGTGCTTGTTGTTGTGTTCAAACTTATGATTTAGAAATTTTAATTTATATTTTTGTTATTTGAAATGTTTTCAACAAATATTACATAATCATGTATTTTAAATACGCAGTAAACCTTATTTTGAGCCGAAAGAGATATAAGCATTTATAAAATAAATAGAAACGTTATGCAACAAACTAAAATCCAATCAAAAGCACATTGTGTTACGCCGCTAGTTTCAATAATTGTGTCTTCGATGATTCAAGTAGTTCATTATTGACTTATCATAAAACGAATTCAAACAACTGATTGAGTACAGTCACATTATATATATATTAACTTTCATAAACACAAGTTATGTTCATGTACTAGTGTTTCGGTATATCCTCTTTTTTAAGAGCAGGTTCATATTTGTTCCGCTAACATATGCGTTTTGTTTTAATCATGGCATTCGGCGGGGAAGCAACTAATGTGCAAAGGAGAGCGATGACTGTTTCACTTAAGGATTGTTGGTTGATTTTACAACATTGGCAATACCTGACGACTCGATTATGATGTGCCTGTGAATAGGAAACTGCTAGTTAAGACAAAATTAGCTGCAATTAGCTTACGTGTTGGTCTTACAAGCGCTAGTAAATCACGTTTGAAGACTTGTTTAAACACCCATCAGTTTATATATGCGCGTGATTTACCTGTTTCATGTCTCTTTAATTGATCTAGTATAAGACACCTTTGACTGTATCACTTCATCTTTCAAGGAAGTCGTCAAATAAAATGGGTGTAGATAGACCCCCAGAAGTTCATTTATTTATAATGGTGATATTTATATCCAGAAGGTAATGCCCCAACGTAGCATTTGCATGACACTAAAAAAAATCAGATTCCAGTAATACTACTGGTTAGTTAGACATCGATTTTAAACGCGCGGATGCACTGATCTAATTTTAAGTCCCAGGGCACAAGCACGATAATGATTGAATTTCCCAATGACATCTAACCGACGAAAGTACAAAAAAAAACATCATTCAAATTAGACTTATAGACAACATTAAAGGTTTGTCTATTATTAATCGTTTCTGCCAAAACAAGCGAAAGCATTTGCTACTTCTGAACTGAATCGGTAATGTATGCTTAGTTTCGTATTAAAAGAACATAATTAATGCGCACCTAGAGCTTTCAAAGCTTAACATATCTAAAGGTATTTTTGACAAACCGAATAGTTTTTAGTGAATTACATATAATTGTCTTTCATAAAAAGTAATACCATATCCGCATGAATGGAATTATTTTATGTAGATAATGACTCAAATGGAATCAAAAGAACGTGACATAAATGCCTCTGTTAAACAGGTTCGGGTTGCAGTATCAGTTGCTTCGAAATTAGCAAAGTTATAAGTCTTTAAACAGTTGTACTTAAACCATAGTATATTTATGTATATAAATATGCATTTAATAACATAAATAAGTGTCATGTTTGAAGTTTCTAATCTAAGGTTCATTTGAATGGAATTAAATAAACTTATTTATTTATTTCAGGGCAAGAACAAATGATCAATGCCAGAAACGTTAAGTGGTAGTTGATTGGTGTTTAAAAAACGTTAAACAATTTTGAATTAGTGTAAACGTTATAAACACTTCTGATCGTTAAACGTTTGCTTTGTATCATTTCGCAGATACACGCACCACAGCGATGAACTTGTTTATGTTTTATATTCCATTACATTTTATGACAAACATAAATCATTTATCATCTAACGATTTAGAAAAAAAAACTTTTGTTTAGGTGTCATGACAAGCGGGGTTGTTCATTTCTTGAAACACACGCACGGAGTGAGTGTTTGTATTTGACAGGGCTTTCTACATATAAATGCAAGAAACAATTCTTCTGACGATCGTATGTGTTCAATGCGCAACAAAGATCGACCCCAATGGCACCGCTCAGCTGAAGAGTCTCGAGACGTCACTAAACTTTGCGACATCCTTCTCATAAACCCAAGAACTGAAACGATACTAAATCCATTCTGTAGAACATGGCGTTATACGTATCATTAAACATGCACATGCGTTGCATGCGAATTGTAAAATATTATTGATATCCATCAGGCAACAAGCTTAACTCAAAATCATACAATTGCAATATTCAACCACACAATTCAAAAGCACAAGCCCAAGAACGCCAAGGCCCCGCCCGTCCGCCGCCGATGCCCAAAGCGCACACAGGACGCCCCCTATGCCCATCCACCACGCCAATTTGCGAAAAGTGCAAAAAATGAAGCATTAGTTTTTGTAAAAAGCAGCTGCGATAATTGCAAGTTTTATCCATTAACACCAATTAAGAGAAGTGCACAGGACTTCACGTACATCCCAAACAATAATCGGTAGTAACGAACGATTCAGGTATAACCGCGAGCGGGATACGCAACCCTACTGCTCATTTTTCATTTTTCGTTTAATGGCAGGGGGACGTATGAGGACCCATAGCTCAAGACCGGTGTCTAGGTGCCTTCATCACCTCCTGAAACCTCTAATTTTAGAGAAATCTACAAATAATCAGCTGTTACTATATCGTAAACGTTAAGTATTCTTTTATAAAACCGTGAAAAACCCCATAGTCAAATGTCCGGAACCAATGCCCCTTACTATCTCAAGTCATCCGCCTGCTCTCATAAAACTCGCTGAAACACATAAAACATAATATTAGCCTCAAACCAAACAGAGCATAAATAAATAAAACAATATTCACGTATTCGCTCTACCCTGCTTGCCTGTCGAATGACCAAACCTACAAATCTGTGCACGAGGAAATCTTGATTTCCGCACCATTGGACATGTATCACCTTCAAAAAACTGTATAACCAGTTTATTCATTCACACAACGATAATAAATACATGTATACATCCCACAGTTTTATACACATATTAAAAGTGTGTTATTTTCCAACCAATAACATACCATGCTTTGTTCTTAGGTTGTGTTAATAATTGTTAGGTCGTTCAGACTTTTAGTTCTATATGTTATTTTAAAATTAGAATTATCAAATGAAAACTTCATTTATTACATTCGCATTACTTCTGTTTACAGTATTGTTTGTTGCAAAGTGTAAAAAGTTATGGTCGATATTGGCGCTTAATGCAAATGCTTTTGTAATTTAAGCTGATATTTTGCGTGTGTTAAGAAACAAACCTGAAATTAAGCTAGTCATTGCCCAGTTTGTTAAATGTGAAAACTATGTTTTATGACCAATGTTTGACCGAAATTCGGCCCATTCCTCTGCTTAAAAGGTGTATATCTTTTTATAGCTTTCGAATGTTCAATATAAGCTTTAGTTTCAAAGAAAATTTGACTAAAATCGGACGAAAAATGACTTAGTTGGAGGCATTTTTTTCTAAAAGCATTGGATGAATTCCAACATGTTTTATTTAAAAATAGTTTGATCTAATTTTGTTTCTGTAGCCAAGCATTTGATAACTGTTGTATTGCAAAATAGAATAAAAACATATAATCACGCTTATCAGAAACAATCTTGTGTCGTGAAATTTCCCGTCGGAAGGACCCAGCTTCCCTTTTACCCCAAATGTTAACACAACACTGTATGAGTTCTTATATTTTTCATAATTTGATTAACTTTTGCAAGTGTGAAAGATATGTTAATGACGCACAAACCATAAAACGCATATTTACACGTATGTGATTATGTCCACAAACCGTTTAATTAAAATAATAGTGCTAGTGTCAAATATGTGTCTGGAATGTAACCATATTTTTGACATTTGAATATTCAAATAACATAAAAACATAACATCATATCAACATAGTTCATTATTTTGTTTGACTTGCGTCGTGGACATATTCTTAAAAATAAATATGTAATGATAAATCGGAAAACCAGAGTACTTGACTTCAGAATGTAATATTCTCTGCATATCTACCCCTTAATTCATACAACATGCTCAGCAATCTTTGCAATACTGGTACATGGCAACAAAAAGTATTCGGGATATTGTACAACGGGTACATGTAGGTATGACTTTTATAGCGCTCGTCTGCAGTATGTTACTGCATTTTGTCTCTAATACATAATACGTTAAATGACAAATACCAACTTACGTGTATGTTTATGAATACTTAAGTTAATGAGTCTGCCATTTATATGACGTGTGTGCTCACACAGGACAGAGTATCAATGCCCAAAAACTCATCTTTACAGAACAGTCACATAAACGTTACTAAACTAGATCTATCTAATTTTTGGTAACTTTTTGCGCTTCTGATGTTACTTTCTATTCATTTACTCGAAAAAGTTGGTTGCGCAAAGAATGGATTGTTGCTAATATCCTTCCCGATATTCCTTACTATGTAAGACCCTTTACCAAAACATTAACTTCGAAGATGGGCGAGCGGTGGGGCATGTTGCTTTGCTAATTTAGGCGGTAGGTCGGTAGGTTACTCGATCAGTCAATCGGTCCGTAGACCTTTCGTCTTCGCACGATTTATATATATATAAATTATAAAATATATTAAAATCTACAACAATGCAAATGAATATGATCGTTATTTTAGAGGTGAGGTAGACGCTTATCGATTTTAAGCTCAACATGTCAAAGATCATGCTCGCGGGGTCAAGTTACATGAGGTTATATTGGTACACTAGTCCGTTTTTGTGCCGTTTTTACCCATACTAACAATTCCTAAAGCAGATTTTCCGTTATGATAAAACAATTTAGATACATTGTATGGATACATTGCGGTTCTGCCAAAAGTTATTGTAATCGAGCAGTAAAATGTTATCCTCAGGGTTATTATAATAACACTGTTCCAGCCTGTTTATGTAACCATATATTGATCCGAGTTCTAAATGACGGAGTTTCACATAATTAACAAGTCATGCATGGCGGGAGCATAAATGTTTACAAACATCTTGTATGTTTGTGTAAGTGTGTTGAGTACGTCTTTTCAAGTACGTGTTTAAAAAAACCTCTTTAGAAACTGGAAACAAAGACCCAAATTAGTACAACTTTTGCGATTGGATCAGGTTTTCATGCTGAGCAACTAAACTTATATGTGTTCAATACTTACTTGATATTCTTTTGTACCATCTTTCCGCATTCTCTGTCTCCCTTTTCAACGTGTTCAACGTGCCGTCTTGAAAACTAACAAATTACGTCTTAATAGTTCGCAACAACAAAATAAAAGAAAGCCGGTTATAAGCCGTTCAAATAGAGTAAATATTTAACTTACTTCTTATTATCAAAGACGTCTACACTATTAATTGCTATAACTTAAATTTATTTAATCATATATTTCTTTATCTTTCTGATAATTATATTGTCTTTGTCTATTTGATTTTAGAACAAAAATGTGTTTACTTATTCTAACAATGACCTGACACAAAATAAAAAAAAAATGAATTTGAAGCCTTAAAAGTTGAGTCTAAAACAAAAACTTTCACCATCGACCGCCATGTTAGATACCAATAAATGACGCTTGGAAAATCGCTTAAGCGCCCTTAGGATCTCTATAATATACGACTCGAGTATCGGTATCGGTAATTAAACAAGCGATTTACATCGTTTTCGGCACATTGTGTTCGTGAAATTTAATTTAATTTTATTTAATGCATACTTTATGTATTTTGCTTAAACGGGTAACAAATCGGTGGTTTCGAGTATATATTTTTTTAATATTTGCTTAGTTAGTCGTATTGTTTAATCAAATTAAGAAAACTATTAACATCACTTAAATGGAAATACACTTTAATTGAATTACATATTGAATGCTGGAGGTAAAGAAATTGTGTATTCGTAAAACCACTTAATGTGGTTTGAATATTGTTAAGTATATACAAATCTTTCCCACGGAAATTTCGGTTACCATGTTAAGGGTTTACAATAATCTTTTTAATGCGTTTTTGTGAAGTGCGCCGTGATTAAACATCAATGTTTACACGAGATTGGCTTAACAAAATTTTTAGGCAGACGCGCTTATTTGCTAATTTAAAAATAAATAATTTGATAGTTTGAAAACCAGCTTGATCTTAATTACTTATCAATTAACATTACGATTTGGTATTGTGCAACGGAAGCTTAAATCTTAACCTTTTAACTAAACAATTTATACAATTAAATTATTTACAAACTCAACCGCTAAATATCAATGATAATTGTGCCCTTTAAGGGGAGACATAATGAAAATAACCTTAAACTTTTGTTTAATAAGTGAGTTGCATTATCTATTGTCTAGCTTATTGAATCATCATAACATTTTAAAATATAATTTTAAATTTACCACATAGTATTGTGCATGCATACTATTTGCTTAACATTTACGTTTGCTTCACCCTGAGATGTATGAATTTATGAACGTTAAATATACATGCAGTACAGTGTTGATTAGTTCAATTAAGACAACTACGCAACGCACTTTTTAATTACGTTATTCAGACAAATGCAGTAGAATAAATTAAGTTTGTAGTCTTACATTTAATAAAACTTCTAAAACATACGATACTTGTATCATTTTAGCATTTGAATAAACATCGATCTGCCAAAACACATGTTAGACATTTCTGTTTTTAAGGTGCATACTCAATATATAAAAAACTGAGTTAAAAAAATATTTATCGCTTAAAACAAAATATGAGGACATGTGCTTTTGCAATTTGAACATAATTGATTGATCTCTCCTTTGATTTCATAAACACGGGGGAAGACATATGATATTTATAGTTAACACAGAACATTGAACTGGGTGGTATTACGAGTGATTACCATAAAGATATCTGTTATGTTTACGTAAAGGTGCATAAAACGTAAACTCTGCTGTGTCATGTAAGCAAACTTCAAAGATGTACAATAAGTGATAAAATAACGGAGGGGGTAATACTTCTGCCGTCATTGTATAATATAATATAATGCCATTCTTACCTCAATATAAAGTTCTTAATCAAATAGTCAGTCATCTGTTCCGGATACAGTTGCAATCATCGACATAAAAGCGCTGGGGAATTACTGAATATTTCATATTTGTGCTTTTATACATTTTATTAATAAACATAGGC
The DNA here is from genome assembly GCA_007657795.1 of Dreissena rostriformis. Taxonomy (NCBI): domain Eukaryota; kingdom Metazoa; phylum Mollusca; class Bivalvia; order Myida; family Dreissenidae; genus Dreissena; species Dreissena rostriformis. Next base: position 129,938 of record VMBQ01001195.1, read on the forward strand.
TTGTTAAACATCATATCAAATTATGCGGAAAAAAGTGTTAAAATAATTCATGTACAGTTGTGAATGAAGGAATGAACGTTTATACAAACAAATATAATCAGCTCTATACATACAATAATATTTTAATGTCTTTATCATTTCTTACTTTCGATATATCTTTATTTGCAAAAAGCAATTCACGATAGTTAAATATATTATTTTGATCAATCGTGATTAAATTATATCAAAACCAGAATTTCATAGAAGTATACTACGGTCGTAAATGAAAACAAAACCTGTGTTGTGTTCGTATTTTTTGTCTGTTTGTTTTGACCATGATTTTCACGCACATTCGGTGTCAATTGCGTCTACTTATTACGTTTTATATCATCTGTTATCAATGTAATTAATGATTATAATAATTATAAACTAATAAATAGAATGAACAATTAATTTTCATGAAGGTAACTATTAAAGGAATATAATCATTGATAATCTCTTTATGAAATCAGTAATTTCTTTAAAGCACTTTTTATGTACGTAACTATGTTGGCACTACCTGTTACGTCATTATTTAATGTATGTTATGCCTATGTTTAACAAATTTAACTTGAATGATTGAATTGTCTCAATAAATCTGAGGGACATTACTACATTTCACTTTTCCATAAACACTCATGAACTAGTATATATTTTTTTCGTAATTTATGCTAATTTTGCAAACGGATAGGTCTCACTGTAATCACCCTCAGCGCACAACTGTCAGCAATATCTTCTCTCCTTGACACGCAGATGATTATTCAATTTACAAGAACATATTTGTATGAGCGTTTCCCCTGCATTTTAAATCATGAGGACTGGCAAAACATGTTCTCACTAATCTAACCATTCGCTAAACCGTTTCTGGTAACAACAAACAGGGAATAAATTGGCAAATGAAAACTGACATCGTAATGGTACATCTGAAATAATTCACTGACGAAACCGTAATGAATCTGGCGACAGAAGTATTCTTGGCAGTTGCAAAATATTGCAAATAATAATAGAACCGTTTATGCTGCGATTTCCGGCTCTTCGCATATGCTTTTCTATTGATTTGTTATTTAAAAATAAAATCTATGTCCTTTTTATGTATTAGCTTCCCATGTAAGACTATTTTTCGTATTGTTAGTTAGTTATTGTGAAGATCACATTTTTTCAAGAAGCATGGGACATTTTCGTGATAAGACAAAGAAAAAATATCGTTTTAATACTTCACAAAAACGCAGCGGAAGTTGCGATCGAACGAAACGATCCCATTGATTTAAAAGTGTCTTTTTCAAACAGAAATAGACAGTTTTTATATCAAATATTGATTTGATATACTTAATAATTGTATGTTAATGTTTGTATTTTGGCCATCGATATTGGTGGCACGAATAGTAAAATCAGTTATTCCCGAAGTTTGTTTTATTTCTCTTTATAACACTTTATAAATTCGTATACTCAACCTATTAATCTATACGTCTCCTTCAAATGTCTGTATACATTTGTCATATCGTTATTAAAGACAGCCAAATAGTAAAGCGAGGTCACAACAACAATAAAACAAATATTTCAAACAATATTATTTAGCCACAAAATTATTTTCTAAATATGCGTTGCGAAATAATATATTCTTGTGAGCTTTGATTTGGGACTTTTTTTTCTGAAAATAAATAAATACGCGTAAACGATTATAAGACCTGATTTAGCCGTCTGTATTTAAATTGCAATATACAAAAATACTTACAAAAATACAAAAAGTAAATGGCAAACTATAAATCTTTCATAAACCATTGTAAATGTGGTGTGTTCAACTGTACTGGAATGAATGCAGCTATAAACTGCTGAAAATATGCGCAATATGATTACAATGGTACGATTTCATCATAAATGGTATATTATGCTGCCGTAAATGTATACGATAATTGAATACTAAATCATGAAACCCGTTTTGTAACCTACTTTGTTAAAAAATCTTATACGATAACGAACCAAGTGTTAATATCTATTTCTGAATCTCATATAAGGTTTTCAATCACAAAATATAATCAAAGAGCAGATGTTAAAACTATTAAAAAATGTTTGATTCGCACATTATTTTAGTCGGTAGAGCAATTACTAAGTAACATTAGAATTGACACGTTTTGCAAAACATATCAGCCCTGCAGCGATTGTATACATTTTTAAATAGTCAGATATGATACAGTTCTCTAAGATTCAAGTCAGTGACCCTGTTCAGATAAACGTCGCTCTAGGCGACCATGTTACCACATGAATCCTATACAAACTTAAAAAGAAAGATCATGGGAAAAACACGAATCATGTACATGGTTCTGTTTCTATAAGCCTTACATAACACACGTTAAAATTTTGATCAGATATAGTGCATTTATTTGCAATATGCCAACCAATTGTGCACACATCATTGTCTTGCATTGAGTGATGCACTAGCCTAACAGTGCACATAATAGAACCCTTGTTACACTGATAACTTCTGTTTCAAGCCAGCTAAAGGGCTGATTTTTGGCCTGCAGTTGGTTCAGTGTGCCGACTCAATAGTATTGAATGAATTGAATTTGCATCTTGCTGTTTCACATGCATTATTATCAGCGTGAAATATTGAAAAACATTCCGTTCAGAAGATCGACATCAAGATGGTGTCAAATCGCATTTAAGGCTGGCAGTTCAGACTTTTTTTCACGAATCTCAATTCAGATCCGCTGTTAAATCCGCAACTCCCAGTAAATATAAAACTCATTTATCTCCCAACAACTCACATTGCCAGTCTGAACAGCTCCCATTAAAATTAAAATTAACAAATGTTAAAATTCATGTTCGTTAATTGATGATTATTGAACGGGGTCGGGAAAAAAACCATTGCGTGTGCAAAGCTTTCCATCGATAATTAAACAAAACCATTCATGACTAACATATCATACTACTAATATCCGAAAGGCAAATCATGCGTGGTATAGTGGTAGTGCTCATTTTTGCTTTTAGAGGTCCCGGGTTCGAGCCCCATAACAGGCATATTTGTTATATCTTATGTTTAACCTTGTTATTATAATTAGTTAAAACTATTCGAATGAGTACTGTTTAGTAAGTAATTTTGTTATAGGAAATTTGTCAAAATAAGAAAATGCCGTGAAAAAAGGCTCTTTAACTAATCGAGGTTTCGTGGGTTAAATCTCGACGCTGTCAACATTTACTAAATTAAAAGTTAAGGTAAGCGTCTGTTAACTGAATGCCCAATTGTCGTGTATGACATGTACCTTGTTGTTACCCGATACCCAAGTCATTACAAGGACCATATATTTATGCATGGTACCAGGAGATTAAAGCGACATTTATTACCGACATGACCATATAAATAACACGGTTGCTCACTTGCAGGTATTCTACAAAACAGTGTTTACGTTAATGTTCGATCATTTTCCATCTCGAGTTTTTGTTCTTATAATGACGGATTACTGAACGTCACGAGTATGTCATTTAATAATGTGTACCAATCATCATTTCAGTAATAAGATTTCGATTGTTTAGTTAATGTCTGTGTTTATTTTTGTCAATTTTCCTTTCTGAATTATGTATGTATTATACATCTGTCCAAAATGAAAGCACGATAAGGTAAAACAAGCGACAAACATATCTGCTATATTTACCGTAATTGGTTTCACATGCGGCCTTTGTAAAAATGTACAATTATCATGTTTGTAAAAAAAGTGAAGCGTATGAATACATACTTCCAGCTGCCATTTTATGAATAAATATCCACAATTAATTATTATTATAAGTATTCTTTAAAACAGTGTTTACGTTAATGTTCGATCATTTTCCTACCTGAGGTTTTGTTCACTTAATGACGGATAACTGAATGTCACGAGTATGTCAATTAGAAATGTGTAACAATCATCATTTCAGTAATAAGATTTCGATTGGTTACTTTATGTTTGTGTCTCTATTCTCTGCTATTTTCACATGGGGCCTTTGCAAATATAGCACGAATTTTATGTTAATTGTGTATTTGCATTTTGCAAAAAAACAAGTACACATTATGATGAAAATATTTCCGGCTGCCCTTTTATAAAAAATGATTCAACATCAAGTTTTAATTGATTTTCACATTAATGTGCGCTTTAGGTTGTGTTGAAAAGTTTATTGCTATTAATGGACATTTGGCATTTTGCACCCATATTTGCGGCTTCTTCCTGATATCGGATTCCGAAGATCTGCGTACCTAAAAAAAATATGATGCTATATCTTTGAAGCGTTTTAATAAAATCGAGATCTCGATATCCTTGTTTTGGTTTTAATTATTCATTAAAAATGTAAGTGTACATAAACTTAACCTCATAGCATCACAAATCAAATTAAACAGCAATAAAAGAGAATGAATTTCAATTTAATTACTATTTAACTACTGTTTAATAAGCTTTTTATGACAAAACTAATAACTTCAGGGGAGGGCTAGTGGTGATGATGGTAATCGTTACTGCCCTCGATTGATAAACCACGAACACACATGTGGTTCATTGAGCCTGTTGAAACGACTAGGACTAAAAGCAGCACAAATTCTAACTTGCTGTTCATAGCACTCAGTAAAATATTCGTCTAAGCGAGTCCATCACAGCCGGATGTTAGCACACTGTAATAACACGTGCAAGAAATTCATATATAATTCACGCAATAAGATAATAAATAATTTTTTATTGACTAGATGGTCCGAAGTATGCTAAATAAAGTCTTCAGTATTACCTGAATGTTAAACAGATGCGAATCCATGCTGCTGAAAGCTTGTTAATTTGGCAGTTGCGTTTATTGATGAAAAACAGGTGCTGCACATAAATACAATTATGTCTTGCTTTAATGGTGCATTTTATACAATTGTTAACATAAATAGGGTATTTTTTCTTAATAAATCACAGACCCGCTTATATTCTGTTAGTTTCGCAAATTTACAACGTATACAATCTGATTCTGCAAATTTGCTCGTAGACTGGGACTTTCAAAGAATACGGAATTTGTATGGTCATTATCTCCGTAATTTATGTCTTTGACAAGTTATAGTTATTTCTTGACGACGCATATCATGTATCGTGTACACAAATGAGTTTAATGAGATATGTCAGCAGTATTTCCAATATAGCAGTGTTTTCTAGCTGCATCGCAATGGAAAACCAATAGTATAGTATTATAATTCTCGAAACACTAACTTCTATTTCGTATTTTTCATTCCCAAAGTTTAATCTTTTTTTGACGAGGAATCCATTATATTATATTTTATGAAAAAAAAGATTGTGTATTATTTTTAATGTTATTTTAACCATTTTCAAAAAATACATACCACACAAATAATAAAGAAACAATAAATAATATTTTCGAACTAGAATATATTTATCAGCAAAAATGAAAGAGTATAACAGTAGTGCTCAAAACGAGTTTATCGCATTGCAGATATGCGATGGGTGAACTTTTTTAATTATCACAATAATTGTTTCCGACGTCTTGAGTCTCCGGTTTTTGCGTGTGATACCGATGGTATCACTTTGCCAGCTACTGCATTGGCAAATTTTATTTCACATTTACTGGCGATATAACTCTCATGTATATGTGTCTAGAGCAATTATAGTGGAATAATACATACCTTACTATATATAGTAACAAATTTGTACAGTTTTTCATGCCATTATCACTATTGCGGGGGCATTATAAATTATCGGCCCTCACGCGAGGGCCGATTATTTATAATCGGCCCTCAGAATCGGATCGCGCGACGTCAACTGAACAAAATGGCGTCCACATTCAGTCTTTTCCAATGGTGATTAATAAAATTAAGCCAAAAATCAAGGAAATAATTAAAAATGATAATTAAACGTAGCACACAATTGAAATAATTAAAAAAAATATCGATTGCAACTGAAAGTTTAACTGTACTGTCGATTAGATTGATGCAAACTATTTGAGCTTTAAGTTTAACAGGAGTCATCCAACATCAACATTTAGTAAACGACACTCTTACCTCAATGACATCGTTAATCCAATGCTTATAAATATAATAATAAAATTACAACGATATGCACTTCCATTTTCTGTTTTTGCATCCCTTTATCTAAATTTATTTCGAACTACACTTTTTGAAACGTTTTACGAAATCGAATGCCTGCTCGGAGTGATTTATTTAAGTCCTCTTGAAGTTTCCCATTATGAATTACAAACACACAATCCGAAATACGTTTTGCATTCGTTAGATGATTTTTAAATGAATATTTTACTATTAAATAAACCACAACCTTCGAATTGTTGTAACTAAAATCCAGAGTGTCTAGCTTAAAGCGGTGTGTTTCGTCACATAAATTACGTCACTCGAGATACGTCATAAATGTCGTTATCAGTTGAAAGAAAATAAAAGTACGGAAAGCTGGTTCGGTAATAATTTTAAGTGAAGGANAACAAATCAGCAAAACTGCCGCAACACCCCTTAACTGAATGCCCAATTGTCTTGTATGATATGTACCCTGTTGCTACCCGATACCCAAGTCATTACAAGGACCATATATTTATGCATGGTACCAGGAGATTAAAGCGACATTCATTACCGACATGACCATATAAATAACACGGTTGCTTACTTGCAGGTATTCTTCAAAACAGTGTTTACGTTAATGTTCGATCATTTTCCTTCTCGAGTTTTTGTTCTTTTAATGACGGATTACTGAACGTCACGAGTATGTCATTTATAAATGTGTACCAATCATCATTTCAGTAATAAGATTTCGATTGTTTAGTTAATGTCTGTGTTTATATTCTCAATTTTCCTTTCTGAATTATGTATGGATTATACATCTGTCCAAAATGAAAGCACGCCAAGGTAAAACAAGCGACAAACATATCTGCTATATTCACCGTAATAGGTTTCACATGCGGCCTTTGTAAAAATGTACAATTATTATGTTTGTAAAAAAGTGAAGCGTATGAATACATACTTCCAGCTGCCATTTTATGAATAAATATCCACAATAAATTATTATTAGTATAAGTATTCTTCAAAACAGTGTTTACGTTAATGGTCGATCATTTTCCTACCTGAGGTTTTGTTCACTTAATGACGGATTACTAGATGTCACGAGTATGTCAATTAGAAATGTGTAACAATCATCATTTCAGTAATAAGATTTCGATTGGTTACATTATGTTTGTGTCTCTATTCTCTGCTATTTTCACATGGGGTCTTTGCAAATAAAGCACAAATTTCATGTTAAGTGTGTATTTGCATTTTGCAAAAAACAAGTACACATTATGATGAAAATATTTCCGGCTGCCCTTTTATAAAAAATGATTCAACATCAAGTTTTAATTGATTTTCACATTAATGTGCGCTTTAGGTTGTGTTGAAAAGTGTATTGCTATTAATGGACATTTGGCATTTTGCACCCATATTTTGCGGCTTCTTCCTAATATCGGATTCCGAAGATCTGCGTACCTAAAAAAATAATATGATACTATATCTTTGAAGCGTTTTAATAAAATCGAGATCTCGATATCGTTGTTTTGGTTTTAATTATTCATTAAAAATGTAAGTGTACATGAACTTAACCTCATAGCATCACAACTCAAATTAAACAGCAATAAAAGAGAATGAATTTCAATTTAATTACTATTTAACTACTGTTTAATAAGCTTTTTATGACAAAACTAATAACTTCAGGGGAGGGCTAGTGGTGATGATGGTAATTGTTACTGCCCTCGATTTGTTAAATAAGAAAAACTAGAAAGGTACATCTTGTTGTTTCCACGCATCAAACTTCAACCACATTTCTAAATCTGCTCTATACTCATTATAATATAATACGTCTTTTTAATTACACTGCTATTATATTCTTTTAAGATTCAAGTCATGTTGTTGATAAAGCATGTCATGAATATAATAATAAATGAGACATAAGTACAATCGTACACTACCATAAATCAAAAATAATGTTGGTGAATGCATCCAAATTATCTTCACCATGTTTTCGTTCACTTTATTTGATGTTGCTATACACAAACATTAAGTACCGCTTGCTTTAAACATTGCTTAAAATTGTATGCAAAATTTAATGATATAAATATTGGCGATGTGAAATTCGTAAAAAATACGTAATTTGTATTATTTGCTGCAATCAATCAGGTTGTTAAATGTAATCTCATTAGGGTCCACACCACCAGCTTGTAAACACTGTCTTTTCTTGCCAATGTAAAAGTGACCGGTTGGAACCTGAGTATGGTCATCCTTCAAATAAACAAACGCTGGACCTTTAATGTTTGCTTTCGCGGAATGTTTTGCGGTATGTAATATAGCCAACAGGGCACAAGTGATTCTGATGAAGTCGTTGGAGCGGGAAATCGAAAGTCATTGACTGGTACTGATTTGTCTTGCTCCATCGTATGTGCACCATATTAACACATTGATGATAATCATGACACGTCATCTGAGGTGTTTGTGTTGGTCAAAAGCCATATCACGCAAGACAAAACATGTTACTTATACTCAACAGGTTGTACAACAGGGTTAGAGACACAGAGCCTACACGGAAGAGAAGACGCCGATTGTTCAATAATGTCGATAAATCACGAACACACATGTGGTTCATTGAGCCTGTTGAAACGACTAGGATTATAAGTAGCACAAATTCTATCTTGCTGTACATAGCACTCAGTAAAAATATTCGTCTAAGCGAGTCCATCACAGCCGGATGTTAGTACACTGTAATAACACGTGCAAGAAATTCATATATAATTCACGCAATAAGATAATAAATGATTATTTATTGACTAGATGGTCCAAAGTATGCTAAATAAAGTCTTCAGTATTACCTGAATGGTAAAACAGATGCGAATCCATGCTGTTGAAAGCTTGTTATTTTGGCAGTTGCGTTTATTGATGAAAAACAGATGCTGCACATAAATACAATTATGTCTTGCTTTAATGGTGCATTTTATACAATTGTTAACATAAATAGGGTATTGTTCTTAATAAATCACAGACCCGCTTATATTCTGTTAGTTTCGCAAATTTACAACGTATAAAATCTGATTCTATAAAATTTGCTCGTAGACTGGGACTATGGAATTTGGAATTTGTATGGTCGTTATCTCCGTAATGTATGTCTTTGACACGCTATAGTTATTTCTTGACGACGCATATCATGTATCGTGAACACAAATGAGTTTAATGAGATATGTCAGCAGTATTTCCAATATAGCAGTGTTTTCTAGCTGCATCGCAGTGGAAAACCAATAGTATAGTATTATAATTCTCGACACACTAACTTCAATTTCGTATTTTTCATTCCCACTGTTTAATATTTTTTTTGACGAGAAATCCATTATATTATATTTCATGAAAAAAAAATTGTTTTTAATGTTTATTATAACCATTTTCAAAAATACATACCACACAAATTATAAAGAAACAATACATAATATTTTCGAACTAGAATACATTTATCAGCAAAAATGAAAGAGTATAACAGTAGTGCTCAAAACGAGTTTATCGCATTGCAGATATGCGATGGGTGAACTTTCTTAATTATCACAATAATTGTTTCCGACGTCTTGAGACTCCAGTTTTTGCGTGTGATACCGATGGTATCACTTTGCCAGCTACTGAATTGGCAAATTTTATTTCACATTTACTGGCGATATAACTCTTATGTATATGTGTCTAGAGCAATTATAGTGGAATAAGAAGATAAATGTATTTTCATACGATTGATATTTCCCTGATTTTCATTTAAAGTCTAGCGATTGCAGATATATGAGCTTAAAGACGCCCTTCTGAAATAAATCACAGATAAATTGTATAAGCTACTTTGTTAAAAACTGATAATGTTTACGTTTTTTAATCAACTCTGTGCAAGTGAATGCATGCAATTATGATTGATTGGCCGATCAGATGAGGACAGGAACGAACGCATTAAAACTAAATTCTAAAATTAAGAAAACCTGTAGGTGATGCAAAATATACATCGGACAAATAAAGCATTTAATAGTAAAAGATTGTGGCAAGACAGATTTTGCATCTTGCCTCTGAGAAGCGCAAATAAACGAGTAATTTGTGTCTTTAACTGCTTGTATTGTTATGTTAGGCAATTTAAAAACCAATACTTACATGTTTAAGTGTCGAAATACATGTCTAAAACATATTAATTTGTAACGAAAATTGCAATTGCTATTACGTTCTGTCACAAATATATCTTGCTTTATTCATGCAATCCGCGTTACCTTATACTAAATTCGTGCTTTAATTGAGATATTTCGCATGAATAAAACACTTTTATTTGTATCATAATAAACTTGCCAGTTATTATTATTTTAAAGAAATATATAGAATACAGTACACGAAGATTATTTGTTGTGACACTCGGGTAGCCAAGCAGACTTCGAATCCACGTCAAAAAGTTTTTATTTTCGTTTTAGAAACGCTTTCTATGTTTAAAAACGTTGCTAAATATTCCAACTCTTTTTACATATATTGTTTTGACATATTTTGTACTTCAAATAATGTTTTGTTGTTGTTTGTATTACCCTTAACAACTATTGCATTTCTAAATTATTCCGATTGAGAAATTAAATCAGTTGTGAATCACTTATGAATGAATTACAGCTTTTTCAAAGATGTTTCGCGTGAAAAAAACAAACTTTCCTGTTTGTTATCGCAATGTTTCCAATTGTGATTATTGTATAAACTCTTTCATAAAGGTCATTAATGGTTTGAAGAACTTGAATCCAACTGGGAACCCTTTTTTAAACCATAACAACAAGTTTGCGTTCTTTAACGAAATGTTGTATATGTATACGAAGTTTATACAGATTGCAACTCTTTGCACTGATGATATCATATTTGGCCGCTGTTATTGTTGAGCATAAACATCACTTTAATCTAGATTTTTGATTGTTGCAAAAATAATGATGCAACTCTTTGAACCAAATTATCATTTTTTGCTGTTGTTGTTAAATGTAAACATCATCTTAATCTGGATTTTTAATTGCTGCAATAATTCAAAGAACCTGGAAATGCATGTCGATTATTTGACATTTCATTGCCCGTGTCTTAGCCCTACAAAGACAAATGATGAACATAACCCGGTTACAACGAAATATGACCTGTAACACAACGACCACACACGGAAAAATGGTATTTCATAAGATGCGTCATTTATGACCTATTGCGTGGAGTACTAATTAAAATTGTAAACCGACTTTTATCATTTTAATTGTAAACCGTCGACGTTAGGTCAGTCTTACATCAGTCTGTATGTCTGCGTTTTGTTTCAGCTGTCATAAATAACAAGGCAAAAACAATCATGCTGCTATATCAAAACGTGAGTTTTTCTTGAGTGAACATTTTAACATCAAGTTTATTAGTTCAGTTTGGCATTTTATGAAACATTTTTTCGTGTGCACTGTTTGACATCAGTAATATAAATCTTGTAAATCTGCTGTTATATTTTTGCGTAATTATACTTAACATCCATATAAAAGGAATTACCATAATATGAACATTGGTATGCAATATTTTCAAACATAAATCGCACATAGTTTCAAGATTGAAACGATGTATTTAAAAGTCCAATGTATGTTTTCATGAGCGTGTATTTACGTCACCATTAGTGCGAATGATTGTCTTTGGTCGGGACCAAGGACAGCAAGTACAGTAGAAACTCGACAAGACGCTATCAATTCCTGCGAACAGAGATGTTTCAGAGGCCATTGACCAGCTCATTGCAATGTCCAATAGCCTTGATCCATGACTTTAACCACACTTATCCAAAGCAAATGCAAATTTTGTGTTGTAATTGATGACCCTACCTTGTGTTAAATCAAATGGAACGTTGTTAATAGTGTATATTGAATATTAAAGACATTGCTTTGTCATATGTAGCATGTTCTTTCCTAATAAATATTTGAAATACATTTCCCAGACATTAATTAACATTATATATAGATGTTTATGTTTTTTCCCAATTTAATTTTTTGATTTACACTTTTTAATTAATGAAATTACTCACTGTATACAGACATACATCCAAAAATATATGAACGAACGACTAATTGATCAAACCAAAACGATCAAACAAACATGATCAAACAAATTAACGAGTAATTCTTATATTAAGTGAACAGTAAAACACCTATAAATTGATGACATATTTAAAATGACGGTGGTAAAGAAAAAGTGTCACGATCTGGCTAGTGCTTTTGATAAAAATGTAATTAAAATGCGACTAAACAGTGTGTTGTATGGCACTGTCAAGGAATCCGATTTCTACAACGATTGATGAAAATACAAATTCGATATAATATCACGGTGTAGAATCGTGTTACTCTGAAAAGAGACTTATCCTGTCACATGCCTTTAAATCAGCCTTTTTCTATTAATAAAATACCAATTACATGTTAAGTACTGTTACCTTTGAAATTTATTTAGACGCATCACGATAATTATCGTTTATATAACATATCATCATATATTGTTGTTGTTTTTAAAATATATATCCGAACCAGGTTTCCGTATTTTATTATCATGACTTGATAACGCGATTTATGACGTATCTCGTGTGATGTCATTTCGGTGACAAAACATTTTGGGACAACTATATGGACGTGTTGGTTTTTTAACACTAAAATATTTGTTTAAAGCATCGAACGAATCCAAAACGTATTTCGGATTGTTTGTTTGTCATGCATAACACCTTAAGAACAGACACTGGAAGTGTATATCGTTGTAACATTATTGTTATTAGCATTGGATTAGAGTTGCCATTGAGGTAAGCGGTCGTTTATACTTAATTGAGTTTTTTTATGACTCCTGTCAAAGCTTAAATAATGGCAATAATCTATTCTACAGTACAGTTTCAGCTGCAATCGATATTTTAATTATCCAAGTAATGTGCTACGTGTAATTATAATTATTTCCGAGTATTGTTTTAGTTGTGGCTCAATTTCATTTATATCCGTTGACTTACACTGAATGTTCACACCATTTTGTTCAATTGAATCAATGAATGTTCAAATAAAATTGAGTTTTTGTTTTGTTGTTGCATATTTTTTTCAAATTCTAACAATAAAAAATATAACATTCTCGATTCGCTTTTAATTTCTTCTCATATTTTCAATAGGAAAGTATTAAACGGATCGGTTTAATTTGGAACTATTCTTTACTTGACACAATCGGTAGTTATTCGGTCGTTAGGAATTGAGCGTACATGTAGGAGGCACGACCAGAATAATTATTTTGTTATGTCAATAAATCATTTGTCTTTGATAAAATGCGTTAAAGGTATAATTCAAAATGTTGTAAATGTGACATGATGATGGCGCGTCGCAGGATCTTATCGGGTTCGCCTTCGGCTCACCCGATAAATTCCTTCGCCTTGCCAGATAACCATTCTCCATCCACGTCACCAACCTATTATTCTCTATTTATCATTTCATCATTTAATTGTATTTTTTTCATTGATCAAGTGGGCACTTTTTCGTGACAAAGAACATAACAAACATGTGAATAGGCAAAGATGATTGTTGATACAAAACCAACACTACACCTCGATTGGACGACACGCGCATATGTGTTGTTGCTCTGAAGTCGTTTCTGCTATGTTATGTTATGTTGTTCTGTTCAACGTTCCACAAATTAATATTAAAAACAAAAATTGTTCGATGTAGGACTTTATGTTTTCACAAGCACGCCATACAAATGTTTCATTAATACTTGTATGGCTTAAAATTGTATTGCGTATGTCTCCAACCTCAAAAAGAACATTCAATGTTTTATAATTTTTACTTGAAGAGTAATCACACTCGTCGTTTAAACACTTATTAATGTATTCATTCCAAGAAATAAACGCGTTTTTTGAAACTCTATTGATCTTCTTCCCAGCTTGTGTCAGTTCTCAAGTTCTCCAGACAGCATTGCACACAAAACTAATATCATCAACATGAAGATGGTTTCAATTAATTATCGAGTGAGTGGTAATGGACATTTCCGTTTCTTAGATAAATATATTTCTAAAATGAGGTTTCAAGTTTGTTCAAATTCCTTTATATCAATTACAAAAATAATGTATTGAGTGAAAAAGAGTTGGTTTGGACCATTTGCACAGACTAGCTGAGCTTTTGGCACAAACACGGCACATTACATAGTACTATTCAAAAGGGATGAAGTACATATATGACATGTCCATACTGTGCTTAATTATTCTTTTTACTGGCAAATGAAAGTTTTAACTAAAATGTTGAATATCGAGTATTATTATCGAAAAATACCATATAAAACCGATGAATATGAAATATATCTTCTCTAAAATAAGTCGGATGTGTATTCAAATGCGTTTTAAAAACTACCTTCAACGGAACATCACAGTGTTATGTTTATTACATGGCCTATTATTAAAAACTACATCCAACGACCACACAACAGTAATGTATGTTTGTCTTAGATAGCCTTGATATAACGAACGTAATTTAATCAAAATGCTCAAACCAAAAGTAAATATTTTGTTTTTAATTAACCCTGTAAAAAGTCGCCGTCGTGTAATGGATATGGTGTCCGCCAAGCGACCGGGAGGTCACGGGTTCGATCCCCACTGTGGGAGCGTTCTTTATATCTCCCCCCAAAGACACCAATTACTGGTTTCAGGCCCATGGAACGGAGAGTTTCAAATAAGAAGTAAGTACTGTAAACGCAATCGAACTAAAATAAATAGGTTTAAACTAACTCTGTCAAGATATTTGTAAATGAAAAAAACAACCATGTAGTTTTATGTTCATTCAAGTTCCTATCGCTTTATAGTGTGTACATTACATCTTTACACTATTAATTGCACTAGTTATTACAATAATTAAAATCGTTCGGGACTATTACCTTCGGAGAAATGTGTTGACTTACTAAGCCACTGGCGTTTTATCGCGGAAAATACTGATATAAATACTTATACTGACGATGTACAAATGTACATTGTGAAAGTCATAATACAACACATGTTCTGTTCTGTTCTTTTTTTTCGGAAAAATACACCGGACCTGCGGACAAAAATACACAAGAAGATGGTTGTGTTAATGTGCTTAAGCGAATATATGTTTGTTTAAAACGTCTGTATGACAGTGCTTTCATACGTCCGTCCCTGCCTGTCAGTCACACATCGCATAGCTTAATAACACAGAAAAGGCAATTGGAATCGTCGATGGATATTGCTTTGACTGGAATGGTCAAGGGATATTGTGATGCCTTAAAAAAAGGTAAAGGCAGATTAAAATTTAACACCGCATTTTATTAATTAACAAGATATTTTGCTCTTTAAATTATTTCGTTATTTAATATTGTCAAAGATGAAAACGCGAAAACACGATGCGAGAACCCGAGATAACGATGCGAGATCGCGAAATTAATATATCGCATTGTCATCTCCTTCCCTCGCATTGTGTTTTCGCGTTCTCGACATTGTTAACAGTGATATTAATATCGCGATCTTTCATCGTATTCTCGCAATCTGCCAACGTGATTGGACACCTACACAGGATGCGGAGTCACGAGCGTTTCAATAGGCCTTTGGCTTTCGATGGAATCGAGCTTAAGTAAAAAGGTTTAGCACCAATCGTAATTTGCGCTAGAAAGACAATGTGTTTATTTATTCCCTGTTATCTTATAACGCACACGCATTCAAGAAAGATCCACGATACCTTAAATCGCTCGCTACACTACTGGCGGATAAACCCTTCCATTGAAACACACCGGGGTATTCAATCCTTTAGTGTTACAAAAACGTAAATACACAATTCTCGATCAAATTACTACGAAATATAAAATAACAAGGTAATATTATAATAATACATTAAAATATGCAATAAAGTAAAACACATAGTTGCAAAATATAGATAGTTTGTTTGCAATTATTGACCAAACAACCTTTGACAATCAGAAACGAGAGGTCACTGTTCAACTGCTAGTTCATTGATCAGGCTAACCTAAAAATAACTTGCATAGAAAGTGTTCATATAATATTGTAACACAATGCCTTAAACATAATAATATAAGGGTTGTGTAAAAAGTGTTTACGTATTTAATCGTTGTGAGTTTCTTAGTATATCAGTTACCTGATCAATACCGATATGTTTACAAAGTGCACATGTAATGCAAACGATTGGCATAGTCCGTTGTTGCCTTTTGTCAAAGTATAAGTAATTTTACGGTGGTTGAATGCTTTATTTGTAACCTCGGCCGGGTTTTTTTATTTCTTGATTATGTTATTAAGGTAAAGAGAGTAATTATAACTTTAATGTATTATATTTAAAGTGAGACTGTACGATTTTGTAAAATTTGTATATGTGTTCAATTGTAATATTTTGATAAAAATATGTTACAATAACACAAAATATGCAAGAAAAATTATACATTGAAGACGAATTTCATAAAATGCATCAAAGACAAGTTATCACTGGTTTAAGCCGATGCTGACACGTTTACTCGTATTTGTTAGGAAACAAAATTGTATCTTTGTGTCGTATGAACGAATCTACACTAAAACTAAATTGAGATTCACATTGTACATGCATGATATGCATGCTGGCGAATAAGGCTGGAAGCCATTTTCGATTTCAGATTTAAATATCTGGCTTATTTCACATTTTTGGAAAAATTTTATTCTTAACTTTTATTTAATTTATATTGAAATATATGTATAATATTGTTTAACACATTTTATATAAGTTCATAAATATTTGACAAAATCGTACAGTCTCACTTTCAGCATTTTTTTAAATGCAGCATGATTTTCTACTGCAATCTATTGCACAACGAGAAGCAAAGTATTATAAAATAATTCTAGTTACACTAACCTTGATTTCGCAGATTCGAGTCCCAAAATTGTATATTGTCGAACTTTTCAAATGAGACATTTATTTTATTGTTCATTTAAAGATATATGTCATGTCGTTAATGTTTTATTATTTTCTGTGTTTAGTTTCAATCATGGTTAAAACAAACAAACAAACAGTCAAAAAATACGAACAGAACACTGTTTTTTTTCATTAACGTCCGGTGTATTTTTCTCTGAAATTCTGGTTTTGATATCATTTAATCATGATTGATCAACATTATATACTAAACTAACGTGAAAGCATGCTAGGACAGTTGAGTAAACACGGATTGTACTGTTACCAATAATGCTACAATGGCTATTTGCAAATAAAGGTATATCACAAATAAGGAATGATTAAGGCGTTAAAATATACTTAAATGTAAAGAGCTGTTTAAATTTTGTTGGCTGAAATGTTGATTCGTCCATGCACAACTGAACATTAATTATTTTAACACATTTATCAGCAACAACATATTTTCATAAGATGTTCAACAAGTCTCTGCTTATTACCACAGCTCATATAAGCACAGATAATAAATATTCATAAATTTCACAGCGCTCGTACGTCGTTGATTTCAACTATATCACGAACAGATGGCAATTCGATTAACAAATTTATGTTTAGGTAACTATGATAAGCATGTAAATCTTTATTATGCAATGACGTTAGAAGTATTACTTCCTTAGTTAAAATATCACTTATTGTAAATCTGTGAAGTTTGTTTACATGATACACCATATTTAACGTTTAATGAACGTGAACGTTAACATAACATATAACTTAATGTGAATCCCTCGTAATACCATCCATTGCAATGTTTGGTGCAAACTATAAATATTCGTTACTATGTTATCAAAGGAGGCATCAATGTACAAAGTTCAAAAACGCAAGTTCTCACATTTCGTTTTCAGCGATAAATATTTAGGGTAATCCAGTTTATAACAATTAGAATATGCACATTAACAACAGGAATTTCTAACATGTGTTTGGCAAGATCGTTGTTTATTCGAATACTGAAAAGCTACAGGCATCTTATTGCAGCCACAACTTATTCTACACCATTGGTTTGTTAACGTCATTTAAAGGTGCCTTGCGTAAGTATCTTTGTTAAATTAATATACACTGAATTGCAGGTGTAGTTTTACGTATACAAATTCATACATTTAATGATGAAGCACACATACCGGTTAAGCAGATAATATGTATGTAATATAATATGTGTTATATGTTAAATTATATTAAAATGTGTTATAAAAAATCAGAAAGCCGGAAAATATATAATGGAAATAAATAATAAAAACATAGTTTAAGGTTATAGCCATAATGCTTTCGCTGAAAGTTCACAATAATCATAAACACATTTATCGGTTGAATATATACAGAATTTAATTGATCAGATTAAAAAAAAAGATCGATGTGATTTAAGCATGTGTTGTACAATACCAAATCTTACTGTTAATTGATTAATTATATTAACAAAGACCAAGCTCGTTTTCAAAGCACAATGAAAATATTTATATCAGCATTAACGCTCGTCTTGTCAAAAGTTGTTGCGTACAGCCAAACTCGTGTGATTATGTATCACGGTTTACTTCAGATAGAAGCATTAAACAGATTCACGTAAGCAATGTAGGTGGTAACTGACTTTTAAGTCTTAAACATATGAATTTACTTTACAATATTTGAACCACATTGGGTGGTTCCATGAATACACAATGTCCTTACTTCACGCGTTAAATACAAATGTAGGTGGTCCAATTGAAGTGTATTTCCATAAGGATGTTGATAGTTTTCTGTATTGATTTAAAAATCTAACTAAGGAGATAATTAATTTATTTTTTTATACTCGATGCCGCAAATGCCATTTGTCATTTTTACCGATTAGCAAAAACATTTATAAAATAAGATAAAATAAAGGTTAACGAGTAAAAAATGCCAATTGCGACGTAAATCGCTTCTTTTATTGCCGATTCCGATATTCGACTCGTACAATATATAGATCATATAGGCGCTTTAACGATTTCCAACAGTGTTTTGTTATTGTTTTCAAACATTGCGGCCAATAGTGACAGTTTTGGATTGAACTTAAATTGTAAGGCTTTAAATTGAATGTGATTTTTGTATCAGACCCTTCTGCAAAATGTTCCTTTTATATATAAGGCAATATACCCACATCTGCAAAGTTGTTGCATTATCTTAAACAAAGTAACGAACGTGGGAACTTTTTGTTTTGATGCACCGGATTTGCAGGCGTTGTTGTGCATGTTGAATTAATTAAGGGGTAGACATGCACAGAGTGCACTATTGTGAAGCTAAGTGCTCTGGTGTACCCATTACACAGCACATAGTGTTTTTGTTTAGAATTTGACCATGATGCAAGTTAAACGAAATATTACAATGAGTATGTATGAACTTTGTCTAATGTTAATTGAAACTCCAAGTAGAAACTCTATGGTTATATTCAAGAAACATGTTCAACACTAGCACTATAATTTGAATTCACCGGTTTGTGGAAATAATCACATGCTCGTGAAAATGGGTTTTATGCTTCGCGCGTCAGTAATCTATCGTTCACACTAGCAAAAGTTAATCAAATATTAAAATATAAGACTACATAAATTGTTGTGTTAGGTAGTGGGATCCTTCCGACGACAAATTTTATGATAAAAGATTTTTTTTGATAAGCGTGGGTATATTTTTGTATTCAACTTTGTATTTAAAACATAAATCAAATGCTTGGCTACAAAAGCAAAAATATATCAAACTTGAAATGAAAAAAAAGGGAATTCTTTATTTTTAGAAAATGGCTCTAACTTAGTCATTGTTTTTGTCCTAATTTAGTCAAGTTTTCCTTACAAATTAAGCCTATATTGAACATTTTAAAGCTATAAAATATACACCTTTTAAGCAGAGGAATGGGAAAAATTCCGGTCAACAATTGGCCATAAAACAACACTGGCATATATATAGTTTTCACAACAAATACATATTTAACAAACTGGACATTGACAATGTCACATTTCAAAACAACCAGTTAATAACGACTCACCTATTGAATGTATCAGCCACCACTTGCCAGCTTTGGTCTTTTTTCTTTCCACCTAGTGTGGCACCTTTAAATCAACAATACAACTGATCATACCGATTATTGATCAGTTGCACCACAAACGTTTTTTCTGCCATCGACCACGAAAACACCTGAGCAGTCATTTTGCAGCAGACGTACTCTTACGTAGTAAACAAAAAACAATTCTGTTTCCGCTTGACCGCTTACGTCCACAACATGTCGAAAAAAATCGTTGTCGTTTAAATCGATGTTGAACGACATCAATTTTAAATAGCTTCGTGAACACGAGCTTTGTCATCGATGTCACTTGACAACGATTTTCATTGTCATGCAAAATTGATTTTCGATGTCAGTTAAAAGTTTTGTGAACACGGGTTTCTTAACCAACTTCAAACATCAGCTTAAATTACAATGACATATACATGTAATGCCAATATCGACAATAACTATTTAAACGTTTCATTAAACAGTTTAGAAACAAATTCAGTTTTATATGTTTGCACTCTACGAGTTAATTATATATATTAGGTTCGGTCTAAACAGCATATTTAAAAAAAAAAATAACAGCTATATAATATAAATAAACATACTGTCATCATATGAAGTTATTTATGGTTTTCATGATTATTTGTGTACACATACGTTCACTAACTTCGTTTTACGATATCACCAAAAGTTCGGTTGCTCAAAAGTCTGTTAATTATATGTTTACTGACATATCTTCTGGTGCTTAAAACTGTCATGGCCAGTTGTGCTAACATTCCATCAGCTTTAGATATATTATTATAAATTTAAGAAGCAGCACGAGCATTATAACAAAATAACATTATTTTAGATTAGCTATTTATTTTCAAAAAACACATAGCTAAAACGGATAACAATTCATTTGAATCAAAAACTTAATACAAAAATTAACAATCGTTTACGAGTAAGGAACTATTCCAGGTAAAATGTTAAAATCCATATGTTAGAAGCCAAATATGAACACTCGATAACAATACTGGAAACATAAGTAATGCGAATGTACTAAATGAAGTTTTCCTCTGTGAATTCCAATAATAACATAGCGTATCATATTTAAAAGTCTTTAAGACCTCACAACTATAAACAAAACCTATGCTCATAGCAAGCATGGTATGATGTTGCAAAATAAACACCTTTTAAAATGTGTATAAAACTGGTGGCTGTATACAAATGTTCATCGCTGTGATACGTTTATCTGCGAAAAAGTAAAAAACAAATGTTTTAAGATCAGGGGCCGTATTCCAGTAGCTTCTTAAGTTTAAAAAATAACTTAAGTTGAAATATTGCGCAATATTTTTTCTTATCTCCGCCATTTTTTCTTTAAACATAAGATTTCACTTAAGTTAAATTCTGGTAGCTTCATAAACTTAATAAATTTTTTAACTCGGTGTATTTTTTCTCATATATTTAAAATTAAGTTAACTTCCTTAAACTCTTAAAGTAATCTCTTAAAGAGAAATACTAAACGATTCATGTTTTGTTTTTGACATTTCAAATTTAACTTAAGATATTTATTTAAGAAATTTCTTAAACTTAAGTGAAAACTTAAGAAGCTACTGGAATACGGCCCCAGACGTATTTATAGCATGTAAAACAATTCAACAAGTGTATAAAGTTCCTAAAACAATCAACTTCCACTTAACGTTTCTGAAATTGACAGCTTGTTCTTGACTACTTGATATAAATGAATATGTTTGTTTAATTCCATTAAAATAAACCTCAGATTTGAATCTTTTAACATAACACTGATTCATTTGTATTAACTGCATATTTCTTCATATACATATAATATGGTATTATTAAAATGGCTTATAGACTTATAACTTTGCTAATTCGTAGCAACTAGTAATGCAACCCGAGTTATTTGTATTGCTATGTACAACAAAGGCATTTGTGTCATGTACTTCGTTTTTTGAGTCGATATCTACATAAAATGATTCCATTCATTGATATGATATTTGTTCTCATAAAGGAACACGATCATTATTTCACTAAAAACTATTCGGTTTTTCAAAAAGACATTCAGATATGTTAACCTTCGAAGGCTCTAGGTGCGCAAAGAATATATGCTCTTAATACGAAACTAAAAAACCATTATCGATGTAGTCGTCATGTATCAAACGATTTTGCTTGTATTGGCTAAAACGTTTAATAATCGTCAAACCTTTCTTTTTTCATTGATAAGTCTAATTAAAATGATTTTTTTTTTCGTCGGTAAGATGTCATTGCGAAATTGAACTGTTATAGGTCTTGTGTACTGGGTCTTGAAATAAAAGCAGTGCATCAGCGCGTTTGAATTCGATGTTTAAATAACCAGTATGTTTAACTGGAATCTAAAACATTTGTAAATGTCAAGCAAAATGCTTGGTTTGAGCATGAGCTCCGTGATATCAATATCACCATTATATATATAAATGAACTTCATGCTGTCTATCTACACCCATTTTGTCTGACACCTTCGCTAAAACATGAAGTGATACAGTAAAAGTAGTCTTAAACTGGATCACTTATAGAGATAGAAAACCGGATAATAACGCGCCTTCGTGGATAAACTGATTGATCATTTAAAAAGTGTGCCAAAGTGATTAACTAGCGCAAGTAAGACCAACCTGTGAGATAATGGCAGCTAATTGGGTCTTAACTAGCAGTTTCCGATGCATAGGCACATCATAATCGAGTCGTCAGCTATTGCCAAGATTGTAAAAACAACTAACACTCCTGATGTGAAAAGGTCACCGCTCTCATTGGAACGTTGGTTGCTTCACCAAAAGACATGATAAAAACTAAACGCATATGTAAGCGGAACAAATATGCACCTGTGTTTAAAACAGAGGATATACTAGAACATGAACATACCTCGTTCTAATGAAATTGAATATATATACTGTGACTGCTCTCAATCATTTGCTTGAAATAGTTTTAAGATAATTCTATAAAGAGCTTCTCAAAATGGTGACAAAACAAACCTATAAAAACCGGCGTAAGTCAGTGTACGTTTGCTTGGATTCTACTTTGTTGCATAAAGCTTCCAATATATAATTGTTTTAAATCGCGTTCGGTTCAAAATAAGGTATACTCTTCAATATAAACATTGCGTTAATCTGTAACATGTGTTGAACATATTATACAAATGACATAAATAAAATAAAAAATTCTCAAATATAGGCTTTAACATTTCCAAGAACGTTACAACAATCAACCTTTACGAAGACAACTGGTCAAGCGCCTCAAATAATATATCCCTGATCGTGTTTCCTGTTCTTATTAATGACTCGTATACCGTTCTATTTTGTTCAAATGACAAATTAGTATTATCAAATATTGTATATTGAAACGGCCATCAAATAGACGTATCAACCCGGGCTGTTAACTAATGCATCGATTGGAAAAACGAAGTATGAAAACAACAACGCAATCAACACAATCTAAAAAAAGTACTATATAACACTATTGTTTATATATTTAGAAATATATTGAGTGGTGTTTTATGCAAATATTCCAGGTGTCACAACGCTAGCATTATTTAAAAACAAATTTCACTTATAGAAATGTTTAACGATTTAACAGTTTAATACATCCGCAAAACAAAATCCTTTGCATTCATTCCTTTGATGTACATGTAACCAACGTACTCATTTGTTACCTACGTCAACACAACTAAATTATCTATCTCCACACCCATGATCAACCTTTCCCGCCTGAAAAATATGACATCAAATGCTGAAGAAAAAAAATGTCTCTGACATTTACTGAATTTCTACATGGACATCAAGCGTTCAAAAAACATGGCAACACATTAACTGAAAAGAAGTGCAAGAAAACAAAAAATATTGTTTCCTTGTAATTGTGGTTCAATTCAATTCCACAACAAAAAAAAGACCGATGCCTCTTGCACCAACTTTAAGCGCATCAAGTCTTGCATGTTCTTGATTTTGTTTAAAAGTTGTCGCATATATATAATCACGATTTAAGGTGTTTTTATACATTAATGTTAAAATGAACTAATTATTCAACTGTCATCTTTTGCAACAACACAACCCATGTTTTAGCATATAAGCTGTCGTTTTTTTTTCAATCAATATAATTTATTTTCGTTCGTTTGAGCTGTTGTGAGATGTCAGAGTTATGTAGTTGTATGAAATGGTTAAGTTTATTACGTTTATTTGTTAGGATATTTTGATACATATTTTCTACTGGAGCAATTTGGAAAGCAAATTGTATAATTTAGTAGTGTTTTATAATTTATTTTCGTTCGTTTGAGCTGTTGTGAGATGTCCGAGTAGGTGTATGAAATTGTAACGTTTATTACGTTTATTGTTTTAGGATATTTTGATACATATTTTCTACTGAAGCAATGTGGAAAGCAAATTGTATAAATTAGTACTGTTTTGACTATTGAAAACATCTCTTAAGCCTGAAACTATAACAAAGACGACACATACTACTGAATAACATCGTTTTGTCAACCATTCATTGAACAAAAAACTATTATTTTGAAAAGAAAACTCTGGAAATTAAACAAAAACTTAATAATCTGTACATTATCTGGTTTCACCATATATAAACACAGTGAAATTTTTACATGCACCAGGTATACCAGTGCCCTTTGTTAATGACAGGTTACAGATCGACACATATTTTTTACGCTGGACAAATCACAACAACAAGCAGGCAACCAACATTAACACATGAATATGGATGTCTGGGGTCTCAGCATTGAAAAGGTCAATACAAATAATGGGAAAGTTTTAACCGTTTACATGGGTCACCAAACCTCACACTTAGTCCAGAATTATTCACAAAAACATTCAAGTGCAAAATAAAAGGGTTTACCAAGACTCAGATTGATCCAATTTAGAGAACAAAATTTCTGGTAACATGATAAATCTATCAAAACTCTATTTGATTTCAACAACAAAGATGTTATACTTGACACTTAAACATTTGTTCTTATAGAAAGAGATCCACTACTAAATATTATCATGAAACTGTAGAGCAAATAAAACGAGAAATCATATTTAACATGCAGCGCAGAATTTATAGTAATGTAGCACATCATGCGAGTGTGTTTATTCTGCAAATATTTATACTTTTTGGCTCGTAATTGTGTAGGTTTCTTTACTGATTTATCTGCTGAAATTGCTTGTATTAATGAAATACGTTCTTATATAATGTTTTAAAATTGAGAAAATGACCGAAAAGTGGAAGTTGTGTGATGTACGCTAAATTGATTATTATCATAATGTCAAAATGTGTTATAACTCGCAATGCAACAGCATAATAAGTGGATGTATTGCAGCATTCACTACAAACAACGTAAACTGGACTTCCTCGACAAGAGAAATGCACGGTCAGAATAAATATGGTGAAGTAAATATTGTGTTATTTAACATTTCATGAATGTATGTTATTATTTTTTTTTCCAAATATATAGGTTTTCGTTTGTGATGTGTTTTAAAAAAATAAGAGTAAAAGAAGAGTATGATAAAGGAGTGCATCTTTATGTTTTCAACAATATATTGTATGTAATATAGTTGCATATCATTATATGTTTTTAAAGTAGTTTCTACGCGTAATTTGATGTTTAGGTTATTACTGTTAAACCATAGCTCCTTTTTATTACATAATTTTGGCATACAATTAGTTAAAAGACTATAGAGAGACACAATTGGGAAGATATCCATGTGAATGGCTTTGAAAATAATCACTGCTTAAACATACTGAATGTGAAAAACATATAAAAGCCTGACAGTTTGTAGCATGTATTCGAATATATTTTATTACAAAAACGAGGACGAGTGGATGGTTACATCAATATCTCACATTATAATGTTTCCGTAGTTTTGCGATTCTTATGGTTTATAACGTTTTTATTGTAAGCATTCTTTTTTAATAAACGGTGAACGAACGATACGTTTTTATAATCCTTGTCTACGTTTTCTGTAAAGCGATCATTTCTTTGTTTGAAGTACTACTGATACAATGTACAAACGTGTACCGACACTTATGTTCACCTTCCTACCATCTATTTTAGGGTACGTGTTTAATACACAAAAACAGCATATATGAATACATTGTTTTTCAATTAACTTTAAGTCTATCTGAAATATATTCAAAATAAGACTTGACATTTTATATAACTTAGGAGGTTTCAAAAAGACATGGAACTATATGTGCTTATATTTCTTCTATATCAATGTATACATTTTTTTTTTTTTCTTGTTGTACGTTAGACTGGATGCTCCTGGTTTGCAGCAAAAGTCATTAAGAATATTATAAGGAAGTAAATTAATACGCCCAACTCAAAGACGTAACTGGTTAAAAACAATCTACAATTTAGTACATCTGTGTACTAATTGAAGGTTCGCTTTTTTTACACGTTAGACGTGCTCGCAATATCGTTTTATAGACGTTCCCTGCTGGATGCTAACGCTATTAATCAATATGATATAACGCTCCTGCAAACAAAATGTGCACATTTAATGATATTTTGAAACGCATAAAACCAAATATGCTAACACTCTCTGATAAATCGCATCTGTATATTTGCAACATCCAATTACAAGAAGTACTTAACATTGTGGCAGCTGATACTCCTTGTTATAAATCAAGTGTTTTTATGTTGAAGTGTATCGATCAATTCACAGATAAGACTCTAAAAATCGTTCACTTGTGTTAAAACGCTTGAAAGTTTGATGCATACCGATTACTTGAATTCAAACAGATCTGTATCGATATGTATATTTAGAACTGGAAATCAATTCTGTCCCAAACGGTGGTTATGGGCACTCGCGAATATTAGTTCGCAATTAACTATATATTGTTTGAATATCTTGTATTGTTTATACATATTGTAAAACTGTAGTAAATAACACATATGTAATAAATGAAGGAAAACAGATTGTATTAGAACTTTTGCAGCTTCCTCAACCAAGTCAAGTGGGCTTATTAAAAAATACACCGTTTCGAGAATTCATTGTATATATGCACTGTTTGAGCTTTACATTTTATGTAACATCTGAATGCTTCAATTATGACATCATAATCGATGTTTAATTGGGTTTTTTTTTTCTTCGCATCTGATATGTCATTCCGGAGATGAAGTCGGTAGTGTTAACATAGTTACCGGCTGTAAATCCGCATCAGTTTCACATGTTTGGTTATATATGGGGTCAACTAAAAATCATGCAACAAGAATCAAGCACTTCATGGAAGCATTGCGCCACAAAACCGTAGACACTGAATTGCATGCGAAAACCTGTATAACCAGTTGAAGTATGAGCCAAAAAGTTGAAAAGTAAGTATGGACCTTAATTTATTATGTTCATAAATATAAAACACTTCTTTCTTTTAATTATCAAGTCAATGCGTTGCTAAAATACGTATTGTAAAATAATAATAATATAACCATTTATATATTATCAACCGCGAACGTCTTAACTAATAAGCACTTAAGTATGTGTTTCCGTTTTGAGTACCGTGTGTATCATATTGTTAGAAATAAAACACAACACGTGTTCAGTGCATCATAGCAGGTGCTTTCACTGACGTGTGTTATTCAACTTTCAAGTCAATGTTTGCAACTTAGGTTCAAGTTGGTAGTGGTAAAAATATTGTATAATTATGTTGCAGTTTGCTCCCACTATTCATTACGATGTCTGCAATAATTTTCCTCTGTGTGTGTTTTCTTTTAGATCTTCTCACACTTCCATGACAAAAACTGAAGAAAAAACATTTATTGTTTTGTTCTTATCAACTTATTACTAGAAAACATAATTTCCAAAGATTTACACGTTAACTACATGTTCATATGTCAATATTTAAATTTAGCGAGATAACAATGGTTCCCGGGATGATAATCGCATTCTGTAGTATATGTTCCTATCACTACAAGGCAAAAAGCGCAACCATACATCAATTTCATCTCGATTAATTTGGAATAAGAGTATTGTACACGGCATGCGATTGAATGCGATTGTTTGTCCTGAATGTTTTTTATGTGTTTCCATTATATCTGTTGTTAAATGTGGTATGTGTATGTAATACGATTACATATGTTATGGCTCAACAAAAAATGTATTCAACCCATTATCTGAAGACTGTGTTTACCACTACGTAAACACACTCAGGATTGGGTTTTTATTACCGTTGGAAAAATACCAGAAGCTGCGCGAATTATGAATCATTTGCACCGATGTCACACATGTTTGCTCAACATCAATTTAAAATGCAATGTGTATCGCGTCTAATCGCACGTGTTGACTGTTGAGCTGTTTTCTTACTAGCAGTATAATGTATTTATTTGGCTATAATTTTAGACGTTTTCGAAGACACATTTTTCCCCATTCCCTAGGTGGCACGTATCCACGTATAGAACAAGACGTGCTAAGAGCAAGGTACTGAACGGATATTGTGTTGACAGGTAATTGTAAAAATGTGAATATGACTTTGATTATCATCTTTATATTTTACAGTTATAGTATATTGAATGTGTATGGGCTTTAACAGTTGCGACATATCATACATTAGGAGAAATCATTCTAATGAGAGTCTTCTTGTAAAAAGTGATTAAACACTTGAATTACATTTTGATTTTATCTTCTTGCGCATGATTTCCAGCTCTAATTCTCAAGTCTAATTCCATTAGTAAATAAAATATATTTGCGAACAAATCGAACGGACGCACTTGCGTCAAATAAACATCCGTATTAGATGTTAAACCAGTTTAATGCTATCGATTTCGTTATGCGAATGTACAAACAATTCTTATGGACGATAGCGTTTAGATTATTATATTCACTATCGGTAATTTTCATTGTTGCGCAGAAAGTCAACGTTCTTACAATAAATAGATATGTGTGTGTCATTTTTTTTATTGATACAATTACTGTTAATATAAAACATTGAATTTGTCGATCCTTCGCCAGAGCTATTCAGTTTGGTTTGCTGCTAAATGCTATTTTACAAAACAGTAATGTTGCAACAAGTGCAGTAGTAATCTGTGCAGACATGCCAGCCAATTACGTTGAATATTACACTTTGTTAAATACTTACTCTTGGTCAATCAATCACTGATTTGTGATAGAAGATACCACAAACGAATATGAAAATGTCATTACAAGAAAAAGAAGTCACCTCATCAAATGCGCAATACATGTACACTTACTATGGGTGTCAGAACATGTCGATCCGACAATATATAAATAGCATATATGTAGTGCATTACCTCCTATTGTATACCCGAAATTATGACAAGCAAAACAAGAAGGCAATCCAATGATTTTGTTCGTGACATAGTCATTAAATTTCCTTTAATATAATACACTAAAATATGTTTACAAAGAAAACGTACGTAAAACATGTTTGATAACTCTATCAAAAGAAATGAGATCAATAGATGGACACAATTTATAAAAAATGTTAATAAGAGTTTCGACTGACGTTTCCGAATATTTAACAATAAATAAAGGAATTAATATATTTTTTTTATTTTAACAAAACATTATAAATACCTTTAATTAAAGAACCCTAAGATAAGAAATCGATAGTTTTGTACACTGTTAAATGTACAAAATGCCGTATGCTGCGGTGCATACGGTTGAGAATTGTGTTTGGTTTAAGTGACACAGTCTTCTGGCAAATAAGACATATTTTCATGTTTTCTTGAAACATGCTTGAATATTGATTATGATTGTTTTAACATGAAGTACTGTTATGCCTTTATACTTTTAGCAGAAAACCAAACATAAGGGCCATTGCAATTATCAATACCAAGACAACATATAACTCCTGCAATGTAAGAGTTTCATTCAGATACAGTTCAGATATGGACTCGCAATGTTGATGTTATTTATATACACGTTTATCGTTCTTGTACACAAATAGAAACGATCAAAGAATATGAAGAGATTGTTTTTCCTTTTAGAAGAGGAACATTCTTTACAAAAAAAACTGTTACTTTCATTACAAAATAGAGGTATTTCGTTTGATATGCCACTCATTTGGAATACCTCTTTCGAAAATCGTTTTGATAAGCATGGCTGATACATCAATCAATGTGTAAGCGAGCTATATACTTATTTTAGTAAGTTATTTAATTGGATGTTGCAGGTAGATGTCGTTGATTAAAATGTATGTGGAAACATGTTTAGTCTGTATAATATGAACTCATGACAAATTGAAACTTCTATTAATTACATAACATTTTAACAGAGCTGTTTAATGTGTGCTAGTTCTGTTTTTGACACAGGTCAATCCGATTCAAATAACGACTAGATAGTTTGAAGATTAACATGTTGACTTAGCTTCATTCTAATTTAGCTATAAGTGTGGTTATTAGGGTAGAAACACTTTTTTCTTTTACCATTCAGACTTTCGGTCCAGACTCGAACGAATTAAATATCGGTTTCAATATTTAAAAAATCCGACCAAGGTAAATCAATATTGAGTTATACATGTGACTTCTAGACTGGTACCTAGGTTTAATAAAATTTGATGGTACGACAGTTTTTTGTCACATGTGGCCCACATTCGAACCCGGGCTAGATAGTGTCAAGACAAACATTCTGACCAAGTTTGATGGAGATTACATGAAAGATCTGGACTTAACAGTCGTAACGATCTCAAAGTTGACGACTGACGCCGACGAACGCTGGACATAAGTTCACCATAATAGCTAACAATAAGCACTTGGTATTCAGATGAGCTAATAACTGCATACTCGTTTTATTTGTCTATTGTACTACAATGTCCAAAGGTGTATTATGTGCTTTAACCTCGTATAGTGTAAGTATGATTGATACAGTCATACCTAGCAATGCCTTATGATATATTCAGCACATTTGTTGTTGTACTTAATGCCACTTCCACCTGCACACAATTAAACATACACAGATTCACCATAAACAAACATCTAGTTTCACATGATGACTTTGACAAGATTTTTTTTCTGGCGTTGATTATACTATATGACCTGTGCAGTCTTATGCCAGAGAATGACACAGATCGCAGAAACATTCAATCGTGCTACCGACCTCGCCTCAAGACGTTTAAATAAAAATGCTTTCTTCAAAATAGTTAAATACCTAATTGTTTTCCGCAAAAAAAAACGAAAGTCATCAAAAAGTATAAATCAATTATTCCCATTGTTTAATATAATAAGCTTTTAAACAATAGGGAAAGGTGCATACCGTTGTTCTTTAGAGTCAGCACATTTCTGCTATATGAGTAAAGTGACGTTATTTAATAACCACTATAATTGTTTCCGACATTTTGTATTCTCAAGTAATTGGTTACGTTACCGATGTTATCACTTTTCCAGCTACTCTAAAGGCGAGTGGTATTTACCAATAATTGTTGATATAACTCCACATTTCAGATATGTCTAAAGTAGTTTTGATATATGTTGCTATTTTGAAGCGTCGAATAATTTCTACATTGATATTGTGAAATATTTTTTGCAGATGTTGTTAGATAATTGTGCTAGAATAAAGCTTTCGTTTTCATTAAAATAACATTTTTCTATACAGCTGCAACTGTTCCGTTTTAAAGCCCCATGACCGAAAGAAAACAATGCCGACCAAATAAACTAACGAACGCTATCAATCACGTTTTTGGAAATCAAGAGTCTAAGAAGTTTATATATTTGAAATAATACAATAACTCGGGGAAATAAAGTATATATAAGTACAGCAAAGAAAAACTGTTTTAAATGTTTTATTTTAGCAAGCGTGAATAAACGACTGTCATTTATAATTTCTTGAAATTGTGATTGTTAATATTGTTGAGTTCATAATTTGAAAAAATAACTGACTCAAACATGAGATTGTTCCAGTGTCAACAGAAATGTTTATGCCTAAAAATGTTGTTGTTTTTTTTCAGTTTGAGCTTTAAATTCTTGAGAAATATAAATTGTTCGTGCATATGAATTATAGGCAACTATTAATGCTGTTCACACTTTATAAGAATTTCGTTTCATATTGAAATATTGAAACATTAAGAGAGAACGCTTTGTTAACATCCGCTAGGCTTGTATTGAAGGCACATGACCAAGTGCCCATACAATAACTTGTGTCGTTCATAGTTACCGCAGTACCTTTGCAGTATATATATATTTGCTAAAGATATAATTTGGCTTGATGAAACACTTCCCATTTTCATCGTTGTGTTTCCAATTCTATAAATTCGAACAACGGTCGTATTATAGGAGCACCCGAGCTATGGTGAAATTTGAATGTCGTTATTCTATTCCAGAGATTAAACTTAGAAAATCAGTCTTTTATACTATGTCTTCAGCATAACTTAGACCTTGATGGATGGATTTTAAATAACATAGCAGAAACGACAACCATGGGTACGTGGGTTATTCTAAATAACAATGTCAATACTTCAAAAAATGAGATCACAGATTAATGGCAAACGTAAAAAGACAATAACCAGCCCGTAATACTTAACTGTTGTCAGCCATAGATGGATTATGTAATACCTTCGTTGAAGAGATAGGAATTTGGACAGAGTGTCGCGCACTACGCCAATTAAGGCCCATTTGTTAATGTCATTCACAATCCAAGGTTAAATGTTGAAGGTCACCACACAGTCTTGCGCAAAACGAGTTGTTCAAATAATTATTCAGATGTTACAAGCGTGCTAAGATGAAGTTGTGTGAATAATAACCAAAGATCGAATGCCAAGTTAAACATTCAAGGTCAAGTATGTTATAGGAGAAATTGATTGAGACGTTGTCCAAGCTTCACCTGATGTAAATTTGTTTGCGGGCGCATCTTTGTAACAATATTATTTTTGGTACTGACACGAAATCTTACCAAAATATAGCACAGATGTAATGTGGTATTTGTAATAGTTCACACAAGTGTTCCAGCAAGATTCGAATATGTGTTCAAAGAAATGATTTATATTCTTTATGTGTAAGCTCATAAATATTGCAACTCGTTGTGTAATAATGTATTCGATATATTTCGGACTTGATGCCGTTGTTTTCCTGTTCTTGATTATCAACATCATTTTCAAATGTATACTCGTTTTAGCTTGATTTGGAATTGCTGCAATATTTGTAAGGAGAAACGCATTAAATTTCGACAGTTTGACATGCTATCACACGTGTCTTAACAACAGAAATTCATATGTCAAAACAACGGTGGAAACAAAGTACGATATACATGTGGTATGAATAGATCACACATCACGAAATGGTAACATGCAAGATGAGCCATTATCAATATATGGGAAGAAAACATT
Source organism: Dreissena rostriformis (assembly GCA_007657795.1). Taxonomy (NCBI): domain Eukaryota; kingdom Metazoa; phylum Mollusca; class Bivalvia; order Myida; family Dreissenidae; genus Dreissena; species Dreissena rostriformis. The sequence continues at coordinate 163,185 of VMBQ01001195.1, forward strand.
CAAACACTTTATATATACTGTTCAGAATTTTATTAGTGAATCATGTAAAATGTGTGGGTTGTACATAAAACTTTGTTGCGTTTGTTTTACGAGCTGCTTAAAGACAAAGGGTAGAAATAGAACCATTTTTAATATAAAACACGAACTTCTTTGAAGTTAATAAGTTCGGTTCGGCATGTTTACATAAACAATTACCAGTGCATTTCTTCTTGACTGAGGATATCATTTATAATTTGGCTGTTGTATTTATTTTACCGAATAAAACGTAACGTTCATCTGAAAAAATATTATGAAGATGTATTGAATGAGGAGTTCAATATATGCAGTACAAATACACATTCATTGCACACAGTTTCGAGGTCAGATCGATGAATCAAATAGTCCATTACAATATAAAAATCGACTACATACGATTTCAATGTCAACATTTTATTCTTGCAATCTTAAACCAATATACGAACATGAAGGATGAATATTATTAACTATAAACTAAAATTCTTTATATGGCACCATCAATTCAATATTGTTTACTCCAGCATAAATAATTACGAATTAGTTTAAGCCGATAACAACACGTTTATGCGAACCAAAATTGTGCCTGTGTCGTGTGAACGAATCTGCACGGATTAATTTGGGTTTTACCAACAGTGTACATGTCTTGTGTACACAAATTAGTTTTCTGTCGTACAACAAACATTATTTTAATTGAACAAAACTTTCGTTTATTTTATGATTATACTTCATTTAAACTATAATTCTATTTTTGTTTTATTCCTCATCGTTTTACCTGTTCTGAAAGAAATATAATAAGATAGCTTTTATCTTCGCAAAAGTTTGTTTACGTTACCGAAAGTTTGATGGATCGTCTAAGTCATGGCCAATGGTAATAACACATTGGCAAGACGCAATCCTGCCTTAAGTTACCAGCTGGTTGAGATTTGATTGTTTGTATCCTTCACATTTTTGCAAGCCTTGATCTGTAAGTGGAACGACATTCTTCCTACAGAGATTTACAAATATTGTGTCATCAAATAAGACCTGTTTGCAAATAGAAAGTTGCTTTTAATTGTGGCATTCTTGGTCTTTTGTTTTTGACGTCTATGTTTTACGAAAAAAAAAGTACAAATATGTATTTCAAGTTGAATAGTTTCATTAAGATGTACCTTTGTTTACCATATTTTATTTCGATTCAATGACTCTTAATGTAACACGAACAGTAATTTATGCCTTATCGAACGAATAAACAAAACAACACGTACGTAGGTGTCAAGTCTCCGATGAGAGTCAGACTGATACTGAGTGGTTTGAAAGCGACGTTTTGATCTGGACCCGCCAGCCCCAGCGTTGGCAAAATATTTTGCTAAACGTAAAGTTTACTTTAAGACATGAAAGAAACCGAATGAGGTTTATGTATTAATGTCCTGAAAGTAAAAACTGTTTAAGGCAAAATATTTATTCTGGCAAAAACAATCAAAACTGGAAAAAATAATTTTCAAACATCTGAATCTGTATTGGTTTCTATTCAAATGCAAATTTTGAAAAACAAACTCTGAAATTTTGTGTATAATCATTATATATTCGGAGTATATCTTTTATTCTTTTATCCGTTTTCTAAATCAACAGCATATTGACAGTGCAACGATAATATTTGCATTGTATATTTTTTTTATTTCTAGACCACAATCGTTCTTAATGAAACTGAAGCTTCTCTTACAAATACAAGCCATGTCAATGCATTTCGAATAGAAAGAGAATCGTTAAGTCATATATTAAAAATGTCGGGTAAATATATTTAGGTCTCACGGTGTACATTAAGTTGTAAATATATAGTTCGCATGAATAAAAAGATTTCCGATTAGTGATACAATTGTTTCCAGTTGTTTATAACACATTCTACCTAATATTTTGTGAGACCTGGTTCAGATTATCATTGCTGTAATCAAAGAACGATGCGTTTGCAAGTGGTGTCTTAGCCCAACACGTATGAATGTCACCAGCACCAAATTAAATAACATCCGTAATTGCATGGCCACACAGCGCAAAATTGTCTATCACAAGATTGTTAACAAACTATAGGTGGAAGAAAAAGCTAATTAACATATTAGAATCCGCTTATACATCATTTTAATGCGAAACGTCTACGATATGTGGTTAGCTCGTTAATCATTATGTGACCTTAACGCCGTGAGTGTTGCAAGCTGGCTTAAGTTACAAGCCTTACATTACGCTGTTGACATTTAACCGTGCTTGTCTTTGATCAGCGTTTATATACATCAAATTGATTTTGTCGGTTTGGCTGCAGTCTCTGTCCGACAGGTGGAATATACATAAAATGGCTGTTAAATGTATTGTAGATAGAAATGAAGGTCGTTGATTTGAAACAAATGCCAGAAATGAAATCGGTGTGCTAAATTCACAACTCTATTGCGCATCATTTCTAAATCAGAATAATTTATTAAAATATTGCTCCACAAAGCATTGGAACATAAAACATAGTTTATCGCAGGTAGTCTTTGTCAGTGTTTATTTTTTTAAAGGAACAATTTGACGTGTTTTAATATTTTTATTCGTAAAAATATGACTTACGGATACAAGTAAACTTATCCGAAGATGTATTGTGTACGTTGATGCATTTCTAGAGGGTTCAAGAAATTAAGCTGCATAGGTTAAGAAAACTTTAAGATTATTCTTAACTTTTAAACACGTCAATGCCACAAAGCTTGAGAAAATCCATTTTCGGAGATGAAACTTAAAGCAGGCTGTTTATTATAGTGCATTACAGATACTGTACGGTTGCATAATTAATGGCTGCACAGCCATGGTTAATGCCAATCAGATTGGAACGGCTGTTGCTTACCAACTGGTTCTTTTTTAAGACATTTAGATATACACAAATCTGAAATGACGTAAGTTAAAACTCTGCATGTTTCTGATCTTGAGAACGGTTTACTCTGTTATACTTAATTTGATAAAACTATTTAAAAGCTTTATTTTCCGCTTTATCAATAGACAATTAACGGGTATGTTTTTTTAAATTAAACCAGTAAATATTTGTTTTCGAATGCGGTCTATTTCATGTCTTAAACTCAAATTTAAAACAAAATCATAAATACGAAGGGAATCAATTACTTCATTTTCGTCAAACGCAAACAAATGTAGTTTATACCATATAATTGTCCGTCTACGCAGATTAACAGAGATCATACAGATGCATTTGGCTTTTATTCAACGGGGAGTGCGCATGAAATTAATATGAGCTTGGCAAATGTTCTACTTTTGCCGATATTGCGGCCTTAAAACACTCTATAGAGTTCTTTTTGCTTTCACTGAATGAATTCCAGTCATGGTTAGTTCGCGGAAAGAAAGAGTATTTAAATGCATCACTGTTTGTGTGTAATGGCTGGTTGCGCTTAGAGTTATTGTTCACTGATTTTAACATTTTACTTTCGTGGATGTAATCTTCAAACTTTTTAACGCTAAAAATGCGTTTCGGTCTTAGTCGATGCAAAAAGTGATCGGTATTGATAGCCGTTACGTGCCCTTCACTACATTGTACAAGAACGTCAATATCTGGTGTCGTCGACTCTCTTGCAGTGTGGGGAGGTTTAGATCACCCAGCATGGTTGATAAGCATCCATCTTGTCTGGATTTGTAATCCCTAGGGATAAAGCGAGTCGCAAATTGTTCGAGCTTGTCTATGTCGCCTTGCTGGTATGGGTCCAACACTACACTCCCATACTCCAGTTTAGAGCAAATGAGCTCTTGGTATGCGGTCTGCCGGCCATTTCATGTCATTGGATAAAGTAATCGGTTTTCTTTTCCGTTTTTGAGAGTTGTGTTTCCAACGGTGGAGAAGAATGAAGATTTCGTTTTTGAGCTGAGCAGATAACAGTTCTTGGAGTTAAACCGCAATACCTAATCATGGGCCCATTTGTGTAGGTTATCAAGGTTTTTTTGTCGAATTCAGTGGTATTTGATTGCGTTGATGGCTCTATACAGTAGGCAGTCATCTGCGAACAGCCGGATGTGGGATTTCACCTTTTCTGGTAGGCCATTAAAGATGCAATACTATGATTTTGTCGTACAATATATAAGATGTGTTGGATTGTCATTCATTAGTCATATATGATCAATCGCAAGCATGAATGGTATAGCAGATAAAGAGCAAGAAAACAAATCAAACGCACACAAGAAAAAAACAATTACTTAAAACTAAACCTATGTAAACGTACCTGTCACATCAAGAATATCTGCTACGCTATTTTTTACCGGAATAGCCAACTAGAATCATAGTGTACGTAAAAAATGCATTTATATATTTGTTTTGTTACAAACTGCAGTGATCCGTATATTAGCATGCATTCAATGCCTGTTCTTATGATGTTGGAGCAACCAATGATGTTCACTATGGTATAGAGTTATGAATGTATCGATAGTTAACCCTTGGAAATAAATATTCGTTGGCTTTAATTGTATATACAATTATATTCACCTATTGAATTCAAGACCAGAGTCACGTGCTTTATTGAGCCTGCTAAACAATTTGTTAATGAAACATTTTCACCGTTGAACGATTCTAGTACGGATAGTAAGCTTGGTTATGAAGTAGGTCATTCGGAATGATGTGTCCGTGTGTTATGGTGTACATATACATCTAATATAATAAAGGTGTTCCACTATAGATTCTTATGTAAACGGATCTTTACCTCAGACTACGATTATTGCTTGGAGAAGCTTGACCAGCCTGAGCCAGATTTGCAGATTACGTAAAGAGAGCTATTACCTCAAGGTACACGAAGTACTTTTTTTATTTGTACTGGTGAAAGCAAATGGCAACTTAAATGTTAGATAATTATAGTATTATTATCGATTAATAAAATAATGATATATGATAATGGGGAACAGTCACAATGGACTTGAGGAAAAAACAAAAAGGAGTACCACAGTGTCGTTTTCCGTATATNACTTGGCCTAGATATCAACTAGATGCAACTGCTGACCAAGTTTGGTGAAGATCGGATGAATACAATTTGAATTAGAGTCCGGACAAAGTGATGCCTTCCGCCCGCCGCCCGCCCGCCCGCCCGCCCGCCAAGGGGTTTCACATAATACGTCCCGTATTTTATACGGGCGTATAAAAACGGAGCAACACAGTGTCGTATTCCGTATATTGCATTGCCTCGATTTAATAGCAACATGAAAAAACATTCAAAACATATTTGTGTGTAAAATCCTTGAGCGAACAATCTTTGGCCCTCAGAAAGGTGGAAAGAGCATCTACTGGTAAATTGTACCGCTACATGACATCATGGCTTAATAACTACAAATACACTCGCCCACAAATGTTAACTGGAAAAGTGTCACAAAACGCAGTACAAAGCGTTTATGTGACGTTTGTTTAGGAAAAGTTTGTGTTTTCTGTGTTCATCGTTATTTGTGTATATATCAGACTAATTGTTACACTAACATTGCAGAAACGATGATGAATGATGGACCAACTGCTGGTGCTAGTGAACGTTTGTTGTTTGTATGCAAAATACAATGGCTCACTGCAGCTATAAATACGCAAAACAAGTCATTCTTGCCGAGATAATTATACTTTGGATATTTGGCGTACGTCTTCCTTCCATTATAAATACACATACAAAAAAACTTAAATGTATTCAATCATAAATATATAATAGAATAAATAAAATAATATACCAATAAATGAATAAATAAATAAGCATGTACCCTGTCAAGCTGAATGTATTCATTTTTTTACTTTTGTTTGTATTCTATAAATGACGTTCGACATAAGTTTTGTGGCAGCCAGCGGATTTGTTTCGAAATAGACAAAATGTAATCGGCTTTGTCATATGTTATGAATAATTTATTTAGAAAAAGCAATAATTAACAAGTGAATTTTACTGATAGTAGAAGTGAAAACAAATTGAAGTGTTTGCAATTTCGTCCTTATATGGTTGTATTCAACTGCGTTATGATGGTATCGGTCTTCAGCAATAACATTTACTGACTTGATGATTTCTCGCCTTTCGATTACATAAGTAGATTCTCGTACATAAATCCTTTCATCGGTAGCTCATAGACGTGTAACAAATGTATCTTTTGATCGTTCTGTGTAACACTTTAAAGCAGATAAAGACTGTTTGAATCAAAATTCCATTCTTTGATTTTCTCAGCATTCAAAGCTATGTCATCCGTTCGCGAAATGGGGGCTTATGTTACCTTGGTGCGTTATTCAACACAGAAAAAATAAATTAAGTGTGAACATAATAAACAGATGCAACCAAGGTGTTACATAAATCTCTCTTGCAAGTTATTTAACAAAGTATAACTCTTCGCAATAGTGTATAAGGTCTTGAAAGTGATCGTTCATGGACATGCCAATGCATTCGAACTTCAGAATGTAAAATAAGCAGTCATGCATATTTTTTGTTGTAATGAAATCTATATTTACATTGATATCAAGACGTTTTGTAGCCAGTGTAATATTTTGTTTTCTTATGACATTTTAGTGCGTTTTGTCTAGTGTGTATATGTTTAATCAAACACGTGCTTGGAAAGATATACTCAAAACAATAATACGCAAAACGGGGGATCTGTATTTCACATTATGTACCCTTCCCCAAACATACATAATGTTCAATGAAACCGATCCGCAATATTTATAAATCAGAATTGTATGGTTAGTTAAACCGACTGGAACAGGTTGTAAGCAAACACCCTGTCTTAGAGGATTACATTTACATTTTGGAACGATAGCATTTTAATGCTTGACTGTTTCGGCAATCGGTCACTTGCCATAAATAAAGGACCAACTAATTGTTTATAGTAAGATTTCAATACTGCTCCAGCAGCTGGAGTTTCACTTCTTTATATTGATTCGTATCATGGTAACGAACCCAGGTACATAAGCAGATAGAAATATAGATCGACTTAAATAACATTTATGTTACTTTCCTCTATAGAAACATTGTATGCCTTTATACCCTGTCTTGTGATAGCACACCCGTCATAAAAACTGGCACATTAACTCTAGTTTGCACAGCATGGCAACATGGTTGTTTGTGTTATTTAACATATGATGAATGTGCAGAAAAATGCAGTTACGCATTGCAGACAAGCGCTATAAAAGTCATACCTACCCACATAAATCTGTTCTGGGTTGTTTATGAAGATGCATCAGTTGAGCAGCCTTGTCTTTGAAATTTGAAGTAATAAAGAGGTAATATGCACATAAAGTAAAATGTGTTTTCGTGTACCGATTACACATAATTTATTTTGAACCAGAACATGAACAAGAAAAAAAGTGAAACAAAATATGATGTGTTTTTAAAGATGTTATGTTTTATGAGTATTGAAAATCTTTAAATAAACACCGGGGTTATATTCCAGACCCATGTTAAAGCCCAATAAACATTCAAAATCAATGAACATTGCGTAAAATATTTCGTAAAACAAAGTTAACCCATACAAAATTACTGTTCCTTATAGCAATCGCCAAATTTCAACGATAGATGTGGTCTGGCAACATAGATTTAAAGAGATACAAAATGCTCCTCTTTATTTTTTTGAGGGACAATATATTACATAGAATTTAAATACCAACATGACGTTTACGACAGTATGTAGACGTGTCATGTTTACAATGTGCCTTTTAAATGATACGAGGTTTTACACCGCGTTGATTTAAATAAGTGATAAACTAGGCGTAATAAATACGAAACGTATCATAGGAAAATAAATGAATTAATATAGTGTTGATTGTAAGTGTATATTATAAACGGTATCAAGCACAAATAACGCAGTTATTGTGTTGCTTGTTTTGTAAACATATTAAGGTGGTTGCGACACATTGCGTTTCACAGGATTGACATTGTACTTGTTGTACAATTTTATAACAGCGGTTTCTCAAACATTTACGAAAGCAATATTGATAATCGGATTTATATTTGAAGAACAAAAAACGACATTAAAGATACTTTCTCCCCAGTAATGGTGATTACAAAACAAAATCATAGTTCTTGCTACTTCGGTTCTCGTAACATGAACACGCACTGAACAGTACACCTTTGTTAATGCACTTCAAATAATTCACGAAAGATTGTCTAAAAATAGTGGAAAGACTTTAGCATTTTCGGACGCTTAAGGTAAATGTAAAGTTTCACATTCGTTCAATTTGGTTTTCATTGGTCTATTTTGAGCTCCACACGAGGGTGAAATTATATTAATATCTAAACCCATGGAGGATGATACAAATTATTTTCAAACCGACGATAATAATGTCAATCCAGACATTAGCCCAATTAGAAATTACTAGTTTGAGGGTGGACAATGCGTCGTATCCCCTCATGGAGTGTGATTGTTATCTTATTGTGCCGAACATAAACAAACACCGTAACTTCTTAAACATTCAATATAAAATATGTAGAATCAGCCTTCGTACTTTCGAATACTGGCATAACGGTAACAACTATTTTTAGACATATTATGGTAACAAAATTGAGCGTTTTTAATATGTAGTTCAACATTGCGTAATTAATACGAAAGGTATCGTGCGACACAGACTAGATTAATATAATGCTGATACAATTTAAAGAAGTGAAACTCCAGTTGCTCCAGCAGTATTGCATTCCTATTATATTGTTTCCATGTTCGTGGTCCTATATTTGAGGCAAGTGACCAATTGCCAAAACAGTACGGCACAATAGGAAACAACATACACACATAGTAGGATAAAGCTGGGGTCACCGCCTTGGAAAGGTCAATGCTAAGCACTTTGGGTCTAAACCGGTTTTAAAGCGCTCAACCTCACACTTGGTCCAGCAATATTCATGATACATAAAAGTGTAAATAGAATTGAACCTCATACCATTGCAACTCAAATTTAACAGTAAAAAAGGGAATTAAAACGCATTCAATTTAATTACCATTTAATTAATCAATGGTAGGAAGGAGACCAGAGCAACAGAGTTACAACTTTTTGAGGCACGATGAAATAAAAGCGTGTTTTACATATAAAATATCAAATTACGCGATAATTGTGCGGCCCATTTAAAAATATAGTTGTTATTACATGTTTTAATCCACTGGATTGGAATCATAACGAAGGATTGACACTGTGCCGCGTTAGGTTGTTGTTCAGTTCCTTTTACACCCCATTTTCGTCATCAATGTCTAAACTTGTTTTGAATAAATATGTTAATGCTAAAATACATGTTGCACATACAAATATACCAGTCATGGCGATTTCTGGGTAGGAAAACAAATGTTTACTCCATACAGGCGTTGACATATATGTCAATCGAATGAATATTCAAATCCACTTCATTCTTAGCTTTGATAAATTTTCGTCTGTGATTATATTGTTAAAACACATAATTTCAAGTGTGTTACACACAACTAAACACACCTTGATTGATAACATAATTGATTTTGAAATAGCACAACTTGTTTTATTTCATGAAAACAAACAAACAACGCAATATTAACATATAAATTTGCGACACGATTCAATGGATCATAATTCAATAAGATATCGAATAGACTAAAGCACTTTAATCCTTTCAGGTATGTAAAAAGACTTAAAAAAACGATATTGTAATCAGTATCATTAATTTTCATAAACTGGACACAATTCTGCACATTTGTAATGCAACTGTCTATAAAAGAATTTGAAGAAATGCTGACGAATGCGTTATAAGTGTTCTTGTTTTTCATCTTCGTGAGCCAGGCAATCTAAGGCTCCAATTGCTTTCCACCCAACATATGGTCCGCATTTTACATGAATAATCTGATAAAAGCTATACGGCAGTCACCAACAATGGTACGCACAGATCAATGGTACTAGTGTTTTTCTTACAAAGAACAAAACCGGTGACATATTAGTTCTCACATATCACTTCACTAGTAGGGATAAAGGTTAAGATAACAAAACGAACGTTCAAACTAGTTCTTGTTGATTGGATAATGTTACTGGTGTTGACAAAGGGCGGCGAACGGGAGAGTTCATTTTCAGCTTCAACAACGTATGCCTGCATGTGGAGTTTGGGACATCATTGAAGTATTCGTTTAGGAGCAACGGCGCTGGGGTCTTAGGTTCGACGTCCGCGGACTGCATTGTTGCGCATGCGCAACACAAGTCATGTGACACGGTTGATGATAACNTTGAACTGCGGCCGACACACGTCCATGAAGTTGGGTCTCAAGAATCCCAGCTGATTCTTCACGAATTCCACAAACAGCATTTGGATCACGAACCCGACTATAAACACCGAGTAGCCCTTGGCGTAGAACCACAAGTCTTCACACGTGGGACATACGCGTACACACTTCCTATTGATGGAGTTTAATACCTCGACGATGACGACCTACAATAAACAACATTTAGCGTTTAGCATTTACATCGATAATACGTGATTTTCTCATTTGTGTCTGGTCATGTTATTTTTATACCATACGTTTTTCCCAATGTGTTTATTAATTCAATGATTCATAGTTTTTTTATTAGTTTCATTAATAGAGGAATTGGTTACTTACGCAGAAGATAGAGGTCCCAAATCCGGCGACGGTAAGTAAAGGCGTACTGATGGTGTCTGGTTTGTAGGGGAGGGAGATAGAGCGGTCATCGCAGTGGAAGCCCCGGATACAGGGCTGGCCCCGAAGAAATAGATATAAGTTGGGGATACCAACTGGAAAAGGAAGAATATAATAGTTACATGTCAAAAGATATTGTATCCTATTCACAATATATGCGGTGTGTGAGCTAACATACGTCATTTTTCTGACATAATAAGCTGCCTAAGAATATTGATACTTAAGATAACATAGTACGATTAGTCAGCAATAATGTTCTCTCATCAAACGCGGCAATAATGCGTTTAGCGGTTAAACTATTTGATACAAAAACCGTGCATCATTTGTTTTATTTTTAAATCTAACATGATAATGATCCTGATTGAAAATGAAATCCCAGTTAGCTTTGAACAAATTTTGAGAAGGAGTTTAAACATTTTGTTCATAATGATATATTATCATTATGCAGGGACTGGTATATGTTGTTTAAATTCAACGTATATCAACAATTTGTGTTTACTATGCCGCCCAAAACATAAACAATTATACGATGCGCGTTTGTAACTTGGAGTTAATATCTCACTGTTTTATAAGCATACTTCAACACACCCAAATTTCACCCGCTGTTGTCAACATGCATTGTACAGATACTAGGGAAGAGAGGAATTTTACAATGCAATTGAATTCCGTTTGCATACGTTTCCGACATTCATCAGTGGCTTACTTATTTACTTCCAGCTTAATATATGACGCATGAAAACAAAAAATACATTTGGTACACTGATTGTATTCACATAATTATTGACGTACAGACATTTAATTTATTGGTTACAGTTATACAAAAGTTTGTGAACGGTAAGTTTGTTCAATGCACCTATTGTAAACGCCTGTTGTGCAGTGAACTTGTGTTTAAAAGTGCTATTATTTTAAAATAACTTTGTTCAGGTTGAGAATAAATTTCGTAATTAACCTCAGGGAAGACAGCGCAGATTGATGGCTGTTGTAATGACGCTCCTATCATGTTACATATAATTGCTTGCCATATTCAACAATTGGTCATAAACGTTTATAATACACACTGACCTTAGGTTAAACGCTGACACAGGTGAAATAGATTGCCAAGGATTTAGCGCGGCCAAAATAACGAGCGATTAATGTCAACATTAGAGTAGGTTTCCCTCGAGAATAACTATCACAATGGACTGAAAAGCGTACATTTTGAAAATGATTAATTGGACAACGTTTCGTTTATAAATATTGCTCACACATTTAAACATCCCATCGATTTCAATTATCACAAATTACAATTAAGTGTTATGGCATTAATTAATCAATGCATAGTCTTGATTGAAAACCCCTTTCAACCAAAATACGTAAATTCATGAGTGAATAGGATACGTTGAAACAAAACAACAACAAAAACATTTAATTTGATTTAGTTCGAAATCTTTGTTCGAATGTATCAATAGATTTACTCCATAGGCATCGCATGTTGAGTAATTATATGATTAATAATTTTCTAGATAGGTATTATCTTACTGATTTCAATGCGTTTGTTTGTATTTATTGTGTTTGAATTAATGTTTACTCGAACCAGTTTACGAAAAAGTTGATTTCGGGACGTTTGTGAAGTGGGGCTTGAAAACACATATGAAACTGCGCTTTCGAAGCGAGCCTATGTTAGAGTATTGACGGCCGTATTAACTTTCACGATACTAGTTTAAGATATCCTTTATCATGCGTCAGAACTGGACAGGACCGAAGACACAAACAGGTTAGACAGTTGCTTAATTAGCGCATCAAGGTTTGCAATTCCGCGAGCAAAAACGAGGTATTTTGAGATGCAAGAATCGTGAAGACTTTGAGCAACTGATAGTTCAACTCGTAAATTTTTTCGATGAACATAAGATGCATCTATGCAGTTTTAAAATAAGGTCGAAGCTGCATTTCTTCAATGTTAAGCTTTAGCGATCATAACATTATAACTGCAATCTTCAAAACATTGCTTTAAAGCACGCTACGGAGAGCATTATCTCCTGGATATAAATCCCAATTATGAGTAAATTCCAAATGTTTCTCTATATCAAATATATTTTACACGTTTATTGGGACATAAAATGATACAGTAAAAACGTGTCAATTACCATTTAACGACGGTACATATGCAACGAAATCGTTTCAAACCTTGACACCGGAACCGGCAAATTACGTGAATCATATTATGGACTATTGAAAAAGGTCTGCCAAAGAGATTAACACACGTTGTTTTAACTATGAAATATTGGCAGCTAATTGTGTCTTGTATTTACTGGATTGTTCTGATGTGCGATTCGTGAGATCAAGCATATATAGTTAAAACAGCGAACGCCGTCGATGTGAATCGTTAATCACTTGTGTTGCAAGTGCGCCATTTAAGTCAAGATTCCAACACGACATTCGTGTTAGCGGAGCAGATATCAGCAATCTCCAAAAAAGCATAAGATACAAAAAACATGTTCTTCGACGGAGAATGAACATCAAAATACAATTACAAATAAACCGCGGAGCAAGTGTTTATACGCTAGGAGCCAAGATCATACAATTAATGAGCATTTGTTGTTTTGGTTTACATTTTTAATTCTAAGTGTAGGCGTATTATATAAGCATGTAATTTATTTGTATACAATGCATACCGTTTTCAGCACTTTCGAGTTTTGCTATTTGATCTCGAGTCTATAATAATCTTTACTTGCTTAATGACAGAACAATATTCATTTTTTTTTCATGTCTGTTTAATTTCAAACTCAAAGAAAATGCATGCAACATTTTGCACAATGTCAGATGATTTTTTCAGAGGTATTTTCACTGCGTTTGACTAGCAAGACGTAATAACTAATAAATCGCATCTTGCGAGTCTAACACGTGTTTCCACTTCTGTTAACACACTCCTTAAGAAACTGCTGCAGTCTGCGAGGATTTTCCCGACTTTGCGATTTATTTTGTAAGGAGCCAATCGAACAGATAGGCAATCAATCACGGCAGATAAAGTACGAATTCAATAAAAATCGCAATACTCTGTTAAAAGGATTGCCAGAATCTGTCAATAAATCATTTACATACATTTTTAAAGTTGCTTGAATGCAACCTATTTATGTTCGTGATATGATATGTATGCTTAATATTGGCATTTTCGCTGAATTTATGGGCTCAATGCTTAGTATATTTAATATATTCTAGAAGAAATGCACTAGTAAAAACATGCTTAGAAAAATAACTAGGTCAAATGGCGTTAGGGCTGACTGGAACTTATTCGAATTTATATCCAAACACTAGTATACATAACATAAGTCTCAGTATCATAAATATATTGTTTTGTCAATACATACCCGTGGATCCTTAATACGAAAAATACTTTCGCTTTAAACACAAATGTAAAAACCGCGTATGTGTTAACAAGTGCTTTGACTTATTTTTATAAATACATGTATACACTAGTTTGCTGACGTATTATGTAAATTAGAAAAATCTCACTAACATGCGTGTCAGTGGTACAATTCCTTAATTTTAACTCGAAGACAATCTTGTTGCGCAAATGAAAACTATGAGAAGGGTCCTGAACAATACCAGTGTGCCTCTTTTTTTCTCTGTCATGCGTGTTTTTAAAACATATTTCATCAATTCTTCATGTTTTCTTTCACGATTTTGTATATTTCTTATCCATTACACCGTCAAAATATAGTTTGATCTTGCTCTTAAACAAGAACAAAGCGCTCGCATGAGTGAATAATATTATTTGACATTAATTAGTTTTGATTGATGATATTTTACGCGATGTGGCGTGTTCTTTATTTATCTTGAAAGAGAAATAAATGAGCTCATGAAAACCGCAAATGCACTGATAGCATTAACAGTTATCTTCTCTTAATATATTTTTGTTATTCAATATAAGACATACAATGTAAACATATTATGATCATATAACAAAGTGATACCATGTTGCAGCAATAATGTTCAAACATGTTATACAAGATATGCTAATATATACTTTTTTGACCTTATGGATACGTTTTGATTAAAAAAAGTTAATATGTATTTCTTTGGTTGTTTGTGATAAGCGTTTAAAAAAACAACCACAGCATAATTGTGAATAAAGATGAGTTGCATAAAGTGGGTAGAAAGCAATCTGGACTTGTTTATAAAAGTTTAATGTGTTTCCATTTTTGTTCAAATATATGAAGTGTATCATTGTTGAGGGCTATTTCTTTTTCAATTTGAATCTTCAATTTTAAATAATTAATAAAACAGTTCATTGTAGGTGTTTGTTTTCTGTATTTCATGCTGAATATGAAATTTTTCATTAATATAATAATGTAATTCACAGCGTTATTGACCTCTTGTATGTTGAAGGTATTTACCCCTAAACTGATGTCTAAGAGAGATAGTTTAATATTTAATTGCTGTTTCTCTAGAAAGGTTGTCAATTGATTCCATAGAGATTGAATATGTTTACACTCCCAGAAAAGATGTTATCTTGTTTCAATATTTTCACTACACAGATCACATAGATTTGTGTTGGATAGGTTGCACTCAAAAAGATATTTATTTGTAGCTATGATTCTCTGGATGTATTTATATTGAAAATTTCTCAGTGTGCTATCAGTAGTTNTGCATTGTAAAATACTATTCTTCAGTTAATCGATGTATTAACTGGCTAATGTATGCATTACCGCCTTTGGCGTACATTCCAACATTTCATAATCCGATCAAATACAGATGAATGTTATTAAATCTTTACATAATAATATTTCGACATAGCAAAATCAACAGTGGAGGTTCGATCATGTAATTTACGTTTTTTTTTTTACTTCTTTTCGCAAAGCATTTTTGTAAGTCACATGGAGGGAGCCTGATACACGTTAATACGGCACAAGAGAACGCTTTCGTACGGAGCCATGCTCACAACCTTCAAGGTATGGCCTAACGTCCTCTCTTCGAACAGATCATGCATGTCTCTGCTTTGACCTGAACATGCGTAAAAAAAAACTTTAAGAATCGTTGCAAAATGCGATCGCATAAAAAGACAACATAATAACTAGTATCATTATCAATTTATATCGTGTAGTAAGACAGTATACAAAAAGTAACGCACTATTATAATATATATGTATTTGCAATATTGTTGTTCAGGGCGCTTTTGGTTGGGACTTACCCAGCCTGAAGAGGGACATTGGATATGGGTGGCCACAAACACAACTGTTACGTTCCTCGAAACGCGTGTGTTTGTTATTTGTTGATGCCATATCACACACATTTATATTACAAATAAACCACATGCTTTTAATTCAAGATAAATAGTTGGGTTGTAATATTTATATCGTAGACGCTGGTGTTAGTTTGTCTAACAATGTCGATTGGGTTATACACTAGGCTGGGCCCCAAATGAGCCGGATTGGTCGGCAGGAGAGTGTGCTGTATTTGAAGGCCAGAAGGACTTCCAATGTGCAGACTACCCTTGTGTCTATAATGACGTCATTCCACTATGTGAAATAAGGTTTGTGAAACAGTTAAGGTTGTAATATGTTTAATGCAATATGTAATGTGCATGTTACCGTATGTTCAACATCGTTACTCCTAATATACTTATTTATGGTTTGTGTCGCGTTCCTTGTATTGTCATGTGTTGTTAGGTAATTGATAACTTTAATAAGTAAAATACAAGAATGGTGGTTGTAAAAATAATTTATCTTCAGATATTGTTTCTGGAGAATACATACTATTCTGGTGTACATATATCATAGTAAATTATGTATCACCCACATTATACGTGTGTATGATGGTTCTCTTGGATCATTAACCACGATAACTTAGTGCCTACACAATTAAAGTTTTCTGCAACGAGAAACGCATGCGAGGTCACTTTTACTTACATGAGATCGTATTTTAGACGTGTGTCACCATGTATAATGAATAAAAAAAACTAAATAGTAATATTATAACGTTTACCCTTAAAACAGCTTCCGTGATAACAAATGCAAACAAATGAGAATACTGTATTTTGTATATATTACCTGTTTATTGCACCTGAGTGTATAACTTTTTTTTTGAATTATAGCTAATTTAATCATTCTTGATATGTAGGGAATATAACACTCTGGTGTTCCGAATGAGTTCATTGCGTTAAGTTGTATTTCGCATAACCATGATATCTTCTTGATATAAAACAGCACTGCTAGTCACCAACGCAACCATGGATGTATACATTCCAAAAATAACGTAACTTTATATTAAACGACGCGAATATTTACACACTAACATGGTCTCATTATGAGGTGTATATTAATTTCGTCAATCAAAAGTCACATTTCTCCAGTAGTTTGCAGAGAACGGATTTAAGAGTTTTAGATACGTAATTCTAATAAAGTTTTCTGTATTTGGAACTTAAATAACACAAACATTACAGTTATATTGCTTATATGTAAATAATACAATATATTAAATTACTGGGGCGAATAATCTGTTTGTTGAAATATACCCATAGGAGAAATGATACACTGCGTGATGGAAGTGAAAGACTGTGAATCATTGAACAAAAATATCCGTTCCAGCATTGAAATTTGTTTTGGAAATAATATGTATAACATAGCCTGTGTTCCTGTATTGGTGCATTAATCGAGAAATAAAAGGTTCGATATGCATATGATTGTATTTCGCCTTTCCCTTTCTACTTAATATTGTAACGGCGAGTCGTCGACATTATGTTGTATACCTTTCTATGGTTATTAACACAAGTGCGATAATGTATTGTTAATATGGCTTTAAATAACATCGTTATACACCGAGATGCCGTACTCTTGCTTAAACGATACATGTGATGCATATGGCACTATCGAATTACCGTTTACTCCGATGGGCGTCCTCCGATATGTCAAAACCTATTCTGTTCAGCGTAAACATTAAGTTTCTTAATTAGATATTACGACGGTAATACAGAATATATTAAATCTAATGCTATGAGAAGGTATCGCTTGTGCAATAAATCAACCTTTATTATGAGGTGTGTCATTACATTTGTAAATGATTAAACAAAGAAAAGATATATATTAAAAACCGCACATCAATGTTAATGAACCTTTACTGGACTATAATGATTAAGTAAACAGTTGTAACCTTCTACTGGTCTCACAATAAATCTATGTTGATGGCAGAATATTTTCGTAATGTAACAAATGCTTCTAACGTATATAAACGTTAAACGTAAGGAATTATTGATTGGGTCACAATTAATAAGTTAATTATATGTTTTGGAACTTTTTTCATATTTTTGAATATAAAGTCAGATCTTCGATACCTGCTTAGTATTAAACATTTATAAAAGGCTATAAGTTCTAAACTTCGGATAAAAGGTTAGAAAAACGAAACACTTATACATTTATATGGTCCGTTTCTTACCATTACCAAGTAAATATTCGCCTGTTTATGCTTTTTTAAGTTCTAATTGCACTTCACATAGTTCTTTTCTCCGTTCAATACTGCTACCACCTTATCACCTTTGTGCATGTATATTGACCCATGTATTTTGGAGAACTTTTGTAGTGTCTATATATCTTACTAGCGTACATGCCGTCTTATTGATATCCTTGCAAGTGATAGGGAGTTAGGGTACGGGTGTTATCTGTTTCTTCCCGACAACTGTTATTTTAAGGAACCGACAAACTGTCAATATTAAAACTATGTCTTACAACGAGATGTAAATTATATCACCCCCATTTACAATCGGTCGTCATGTCGATTTCTTGAATGTTATATTGTCATAAGTATTGCGATTATTTTGTGAAAACTCAAACCAGTTCAAACATTTCTTAGTATAACAACAACAACAATAATACAAGTCATGGAAATACAAGTTAGTGACAGTAATGTGCGTTCCCTAACAACATTATACTGATGAGGAGACCAATACACACACACAAATGAGTGATATACCGTGGGCCAGACTTGAGAGACAACTAAACGGGTAATGTGATTTGTGAAACAATGTGTGAATCACTTTGTGTCGGTATTAACAAACATCGGATTGTGATTTGTATTTCAAATTAATTAAATTTTGATAAACGATTGACACTTTTGGTAGGGTATTGATATGCAGGCCGATGTACAATGTTATGTTGACTAAACATACTAATGAAATGCTTCAAAACTGTATGAATAAAATAACTATTCTTTTCTTTGATTTATATGAACGCGTTATAATGTTTTAAATATTACAATTGTTGTTATCAGACAAATGCATACAATAATAACATATATTACATAATAAGTCAATTAAACGTATTTCGAACATTTTTTTCCAGACAGCTCTCGTATTCCTGTTGGTAAACAAAATAGCCTGACTGAACCCGTGTACAAACCAATAACCAGGCCCAACGTCAATATCGATTATAACTTTTCTAGTCGTAGCTTTCTTATATGGGCTATTGAGAGGCAGTGTCTACCTGATTTGATAGATTATTTATCGATACTATATTGCTTGTCATCGGTTGCCTTCACAAACGGATTAAATAGCTTTCTTATTGAGTTTATTATATCCATATTGCCGTGATCTACCCAATATATTATATCCTGTATGGTCGACACGTTTGCTCTGTATTTACAAGTCACCTAACAACAGTTTTACACTAGGCAACAACAACGTTGAATTATTTATCATTTTGGTATCGGCTTTATTTTGCGTAAAAAACATGTTGCGTTTTAAGATACTTTTGAATATAATGACATTTTTAAATTCACTTTGACAGAACAAGAATATCTTCATTGTGAGGATTAGAATCTTTCCGTCCAATAGTCAGAGTCCTTTGTGAAGGAAACACTTTATGATCAAACGACGAAATGATATGAACTATAACCCTGCCACTTTGATCGGATAATACCCCTGACAAGCGTTAACGGATTGTGTAATTACTTTGCTGTTTCCTTTTAGAAAACACCCTGGAAACTATGAAGTCTGTCTTAGCAATGCCTGAACATTATGCTGCAATTGTACATATTCATGACACACGCATAAAAGTTATATTGATTGCTATACATAAATTGTAATGTAGTATTGATATTGGTAGATAGTTAGCTTTAAGGGTCATTGTTTTTTTTACTTTGACATTCTAGCTGTTTTTATTTGCTTTACGCCAACAACATCATCAATTGCCTTTTGTGTGAATGAACCAATTAGGGCGACATTTCATGGTCATAATATGTGGCCGCTGAAGGAAATAATTCTGAACAAAAATAGATACAACTTGTTTTTCGAAACAAAACAGGGGAAAATGAAATTTTCGAATAAGAAAGGAACTGACAGTCTTATGATGCTTTTTCTTTTACACTTACTGGTTTACGAAAACTTAACAGTTAATGTCGTACAATATGCAGGTTTAACCATACTGAAGACAAACAGAGAAAAAGCTTTGTTTCAAACAATGGGTTTTGGGGCAAAATGAACACTGCTCATGCCTTCTTGTGCTATGAAAGAATTACATGTTTTTTTTTTTATATTTCATTTCTACTTTTTGGTGTGCTTGAAATCCGACGAACAACTTATCAATTTGCTATGGCTTCCACTACCATAGTTGAATAATAACATACAACAAATGTCTGTTTTCGGATACCATTTGTTTTGCAGTTGTCAGTGATATAAAAGGCAATCAATACATTCTGTCGTCTAATAGCTTAATATGTCATTCAATCAGTGCGAAACATTTTAATTTATTTAAAAAACAACAAGAACACGTTTTCAGGAGGCAGGGGGAAGTCTGATAGAACACATTACTTTAATTTTCAAATTTATTGCGTGATACTCAATCTCTTAATCCTGTGGAGTTTGAGCAGAACGGACGGAACAAATTATAAAATTTAATCTAAAATTATGTATGGGCAAGGGTAATGTTTCTTGTGTTCTTTGTCCTAGCTTCTATTCACGATTCCGGATGACCGCCTGATGACATTTGAGAACATTTGAGTTTTATTTGAAATCAAAGAAATCTTATAACAACGACCTTTAAAGAACTCGCCGGCTTAACATGTATTAAGTTACTAAATATGTAAGATCTATTTTAGTGACATTCTCAGTTAGATATTTGTAGCATGCAAAGAATGTGCTTCTAGACAACTTTTTGTACAGTGTAAGCCAGAATGTTGTCGTTAGGACTACGTTTTATAACAGGTACGTTAAGTATTATTAAGTGTATTGTTTCAATAACATATCTGTTACATATATTTATATACAGATAATCAATATCGTCATATTGAGACTGTGTTGGTTTCAAGAAAAAGCTTTAAACAGGTAACCTTTGTCTATTCAATATCTTATTCAATTTCCTTTTCATTCCTTGCTAGTTTACACCAAATTTGTCTCTTGTATACCTTTTTTTGTCTGTTTAATGTCCGAATTTTTAGCACGAATGTTTTTTATAGAAATGTTTATTGTATTCAGATTTTCGACTCGGTAATACTCATATTTAATCACAATTTATGTGTTATGAAAGGTATTTGGCGTGTTACCTTGCCAAATGTATCTCCTTATTTAGAGACAATAAACACAATTGTTAAACCGATTTGGTCAAACCTTACGACACACAGCTAAATAGAAACAATATCAATTAGAAAATTCGACTTTTAACTAATCCATTTATTATCAAAACTGTGTTTAATTTTATGTTATAGTAATTTTATAGTTATTTCAACTGTATGCGCTTTACGCGTTCGTTTAAAATGTAACATAATAAACATATAGCAGTGGTTGTACAGTGTTTCCCATGGTGTTCGGACTCTTGCGGATGCAGTTCTTCCGGGAGAAGGCTTGGATTTCTAGTGGCGACCCCATGATTGTCCTTCAAACTGACAACCAATTGCAGTGCGCTCGACAATGTTACACCTTAGCAGCTTGTCAAGCGTTTAGGTTCACTAACAAAACGTGTGAGCTGTTTAATGCTTCTATCGGCTCTTGTCATGGAAGCGGGTGTTACACAGTATACAAAGGTATTTAAAAATGTTTGAACGAGAATGATTGTTGTGAGTAAAAGGGACATATTGGCAATTGTTTAAGTATGTTGTATATGTTCACAGAAATGTATGCATTAAATTCAAACAAGCAAAGTTACACTAGTGATTGAGATTTTTTAAAGGATCTTTTTTTTGTAATCCCTTAACTTGAATGATAACGCTAATAATAAGGATATAACGATAATAATCGATATATNCAGGATTCAGGCAAAATATGGGAACTGTTGATAACCTTTTTTGTATTACATGGTGTCATTAATTATGTTTTAAGCGAACCAAAAAGAGTTTATGTCATACTTGTTCATTTCACCAAAGCGTACGATTATTTGGTGAGGGATATCATTTGGTATAAACTGTTGAAGCTGCAGATTTTACAAATGTGAAATGAAGAATAAAATTAGGTAACACAATAAGTGATGAACCTTTTGCCTGTTTTTTAGGGTTAACACGGGAAATTATTATCACCATTCATATTATCTTAATATTATTTAAATGACTTAGAAGAACATTATATGTTTAATCGTTTTAAAGGAATTGATATTGGTTTGCTAAGATTATTTGTGTTGCTATATGCATATGACATTGTAATTATGAAAGAAACAGAGGAAGAACTAATTTAAGGTTTGTCCTTGTTGGAGGAATATTATGATAGGTGGAAATTATGTGTTAACAAAAAGTAAACAAGAGTTGTGTTTTTGGAAAAGGGGGTACAACTTAAGAGATATATTTAATTTGTGTACCAAGACCAAGCATTAGACATTGTTAAATCATTCACATACATAGGAATTGTCTTCACTAAAGAAATATGTCATGCAAATACTTTTGAAAAACTTGCAGGCAAAGCCTCGAAGGCTGTTTTTAAGCTTAACTCATATTTTAGTAAATTTTCTGACAATGTCAATACATTCCAAATTAGTTGTTTGATCAACTTGTTTTACCAATTTTAAATTATGGGTCCACTTAAAGGTTACTTTTCATGTTTTTTTTGTAAATTTAAAAAAATTACAAAACTTGTTTCAGATTTGCAAATTTTCGTTGTAGTTATTACATCTGCGGGGCAACAGTAATACTGAACATTTACTATGCGCTAAAATATCCATTATATGCATCATTAACGATTTTAAAAACCTGAAAATTATAAAGCTTTTCAATTGCAAAAAGATTGAATAATTTGGGGAGTGCTGTTATTATCGTTATATTTTGTGACATAACGAGGATTGCTTATATGAAGTATAAAATACACCACTAACTATATGAGCACGGATGGCCGAGTGGTTTAAGTGCTATACTTTTACTCCAAGGGCAGTGGTTCGAGCCAAGTAAAGGATTACTTTTTTCTTCCTTTAATTTGTTCTTGTTTTATTTTACTTTAGCTATTTAGTTCAAATGTTAACATTTACCAATTTAAAGCATTTAATGAAAAACTTCAATACATACCAAAATCTGTAAAAAGGTCCTTTTTAATTTTTGCAAAAAAACATTACTAGGCGTGAAGATTCAAATACAAAGTAATGTTGCTTATGGGGAACTTTTAAGAACATCCTTGAACTAACTAAGAGCCATTAATGGAATAAGGTATTGATTAAATACTATTCATTAGAAGATCACAAGTATTTCAATTGGGCGTGTGAGAATTTGATAAATAAACCAAATATACAATTTCAGGCAAAACCTGTGTGTTATATGTTGCAGACCTTAGGCGTACAAAATGAATTGCTAAACCAATGTGTAGGTGATGAAAAGTCTAGACTAAATGATACATTTAGCCATGTTTGCACATAAAGCATTGAGTCAAAGAAACCTGTATACATAGTATTATGATTAATTGTGTATAATGTATTACTCAAACTAGACTTCTCGCTCTCTTATTGGTTCGTCATTTTTTTTGTTATGTCATCGTTATAATAGTGTTAAATAATTATAAATACTGTAATCCAATTGTCCTAGATCTTTCATGTATTGATAATTTCTTTGATCACTTATGAAATTCGATACTTATCACATTTCACGCCTTTATATATGTAACTATGTTTTGAACATGTAGATACATGGACTGTTTGTCTAGTGTATATTGGATAAACCAAACCAAACCATTATATATGCCATTGCCAACTTGCTTTGACAACGAAAGTCGAACATATTTGTAAAGAGTTATAGTGTTTCAGCTTCTTTTGTAATGCGATGCTGTTTGTTGTAAAAGAAGTACATGTATGATATTAATTAACGAGTCAATATATTATTTAATAAATTTACACACCCTTACTTTATTGTATTGTTTTTTCAACAGCTTCTACCACCATGCAATGAACTTTTTGTTATTGCGTTATATTAAGAGTTATATAGAAATTGTTACGCGTTAAACATTTTCTATTTTTACAGTGGGCGGCGGTACGTATTGTTCGGCTGCCTGGTGGGCATTTGAAGGATCCTGTTACCTGGTCGGTAACTTGCCTGCAAATTTCACGGAGGCTCAGGTTTGATCTAAACAAAAGTTGTTTTTATTTACATAATATGACGTACATTATTCGATACTGCAGATGGGTATATTCCTACTTATTATACAAACTTCAGTGGGGCCATTGGTATGGTTATTTTACAATAAGTGTTACTTGTGAAATCATTGCAACGTTTTGCATCTGTATAATCTCTTTATTACTCGATGAACCCTCTACGTATACACATTGTTTATTTTATTACCAACAAGTGACAATCTACAACATTGATTTGCAAGTGATGGCGTGTATTTCGTTCGCTTTAATTAAATGACGACATCGTTTAGTATCAGTATTATACCGTTCAACGATGATGGATCCGAAAGTGAAACCACATAAGTACGCCAGCGAAAATATTCCATTGTGACCGTTATAGAAAAAATCCGCTTTTAAACTCATGACGCTGCAATTATGAGCATTTTATAATATTATTCTGCAGTTGATCAGTGAATGAAATTTTGAATTTATGCATTAATGCCGTAGGCGTATTTCCCGACATTTGATAAACCGATCAAACACAGATGAATGCTATTCAATGCTTACATAATACTATTAAAACATAGCAAAATCAACAGTTATGGATGATTTTTGTTATTTACTTTATGTTTACATTTTTTCGCAAAGCATTTCTGCAAGTCACATGGAGGAAACCTCATACACGTTAATTCGGCGCCAGAGAACGATTTCATACGGAGCCTTGCTCGCACCCTTCAAGGTATGGACTAACAAAATCGTTTCGCACAGATCATGCATGTCTCTGCTTTGATCCGCAAATAGTAAAACAAAACCTTTTAGAATTGATTAGAAGACAACATAACAACTACAATCATTATCATTTATACCGTTTAGCAAGACATTATGACACAGCTAGTCATACTTATAGTTGACACATACCTGTTATACCATATACAGGGCACTATCGGTATTCGTGGTTGGGACTTTCCGACAAGCTTGAAGAGGGACAATGGAGATGGGTGGACACAAACACAACTGCTACATTCCTCGGTACGCGTTTGGTTGTTATTATGTTGCCATAAAACGTTTATTTATATTACAAATAAGCCGTCTGTTTCTGATTCAAAATGAATGTTGCGATTTTTAATATACATGTATTAACCGTAGACGCTGGTCATGGCTGGTCTAACACTTTCGATTTACTTATCAACTAGGCTGGGCCCCAGGTGAACCGGATAGGCCGGCAGAAGATTGTGCTGTATTAGAAAGCCAGAAGGACTTCCAATGGGCAGACTTCAAGTGTGCCAGTACTGACGTCATTCCACTATGTGAAAAATATTACTCATTTTAGGTTGCAAAAAACACATATGTTAAAACTATCGCTTGTTACAAAAATTCAACAACACTTTTTACTTGATTTTGTTCAGCATAGTTCTTATTTAAAGAGTGAAAATACATGACTTATCAGAATTAAATACAACTTAAATTGTGTTGGTTATGATAAATAACAAGAAAATAAGTTGTGCTTGAGAAACATTTTCCTTTTCAAGTAGCTACACAACAATTGTTTAAAGGCGGCACAACAGGTGGTGTAGAAGGAATCTTCTTTAACGATACAAATCGAGGTTACAGCCACAGTTATAGACGTTATAGATACAATACTTAAGATTGTAACTGGAATCATACGTTTCGGAAATCTTAGTTATTGAATCTTAATAACCTTTGTTTTTGTTGTGTTTGGGTAAACAACGAAGTGTAACGCATATAATTTAAGTGGCTACTTTATAATCATAGAACGATAGAAGCATCAATGACTAGCAACTAACTAACACAGATCAGAGGTCAAAATGCAGTTATGTAGAACATGGGGCCGGGTGTTGCTACGCTTCATTTAACAAGTGCGCGGCGTAGCGGCGTTATCTAAAAACATACCAGTTTTAACTTGCAAAAATACATTTACTTTCGTGTTCATTCATGGTTGCATTTATTTTTTTAGACCAATTTGTTAAAATTGAAAGGCTTTCATGATATTTATTCAAGATGTTTTTTTATCCTTATTCTTTTTCTATTATTTACCTAAAGGAGTTATGAAGGGTCAGATGGTTTGTTATTTGAGATTTAATTTAGAAAGTTTACATGGCGCAATCTGACACCATTAAAATTATCCAATTAATCGAGTTTGTTGTGTTATTGAGTGTAATTACTTAAAATAAATAGTAGGCTTTCCTAAACTAACATTTGCTGATTGTAATGATTGATTATACATATATTTTTCTGTGTCATCTTTCTGGAAGGTGGATAAAGCCCAGTTTATACTTAGTTTATAGCACTGCATATTACCCATCATTTACACGAACAAATCATTTATCATACAAACACGATATGCGTTAGAATGCCAAAATATTGTCACAGAGTATATCATACTATCTTAATAAGAAGGGAGATTAACCAGTTCGCGTTATTCCTGCATAAAGATGATCTTAATTTGTAATATAAGATGCTAGGTCCTGAACTTTTCAACGAGAACGGATTTCTTGTATAGTACTTCTATTTTTTTTTTCATTTGTGTGTGTGTGTGTATATTTGTAATTATTTTATTTTATCCGTAAGATATTACAGACATACATACAAGCATATAATAAACGTAGTATTTTAAGAACAGGTATTTGAGGGTACATGAACTAAGCTATTCCGTAAGATATTACATACATACATGCAAGCATGTTATTTATTTCATTTCATCGTACATAATAAGCCTGTATATATATGATGCTATATTGTATATTAAACCATGGAGTAATTAAATTTAGGTAAAATACATTTCATGTTCGCTTGTATTGCCTTTTTACTGGAATTTCAATGATTGATGGTTTTGTAAACTTATGTGATAAATACTGGGCAAATTGAGAGATTTTGCTTTTTAACAGGTTAAACCGCCATTGCGTTGCATTACCGTAAATAATGGTGACTATACTTTACTGTTAATATAGTATTTTGTGTCCTGTATTCGATAGACAAATGACGGTTGGACGTCAATAATAATTTAGTTATGGTAGGTTTTCTTGAGTTTTATTTTGCCTGGATTGTTATACGTCTAAATACTTAATATGTCTATGTATTTTAAATGCTATTTCGTTAGCGACAACTTTCAAAAAGGGACATCGGGACAAAATATGCACGTGCAAAAGTGTCACTTTTTTCGTGATATGGAGTGGACAAAAATGCAAATGAATCTGCACATTTTGTGATTTTAGATACCAATCGTTGATGTACTCACAATGAAAAAACACCACATAAATATGAAAAGTATTAATATAAACATTAACATAATTAATGCATTGAAGAACACAGTTTGTATTCTAAGTCTGATATACTTTTATGATGTTCTACAATTTGCGGCCAAGATTATGTTTTATATACACGCACTATTAGGTTTAGTTTTTTACAGAGAGCTTCAAGTATTAATTTAATGCTTTCAACCAGAAATCAGACGCATCAACGCTTAAATGTGTTTCAGCCAACAATCGGTGTTTCTTCAGAAACCCTGAAAAAAGTATGTAATGATGACAAACATAAATTACAATGTTGTAGATTATACGCTTTAAACGCTTTAGCAAAGATTTTCAAAAGTATCAGAAGTAACACACATTTTAAATTTGCACCACACAAACATTTATTTTGCATCACATATAACACGAAACAAACGATAACATTTATTAAGATAATGGTATAATATTATGGTATTGTTTATTTTACGTTTCATCCATATAGGCAATACTACAAGGCTGGTTTGTCAATATTCCCTTCTTCATTAAAAAGTATACATATACTGCACAAACCTTATCCCACACAACGGGATAATGTCAATACGATCACAATAGACATCCGCCCAGTGGAAATCTAGGGGAGGTATAAATGCAGCACAATCTTCGTCATCAGTGGTTGGTTCTTTGGGAGCCCAGTCTTGAAACAAAGCTAACACAATAATAGTTCAATTCCATGGGAAAATACCAAAGTTTGAATTTAACATAACAATAATTGTATGTTTAAGTGTATTTGTATTACATACCAAGAACACTCTTAAAAAGGATATAAGGGAAACAGAAACAAAAAACAATCACTAATTAATTACCACTACAAGAGGTATATGTATTCAATCAGAACATATTTGATTAAATATATAACGTTACCCACTTCACGTTAAGCGTTTAAAGCTAAGCCTAATAACATCATTTGTGGCGTTACAATATACGTTTATTTGAAAAGAATGTCAATCCTTTTTCTGCGAGACAAATGCCTGTACAAAGCACACATACCGAAAAAGAAAGCCGGTTTGTTCACATCCGTCCATCTCCAGTGTCCCTCTACCAACTCGTCTGTAAGTGCCATCCACCATTGATGCCTTGAATAGCAATCCCCATTTCCCCATTTTCTTTATTTAACACAAGAAGTATGTGGTGTATATTAACCATGTTTATAATACAAACTAAATGTTGGTGTTTTGTTACATACCCTTTAATATTTAGCAATAATGAATGTTCGGTACTTTAGCAACACTAATATTATCTGTGAACTGAGCATACAAAAATATAAGTCAAACATAGAAATACTAATAAGAAATGTGAAAAAGCAACTCGAACAAACAAACGAACTGTTAATGTTTGAACTATTATAATACATGTTGGAGCCGTCCTTAAGCTCTATGCATTAATTATTCGGAATTCTAGTGAAGACGATTTTATATCTTTTCTGCTCGAATATAGTATTGAACACTAAAGTCGTTGCAAAGGCAAATTGTTTGTGTTAAATAATATTGAACGATTAAACCAAACGGTTGAATTCGGAAAATTCGTCAACCAACAAACGATTCTTGACAGGAACTTGTTCACATATTTTGGCTTGTTTTGAAGTTTGTCATTAAATACTTTACATAGATAAATGTAAACATCGGAACTAAAAAGTTCCAGTATAAAACAAGAAGAAGAAATTAAGAAAGAAAAAAAAAATAATATACACTGGGACTGGAACCACTGCCCATTTGAGTAAAAGTCTAGCAATCCTCGTAATGTAACAACATATGACTATAACAACATAATTCCCAAATTATTCAATCGTTTCGCGTTTGTAACTCTTTATAATTTTCAGGTTTTAAAATCGTCATGAGATGCATATAATGGATATTTAAGAGCATGATAAATGTTCAGTATTACTGTTTCCTTGAAAATATCATAACTAAAACGAAAATTTGCAGATCTTAAACAATTGTTTTCAATTGTGTCAATTAACCAAAACGTGAACAAGTCGTTTTAAAGAACATAACCATGTTTTACATTTAATGAACAGTGTAATTTGTATTTCATACCACTCGATCTGCTGAGACCTCTGATATAATTTCTTATGAAGTCATTCTCCAGGCTGGAATCAACGTTAATTAGGTTCCCATCATGTTGCTGACAGTAGTGCTTTAAAAAGAGCAACACACTACGGTAGTTAAACCTCAAAATAATCAATAATATCAAGTAACATAGTCAGTAACGTAATCAGTTCATCGTGGAGTATTATTTCGCAAAATCGCATGCAATCTAGGAAAATACACCACATACCTTTGTAACACATTAACACATACGACACAACTCGAAATTCCATGTCTATGAATATATAGTTATAATCGTCACTCTTTACACGCTTTGTCAAACAAATACAACTTACAAATTGATATTAAAACAAAAGTTAACACAGGAAAAGTTAAAAACAAATGCATATACAATAAACATCTACCAACCGCAGCTTCAGTGAAGTGTGCGGGTGTATCAGCAAACAAGTAGCCTGAGCCATCAAATGCCAGCCATCCATCTGGACAATTGGTTCCCTCTGTGGCTGTTGATAGATAGCCATTCATCTGGACATTTGGTTCCCTCTGTGGCTGTTGATAGATGCGGTATGTCGTATATATGGTTACATATTAACATTGATTTATTTCATGAAATAGTTGAATGATTGGCAATAGTGTTTAGACACTTATACAAGTATTGTATACCTCCCGTAATAAGCAGCAATGGTACATTGTGATCACACAGCTATATCATGTTACGTGATATATATGGTTACATATTAACATTGATTTATTTCATCAAATGTTTGCATGATTGGCAATAGTGTTAAGACACTTATACAAGTATTGTATACCTCTTGTAATAAGCAGCAATGGTACATTATGATCACACAGCTATATCATGTTACGTGATATATATGGTTACAGATTAACTTTGTTTTATTTCATTAAATGGTTGCATGATTGACAATAGTGTTTAGACACTTATACAATTAGTGTATACCTCTCTTAATAAGCAGCAATGGTACATTATGATCACACAGCTATATCATGTTAAGTGATATATATGGTTACAGATTAACATTGATTTATTTCATGAAAAATAGTTGCATGATTGTCAATAGTGTTTAGACACTTATACAATTATTGTATACCTCTCGTAATAAGCAGCATTGGTACATTATGATCACACAGCTGTATCATTTTACGTGATAAATATGGTTACAGATTAAATGTCTATATTTATTAAATGTTTACATGATTGGCAATACTGTGCAGACAATAATTATTTACTCGTATACCCCTTGAAATAAGTAGCAATTTGACCAGATGATTACACAGATATGCCATTTTTTAAATACATTCACTTCCTACTAGCTTTGTTTGAATAATTATCACATGTCAATTGATGTTTAATCCCAAATTGGACACATTACACGAGTATGGTTATTGAATTTAATTCGTTTGAATGTTAATTGCGTGTGTTTTATGTATTTTCCTGTTTTGTAGTTTACAAAGTAGTTTTCCTTGTAACATTGGTCTTGTGTTTATGTGGTGTAATCTTGGATGAAAATATATTTTGATTACGGTGATCAATTCACAGTAACTCATTTAAGTGTTTGGACTTATGTTACTGGTAAATAAACAATAATTACACTTTACAAATAAGCAAACATTGTATCTGCATATATCGTAAGTAATATTGATATTTTAATATTGTGTAAGATAATCGACTTTACTTTTCGAGTGATAAAAGGAAATATGTGTTCTTTTATAATAAGAACATAATAACATCGAACGCAATGTTATTCCTTTTTGTTGAAGCTTTCCTTCGTGTGTATAATTGTGAACATGATTTCGCTCTATTGTTCTCTTAAACTCATAACGCAATGACTCTTCATTTCATTTATGATGTTAATTCAGGAACTAGATTAAGGAAAATTGCAGAAAATACAAAGAAACAGTGAATATCGATAATGTTTGTCTATGTAAGGTTTAACTGCTTAACGAAACCCTGGACTGAAAGTACCCCAAAGTGACACAAGAGTTGTAGTTTCACAAACATATTATAAATTATAGGGGTTATAAAAATAATAAACTTGTTATATTATAACTTGTAATTTAACAATCGAATTGTAATCTTAATAAGTTAGATAAAGCGAAAGACCTCACGCACTATTCAGTTAACAGGACCTCAAAACGTGTAATGATGTGCATAAGCATATAATTAAACAAACGCGCTTTTTCAGTTATTGCAGAAGGCTTTGGGCAAACCTGATTAAGTATTAATAATATGTACGTGTTACAATCAACTTTCTCGGATAAATATCACTAGATTAAGTATTTTAGATATTTTATTATATAATAATACTATAAATGCAAAGTACATCACTTTATGAAATGTTATAGTCACAGCGTATCATAGTTTATGGCAAGACAAATATCTAACAGTATTATATTTGTTAAATGTTCTTTTTCGAACCTTTTTTGGTTATCGTAAAAAAATTCTATGCCTCTATACACCTGATATGTACGTGGGTCAAAGTTAAGAAATAATGCAAATATTTTAAACATATTACTTTAACATTCTACTAACTATCGCTTGACAATTTGAAACAAGGTTTTAATATGTAAAATACCAATTATCCGCTATATTGAAAACTGCCCATATGCTTTCAACAATTTAGTGATTAACGTCAGGTTAAAATAACGCCTGGCTGATTTCAAATGACAAGGGAAACCCGTTCCGTACGTTGCTCCTTCATAGTAAAAGCATTCAGCTTAAATATAATTAGATTTCATAAAAGAAATACATCGTTATATGGATAGATAACAGAAGTATCAAAGTTAATAGGCAATTCTAATTGTTCTGCAGGAATAAATATGTTTATACAGGTTTTTAAACAAATATATAGTCCAGAGGGTAACGT
>VMBQ01001196.1:0-13001 GCA_007657795.1 Dreissena rostriformis
TCTTCTTGTTTTTCAGAATAGTCTAGTTCCTTTTGCTCTCAGGTGAGCGCCTTAGGGCCTGATGGCCCTCTTGTACTGTATTACTATTTTCACCAGTTTGAAGCCTTTGTTTTCCCAGTGTATGCAGATGTTATTCAAATAGTGAAATACTATCATCAAAAAGTAAAATGCTTTCAAAAAATAGTAAAATACTTTCATCAAATGGTGAAATACTATCATCAAATAGTGAAGCACTATCATCTGTGTACCCGCCTGCAGGTGCCTTCTACCTGGTGTTTGAGTACATGGAACATGACTTGATGGGTATCCTGGAGTCAGGCCTGGTTAGGTTTGACGAGATCCACATCGCGTCCTTCATGAAACAGCTGCTGGAAGGCCTGCAGTACTGCCACAGAAAGAACTTCCTGCATCGGGACATCAAGTGCTCCAATATCCTCCTCAATAACAAGTGAGAACACTGCCATTGCTCCAATATCCTCCTCAATAACAAGTGAGTATACTGCCAGTGCTCCGATATCATCCTCAATAAAAAGTGAGTATACTGCCAGTGCTCTGATATCCCCCTCGATAACAAGTGAGTATACTGCCAGTGCTCTGATATCCTCCTCAATAACAAGTGAGTATACTGCCAGTGCTCTGATGATATCCTCCTCAATAACAAGTGAGTATACTGCCAGTGCTCCGATATACCCCTCAATAACAAGTGAGTATACTGCCAGTGCTCCAATATCCTCCTCATTAACAAGTGAGTATACTGCCAGTGCTACAATATCCTCCTCCATAACATGTGAGTATACTGCCAGTGCTCTGATATCCTCCTCAATTACAAGTGAGTATACTGCCAGTGCTCTTATATCCTCCTCAATAACGAGTGAGTATACTGCCAGTGCTCTGATATTAGTCCTCAATAACAAGTGAGTATACTGCCAGTGCTCTGATATCCCCCTCAATAACACGTGAGTACACTGTCAGTGCTCCGATATCCTCCTCAATAACAAGTGAGTGTACTGCCAGTGCTCCAATATCCTCCTCAATAACAAGTGAGTATACTGCCAGTGCTCCAATATCCTCCTCAATAACAAATTAGTATACTGCCAGTGCTCTGATATCCTCCTCAATAATGAGTGAGTATACTGCCAGTGCTCTGATATCCTCAATTACAAGTGCGTATACTGCCAGTGCTCCAATATCCTCCTCAATAACAAGTGAGTATACTGCCAGTGCTCCAATATCCTCCCAAATAACGAGTGAGTATACTTCCAGTGCTCTGATATCCTCCTCANCCCATATAGGGGGCATGCATGTTTTACAAACAGCCCTTGTTTTTTCATAGTTTTCTCCTAGTATTTTGTTCAGAGCACTCCTAGTTTTCTCATAGTTTTTTGTTTAGGCCTGCTGGAAAGCCTGCACCAATGGAACATAACCAATATTCGGCATCAACTAATGAATTAAAAAATACCTTTTATTAGTCTTTACTGAGCTGTTTTCCTAAATAATTGTTAAAGCGATTCCTGTACTAAATATTATTGTTGACCAGCATTATATATATTATTAGCTGATAAAGATATGCGTCAACTACTATATGATAATTTTCCTTGATTCATTCCCAGGGCACAAACCATGCATATTCCTAGTCAGCCATGTTTTGGGAAAACTAGGCTAAATAAATGTGTGTTAAGTGTCGTCCAAGATTAGCCGGTGCAGTCTGCACAGTCTAATCAGGGATGACACTTAACGCTTTTATGCATTTTGTCGTTTTAACTGTAGTCGCTTCTCAACGAAAATCCAGTCTAGGCGGAAAGTGTCTGGGATGACACTACGCACATGCATTAAGCCCAGATTTCACAGGACAAGACTCATTGGTCCATGTTTTCAGGGGTCAAATCAAGCTTGGTGACTGGGGTCTGGGTCGTCTATACGATGCTGAAGACAGAGAGCGCCTGTACACCAACAAGGTGATCACGCTCTGGTATCGGCCTCCTGAACTACTGCTGGGTGAGGAGAGATATGGACCTTCGATTGATATCTGGAGTATAGGGTAAGTAGTTGTGTTAGATGCTTAACTCTTAACCACTCAGATACGCATTTTGACCCATTTGTAGTCCCTTTAAAAATCTAATTTAAGATTTTCCGGAATAAATTCAAATAGTTAAAGCCACACACCTTGAAATGAAGTACATGTTAATCAATACATATAGATGCAATTTGAAAGTGTGCAAAATGTTCATTAAATCTATAGCCTAGTTAGCAAGTAATTTATTATTTTTCAACCGGGAACAACCACTTTTAAAACCGAAAGTAGGATTTTTATACGTGTACGTCCATTTTGACAAACGCGATTATTTTTAAGTTTTAAAGCGCAAAAAAAGACGGATTTCTACCTTGTTACCACCAGTTCTATTCCAATTTGCATAGATAAAATTAAATCTATAGCCCAGTAAGCAATTAATTTATGATTTTTTAAACAGTACCGCTTTTGAAACCGAAAGTAGGATTTCTACGTCCATTTCCACAAACGCGATTATGTTTAAGTTTTAAAGCACAAAAAAGACGGATTTCTTCCTTGTAACCACCAGATATATTCTAATTGCAATAGATTAAATATGTTTCTTATTTATACTTAAATTTACTATGCCAAATAAGGTGTGTGGCTTTAAGGCTTCATATCCAATTTAAAGATACTGATGAGCAGTAAACAGCATAAAACCTGAACAGATTGCGAGTTACTCACAGGCTGTTCTGGTTTTATGCTGGTTGCATATAGCCTTTTTCACTTTGCCTCTGAGAGGGAAAGAGTTAAAGCTACTTATTGGCATCCTTGTGTGGTCACAATACAGCAACCCTAATCAGTTTTTATTAATACACAGCTGCAGAAGAAAAAGTGCAAAAAACAATTGACTAGTCAGCCACAAGAAAATATTCTGTCATATATAGCAGACTTTGCAAAAGCTCTAAACAAGGTGTCAGACATTCGTTCCGACTACCTGCCAGTACTTGCCAGACCGAAATGAAAATTACCAGACTAATTAAATCAAGAACATTTTTGCAATCTGTTGAAGGTATATTCATTTTTATGCCCCCGGTAGGTCGGCAAATAGCAGTTGAACTGTAAGTCCCTCTGTCTGTCCGTCCGTCCCAAAACTTTAACGTTGGCCATAACTTTTGCAATACACATGTATAGAAGATTGCAACGTGATATTTGCCATGCATGTGTATCTCATTGAGCTACACAATTTAAGTGGTGAAAGGTCAAGGGCACAAGAGGTAAAAAAATACAATCCAAGGGAAGTAATAAGCTTTAAAA
This sequence comes from Dreissena rostriformis, assembly GCA_007657795.1. Classification (NCBI taxonomy): domain Eukaryota; kingdom Metazoa; phylum Mollusca; class Bivalvia; order Myida; family Dreissenidae; genus Dreissena; species Dreissena rostriformis. Next base: position 3,305 of record VMBQ01001196.1, read on the forward strand.
GGGAGATAATTTCTAAACCTGCCAATTGATATATAGAAATTTTATATATAATATTATGAAACCATACAACTGAAGCATAATCAAAATGACATTTTATGGTCAAGCCAAGCACACAATTATACTTTTGGGCATACAAGTATCTTAGGTACTATAAGGTTAACTGTGAATCTACAGTCACGGTAGTGGCTTATAATTATTTGCTTCTAAAAATAGAGATTTGTTAGAAGGGAGACAATTATTTTCAAGGGAAGTAATTCATATAATTATAAATCTCAGGTTATATTTTTTCTTACCAAGAATTTAGGTTTTTTTCACCGCTACTATACAGATTTTGTAATTTGTTTATTTATAACTTAAATAATTAATTTGTCAAAGGTTTTGTTTCCTGCACCAATTTGTCAATGGTAGGTTTCATTACTTACCTGTGAACTTATGTTTTATTACTACAGGCCTTGGTTGTCAGGAACATCTGCCTTGGTCATTTCTGTCAAAGGTCAAAACACAAAATCCAAGGAAAGTAATAACCTTTTAAGGGAGATAATTTCTATACCTGCCAAATGATAAATATAAATTTTATTTCAAAGCGGCGCAGTAGGGGGCATTGTGTTTCTGACGAAAACAACTCTTGTTGTCTACATATATTAACATAAAATAATAAAAAATTCAACAAATTATTTGGAAAATAATATTTCTATAGTTCATTTAATAAATACCAAACTAAGATCTGACTTTATGCATGCTAATTTACAGTCATTAATTATGGACGAAAGCCTGTATGTTAAGAGTCACGAAAAATAACTATTTTTGCTGAAAAAAGGGGTGTCCGAAAACATAGAGTAATTACGGTAACAATTCTGTATAGAATTTGTCTGATTTAAGTGTGTTCTATGAAGTTAGATCAAGAATTTAAAACTTCAAAAAAGCCGTGGGATTGTGAGATCGCTTCTTTGATAATAAATATCGGACCAACTCAAAATATTTTGGTTCGTTTGTTGAACTGACAGTTTTCACAAAGTCTGATACATTTGTATATTGTATAGTGAAAGTGTTGTTTTTGACTATTTGACAAATGTTTTTATGAAGCCTATATATGTCTTGAAAGCCCATTTCTCTCTGCCCCCATGCAGGTGTATCCTGGGCAAGCTATTAGTGTATCTATTAAGCCGATGTTTCTGTGCCCCCATGCAGGTGTATCCTGGGCGAGCTGTCAGTGTACCTATGAAGCCGATGTTTCTGTGCCCCTTATTCAGGTGTATCCTGGGCGAGCTGTCAGTGTATCTATTAAGCCAATGTTTCTGTGCCCCTTTTTCAGGTGTAGCCTGGGCGAGCTGTCAGTGTATCTATGAAGCCGATGTTTCTGTGCCCCTTATTCAGGTGTATCCTGGGCACGCTATCAGTGTTTCTATTAAGCCGATATTTCTGTGTCCCCATTCAGGTGTATCCTGGGCGAGCTGTTCACCAAGAAGCCCATATTCCAGGCCCAGCAGGAGATAGCTCAGCTGGATCTCATCAGTAAAACGTGTGGCTCCCCCTGCCCTGCGGTGTGGCCTGACGTCATCAAGCTGCCTCTGTTCCACACATTCAAGCCCAAGAAACAGTATCGACGGAGACTCAGGGAAGAGTTCTCATTGTAAGTCATCAGGGGTTTTGCTGGAATCTGGGCGAAATTAAATTACTGATAGGCAAAAAATTGCGAAATAATATTTTAACAAGTAAAATATAAAAATGGATAATGGTACCATTTCAAATCAAATTTTTGGAACTTTTTTTCCAAATTAAAGGTTAAATTTTCTCAAATCCTTGAAACAAACAAATCAAGAAAGACCATGAACAGATTGACATATGCTTTAATTTTACTTTAATTATGTTGAAGAATATTCTTGTTAAAGTTTGCATGTAGTGCAACTAGTTTTATCTTCTGCCTGCAGCCTGCCCAAGCCAGCCCTGGACCTGATGGACAACATGTTGGAGCTGGATCCCTCCAAGCGCTGTACCGCCGACCAGGCCCTCGTTTCTCCATGGCTGCGCTATGTAGAACCTCGACTCATCACCCCACCAGAGTGTGTACTCACAGTTTCTTCACGATTTTGAGAATTCAAGGGTTTTAAACTTTGTATATCAACTGCCATTTAACAACGGTTCCCCCCAGCAACATAAATACCCCACATGGCTAAAAAAAACTCCCATTGTAAAAATTAGCTTTTTATGCTGTGGCTTAAGTCCCCTTGGTAAAAATTAACTTTTTATCCCCCGCCAAAGGTGGAGGGATATTGTTTTGGCGTTATCCCTCCGTCCGTCCGGCACTTTTGTGTCCGGAGCCATATCATGGAAGTGCCTTGGCGGATTTCATTGAAACTTGGTATGAGTATATATATGGATAAGAGGATGATGCACGCCAAATGGCATTGTACACCATCTATTAGTAACGGAGTTATGGCCTTTTGTATCTTGAAAAAAAATGCTTTTTTCTGTGACAAAGCCCTTAATTGGCGGTGGATATCAATTCAACGGATTTGCTTGTTACTTTTGATTTTTAACCAGGTTTTCCGAAGCAAAAAACTGGTTATTAGATTGGCGAATGCGGGCTGGCGGGCTGGCTGGCGGGTGGGCGGAACAAGCTTGTCCGGGCCATAACTATGTCGTTCATTGTCAGATTTTAAAATCATTTGGCACATTCGTTCACCATCATTGGACGGTGTGTCGCGCGAAATAATTACGTCGATATCTCCAAGGTCAAGGTCACACTTTGAGTTCAAAGGTCAAAAATGGCCATAAATGAGCTTGTCCGGGCCATAACTATGTCATTTATTGTCATATTTTAAAATCATTTAGCACATTTGTTCACCATAATTGGACGGTGTGTCGTGCGAAATAATTACGTCGATATCTCCAAGGTTAAGGTCACACTTTGAGTTAAAAAAAAACAAAAAAACAAACAAGGGGGGTAATTGTGATGAACAATCAGTAGCAATGCACATTTTGAGTTGCAGTTGTCGCCCTTTATCAGACTCTTTTTATTGAAAACCTGGTTTTGTGACAATTTTGTTCCTTGTTTTGAAAAGCATTAAATAGAAGCATAATACATTCACCACAAGAGTCATATTGACCCAAGGTAGACATGTGTGTTGTGTCATCACTTCCTTTACCACTGTAACTCGAAAAGGCACAGACTGTCATTAACACATTCAGCCTACCTAAAGTATTTGAGAATTGAGTGTAAATTGTTTTTTTCAATATAGCTTGAATAGTACAGCAATTTGACTTTGATAATTGTAGAGTAATTGCCATTAAATACCTGACATTTATCCTTTCCCCTCTCTTAGTTTTACAGTTATCATCCAATTCTTTGCCAAATTTCATCAATAATTTTTGGGCATAAATATGATAATATTAGAGATCTTTTTTATAGGGGTCCATATATTTTCTTGAATTGTTGAGTAATGAATGACCTTTGAATTATCTAAATTTGTAATTTTTTATAAGTTTCCACTTGTGAACCGTTTGTGAACCGTTTTTATGAAGCGTTCATTTATTTTAATAAAAATGTTTATAGTAATCATTTCTAGGCTAAGTTCAATAAGCAGCCAAATCACCCAAGGAATTGTTGAGTTGAGGCCTTTAAATGATCAAAATTAAGCTTTGAAACCATTTCCCCTGTCTTAAACTCGGAACAGTTTTCCTCCCATTTTCTCCAACAAACTTAATAGAAATATCTGTGGGCATTATGACTAAGCAAAGTATATTAACCAGTCAGTTTGCCTGAGACAAAGTTTAGTTATTTGCCTTGCTCTATCTTAAATTGGCGTCTGTAGTCAGTTTTCTTCTGATTTTAACCGAACATAATAAAATAGTTTATATGGTGAAACGCACACATATTATGACAAATGCTCAGCAAAAAAAACACTGAAAAGTCAATTTTGGGCAAGTTAAAAAATGGCATAACTTTTGAATCAGTTAAGATATTTTAAAAATTCAAACTGATTTAAAAGCTACAAATCAAGACCTAAACTCTGATTATAATTATATAGGAAATAAACATGTTTTAAAACATCACTGTGGTTACTAATTATGTGTGCTGTGCTTTGTGATTTAGCCTACCCCATGACCAGGACTGTCATGAGATGTGGTGCAAGGAGAGGAAGAAGGTCATGATGGAGATGAAAAGCAGGGGAGAGGACCCCAGCACCCTTCCTGTCAAACTGCCAGGTAAGTTAATATGACTGGAACTGACCTACCTATAAACCTAAAAGATCTAAGAATTCTTCTTGTTAGCTTACCTTAGCACATAGTGCTCATGGGTAGCTTTTAAGATACATTGTTGGCTTCCATCCATCAGTGCGTGCTTCTGTCTGTCAATTAACCTTTTTCTTTGGAAGTTGTTCCGGTCCATGGCATATGTAGGTAACCGGAGCTTCTTTAGATTTTTTAAATGGAAACTTTGAAAAATAGTCTCTGAAACCACAATGGTCAGGGCTTTAATGTTTGATCTGTAACATCTTCTTGTATTTCTCTACTGATTGTATTCAAATCATGCCCTTTGAGTCAAAACTGGCCATGCCACAGGGGTCACACGATTTATTATATATAGAGTTGTATAGTAAATCACTTTTAAAATCTTCAAGATGACCCCAAGGGAAAGGGGTTTAATATTTGGTTTGTAATATTGTATGGTGGTCCTCTACAAAGTTTCTCCCGGGGGTCAAAATTGGCCCTTGGTAGCGGGCTACTTTTTATGCCCCCGAAGGTGGGCATATAGTGATCGCACTGTCCGTCTGAAATTCCGTCACACTTTGTGTTTAGGTTTCGAAAAATGTGGAAAAACACTTTGCGTTCAGATAAACAAAAATGTGGAAAAAGGGGGCATATGTCATCCTATGGTGACAGCTCTTGTTAATATATAGTAAAAACTTTAAAAAGACTGAGGGGTTTCAACTTTTGTATTTGGCATTGTATGGTTACCGATTTTGTTCAAATCATGCCCCTGGGGTCAAAACTGGCCATGCCCAAATGTCACAAGATTTATGTCAATCTGTATAGTAAATAAATTTAAAATCTCTGAAACCACTAGGGTCAGGGGTTTGATATTTGATATTTAATATTGTATGGCGGTCATGTACTTAGTTTGTTCATGCTTCTGGGGTCAAAATAAGCCCCATCAAAGGGGTTACTTGTTTCCTTATATGTGTGTAGAGAAAACCTTCTGTGAAACAGCAGAGCACAGAGGTGTTTATTTGGCATGTAATGTTGTATAGTAGTCCTCTGTTCTTCAAATTATGCCCCAAGGGTCAAAACTTGATCCACCCCAGGGGTCAAATCTTATTTACACATGTGTCTGGGTCATATCTAATCATACCTAGGGGTCACATTGATTTATATATACTTTTACAGTTAATAATGCTGAAGATCATATTCACTGAAACAGAAAGGGTCTAGGGTCTAATATTTGGTGTGCGAAATCGTATGTTGGTCCTCTACTAAGTTTGTGCAAATTGTGCCATTTGGGTCAAAATTGGCTCCACTCTAGCTATGTTTTATGTGTTGTTGTTTTTTATTTATAATAATAACTTTAATTTGTTCAAACAGTGTTTTTTAGTTATTGTAAAAACTTTAATTTGTTCGAATACTGTTCTATTGTTCTAACCATATAAAGTCTGTGTCATACACATTAAAAAAATCAATATGAAAGGGTTTCTCGATAGCTTTTGAAATGATGAGTAAGAGTAAATGTTCAATCTAAATAAGAAATGTAAGCCTTCATAATTATGTTCATTTGCAAAGTAACATTTTTTTGCCAAAAAATCTGACCAAAATTTACCAAAAAAGAATTTCAAAATGTTTCCAATAAATTCAATAATTGATTTATTGAGTTGATTATACAGCAATATAGTTATGTAGCTCTTTATAATAATAATTTACAAATGCAGTTAAACATGCACTTATAAACAATTGGACCGTTATGTATAATCATTTTATTCATGTATCATTTTTTCCCAATTTAATTGTTTATAACACTTTTTTCCTAATCCAAAAGGCACAGGCTGTATAATACAAAGCAAACAAAAATCACTTGTTTGTAAGTTATCCTGTCCTCATCTGTTAATGTAGGCAAGTAGCAGTCCAGCAGCAGAGAGGGGAGTCGTGACAGGGCTTCAATACAACAGAAAAGTGTTCCACCAGTTGCAGGCAAGGATGTGTTCGATTAAACCAAGCGCAACAGCAGCAGTAACTCTGTAGTGCGTGACAAATCTGCCCTGCACGATGCCTCAGCCCATAACAATTATAACATAGTACACCCTACTGAAGTACGTTTGCCTGTTAAACAGAAGTGTACATTTTCTAAATTTTGGAAAAGACCAATATTCAAAAATCAATGGGATATTGATAAATACTGATTTTCTTAATACTCAAGACTTTGTAATCCGGCACAGACCTGTATGCAAGAATATATTTAAGTACCGTTACGAAGAGTAATTTAATTTCCATGCTTAATGCGTTTTTATGTCCCCCAGTCTATACTGGGGGACATATTGTTTTTGCCCTGTCTGTTGGTTGGTTGGTCTGTTGGTTGGTTTGCGCCAACATTAACATTGGCCATAACTTTTGCAATATTAAAGATAGCAACTTGATATTTGGCATGCATGTGTATCTTATTGAGCTGCACATTTTGAGTGGTGAAGGGTCAAGGTCAAGGCCATCCTTCAAGGTCAAAGGTCAAATATATGGGTCAAAATCGCTTAAAAGGGGACATAGTGTTTCACAAACACATCTTGTTTATCAATGTTTTCTCACTAAGTGTACTGTTATGGTCTCCTAAAACTCGTGCAAACCATGCACTAATTTAACCGAATGTAAAATAACGGGAAGAGCCAATGCGTTAGAGGTAACAGGCAAATGGATTCTAGAGTGCCGGGTCAATGCTGTCGAGATTTGCAAAACAAAACAATTTTCAGTGTGCATTTGTTTGTTCTCTGGTCTTTTGAAGCGTTTTTAAGACTGCTGAATCATTCAAAATATCAAATTGTAAAATTAATGACAACAATGTTTTCCTTTTGTAAAAAGTACTGTTGTTCAGTATGCATGCGCATGTATATTTTGTATTGTTTTGGTGAGTTTTTTCTTTCTCACTTTACGCATAGGATATTGTACATGTACATTTTTTTATTTTATTTTTCCTTTCTTAACTTCACATAGTTAAGGCTAGTTAGAAAGTATGTACACGTTTTTTTTTCATAAACTGTTGCATTAAAACGTTTATATACGTTAAATCTCATTTTGTTTTACGGTTGAGATTATTAGTACACCATAAACGCCTATCAAGTAACTTTGATTGTTTATTTTACATATAGTTTATAGTACATGTGAAATGTTATTTTATTGTTGCATTAAAGTAAATCTGCCACTGACCTTAATCTTTGAATATATAAAGTAACGTTACAAATAATCATGTTATTTGTGAACTAGAAGCAGTTTGTAATCTTCTGCGGCTTTTGTCACTTAGTATACTGTTATTGCCACATTAAACTCGTGCAAAACGTGCACGAATAAAACTGACTGTTAATGAAGGTAACAATTTATGCATAACAAGTTTATTGCTAATCTAGTTCACGGATGCCGGGTCAATGATATTGAGCTATACAAAACAAGTTTCATTGTGTTTTTGTTCGTTTTGCAATTTTCATTCACTTTTCAACGATGTTTTGTTTGTATATTGAGCATTGCTATCCAACATGCATGTGCATGTATTATTGTTTTGGTGACGTTTTCTGTCTCACTGTACATGTACTTTTCAGTACTTGTAAACTGTTGTTTTATTGATGCATTTAAATTGATAGTTTTTGACCCGAATGTGACTTTATTCCATTCGATCTCTCATGATTAATATGTTACTATTAATCTTTTTTATACAACCTAACTTTTATGATTCCTTAGTGATATACCAAAACACTACCACAGATACAGATAATCATACTATTATAATAACAGTTGACATACAAACATATTCATATTTGACTAAAAATGCATGTCATAACTTGGGCTATCAATCACATAGATGGAAACCATAACACTTACGTTGAACGTGAGAGGTTTAGGAAACAAATATAGAAGAGTGCAAGTGTTTATTTGGCTAAAAGATCTAAACTATTCGATATTCATGTTACAAGAGACACATTTGACTGATTCTTATTATAAACAATGGAAACATGACTGGCCTGGTCGATTTGTTTATAGTGGATGTAAGTCAAATAGCGAAGGTGTAGGGATTTTTTACATCCAAATAGTGACATGGAACTATCTTACTTCACTGAAATTGCTATTGGAAGGTTAATAGCTGTAGACATTAAAATACAAGATATTAACATCACACTTATTGACATTTACGGTTCAAACAAAGATGACCCATATGTTTTTCAAAAGCTAAATAACTATCTATTGTCAAATGCTGATAAAAATTGTATTATAGGCGGTGATTGTAATACCGTCTTAACAGAACTTGACAAGAAAAACGGTAATTTTAATAACCTTAAAAACTGCAGAAAACTTCTAACTGATTTAATAGCAACCAATGAACTCAGTGACATCTGGAGGATAAAACATCCAGACAAAAACCAATTCACATGGCATTCTAACTGTAAATTACATATATTATGCAGACTTGACTTTTTCTTGATATCAAATAACTTGTGTAATCTTTTATCAAAATGTAATATAAAACCTGGATATAAAACGGAGCACTCTCTTGTACATTTAAACATAGGTAATTTACTTTTAGGAAAAGGACGTGGATACTTTAAAATTAATAATTCCATTTTACAAGATGTTGAATACCAAAACAAAATTAAACAAAGTATCAATGAGATAACGAATTTAAATAAAGAATGTAATCCAAACACAATGTGGGAACTAATTAAGAGTAAAATTCGTAATGAAACAATACATAAAATACTGTTCAATAAAAAATCTAAAAAGGAAGAGGTCTTAATTGCAGAAATCACAACACTACAACAAAATTTAATAAATTCTAACTGCTGATTCTAAAGAAAATATAACAAACACAATAAAAGTCAAACAACAAGAACTAGAACAAATATATGATAAAAAGATTAATGGATATATTTTAAGATCAAAAGCTATTCAGGTCGAAGGAAATGAAAAAAAATCAAGTTATTTTGCCAACCTTGACAAACGGAAAGCCGAAAAGAAAACAATTTATAAGTTGATTGTCAATAACACAGTACTAAAAGATAAAGACATAATTATAGAAGCAGAAGTAAACTATTATGAATCACTTTACAAACAAACTCATATTGAAGAAAATGTTTCTGATTTTTAGCTCTACTGGCCGAAGGCCAGAAGAGCTTATGTCATGGTGTGGTTTCCGTCGTCCGTCCGTCCGTCCGTGTGTGTGTGCGTGCGTCCGTTAGACTTTTTCTTGTTTACGCGATAAACTCCACAGTTTTCATCCGATTCTTTTCAAACTTGTTCAGTGTCTTTATATTAATGAGGACTCGAACCCTATTGAAAATGGGTTACATCAGACCGTCCGTCTGCCGTCCGTGCGTGCGTCCGTGCATGCGTTAGACTTTTTCTTGTTTACGCGATAAACTCCACAGTTTTCATCCGATTTTTTTCAAACTTGTTCAGTGTCTTTATATTAATGAGGACTCGAACCCTATTGAAAAATGGTTTACATCAGACC
>VMBQ01001196.1:16550-63266 GCA_007657795.1 Dreissena rostriformis
GGGGGGGGGGGGGGGGGTTCGTAAAAACATTAAAACTTTTACAGTGTGTAAAAATCAATGAGTACTCAACCCCTATCGTAAATGAGCAACGTAAGAATAAGTTCAGGATCATCTCCCCTTGAAGTTGAGAAAAATATGAAATTACGCTGACAAGATGAAGTAGACTTTAAAACCTACACAATTCTGTTCCATTAATAAAAACTGCACGCGGATGCCAGTTAAAAAAAGGAAACCAATGTAAATAAAATCAACTATGAAATATTTGGGGGTTACAACACAAAATCATAGATAATGATTATTTGGGGGTTATAACACAACATCATATATAATGGTTATTTGGGGGTTATAACACAAAATCATAGATCATGGTTATACCAGTATCTTTTTCTATTTTGTTTAAAATAATCGGCCAATATATTTATATTAACAGTAGAAAAAAAATCGTTCCATGTAACTTCATTGAGTGCTTTTTACACTAAAATTCCCGACGCCCTTTGATGCTTTGCATCAATACTTATCTTGTACGTTTAGGGAAATGCAATACTTATATAACATACATCCACAAGCATTTTTTAAACTTTAATTCACTAATATCAGCGATTCCAAAGCAATATAAAACTTTACTGTATACACAAGGGATTAACTCATTAAACATGACGGAAAAAAACTTTTGGTAATAAGATAGAGAATACCAAATAAATAAACAAAACACTTTATTATATACAACAAAAAAACACAAATTACAATTGATAACAGTACTGAAATGAAATGGGAAAAGCAATTGAATCTTAAAGAAAATACAGACTGGAAAATAATATATACAATCCCACTTAAATCAACAATCGACACATATCTGCGCAATTTTCAATATAAGTTCTTATCTAGAATAGTACCAACAAATAATTTTTAACAAAATGCGGACTGAAAACGTGTCGTTTATGCGAGTTTTGCCAATCAAAAATTGAAACAATCGACCATCTATTTTGTGAATGCACTTACATTCAAGAACTATGGACAAAACTGGAACACTTTTTAAAAGATGTGAACATTGAAATAAAATTAAGAAAGGAAATGGCCTTTCTTGGTTTTATCGACAAAAAAGTATACAATATTGTTCTGAATTTTATACTGATTTTAATGAAAACGTTTATATTTAACATGAAAATAAAAAAATGCATTCCAAATTTCAATATTTTTCTTACTTATCTTAAGATAAAAATACAGACAGAAGCAGAAATTGCCCTTATTAAAAACAAATATGAAACAAATAATCAAAAATGGATCCACTTCATACAAATCTTTGCAACCAACATAACTAAAATACTTTTTTTTAAGTACATATTACAATTTATATAGCCCATGCACTCAACAATTAGAATATGTCTATGTTTAAGAATGTCAACCACGAAATACTAAACATTACAGTATCAAAAACATTTTAAGTATCTATTGAATTTTTTTGTAAATGTTTTTATTTCTTGAACCATTTAAACACAATCTGTTTTGTATGTATGATTGCGTGCGTGCGTGTGTGAGTATGTGTGTGTGTGTGTGTGACAGCAAGTGTGAACTATTATAAATGATTGAACTATATATTGACTGATTTACACTTGTGACTGAGTATATGATATATTGCCAATATGCTATGTATGCAAATGAAACTGATGTTAATGTAAATATCAAACATGGCAAAATAAATGAAAAAAACAAAACAAAAAAAAAAGACTTTGTAATAACGCAGTTCTTTATCAACTCAATTAATGAAACTTGATAGTTACAAATGTCTTGTATAAATACTTCGAGATCTTATACTAGAGTCGAGTCGAGTTTGATGCTCGGCTCATACTCGTAGACACTTTACAATGCGTGTTACTATACGATCACTTGAACAATAAATAAAGAATGTTTTAACTATGAACTGGGTTGTTGTTCTGTCGACTATGTGACAGATGGAAATATTTGGTGCCGTTTGCAGGATTATAAAAAATTTGGTAAGTTCTATTTGTTTGTTACTTGAATCCATGCTCGAGAAAAAAACACTTTTAAAATTAAATATGAAAAAATAGAGAAACAGAGAAAATATATACCATGGCGGAAGGTATTTGTTTGTTACTTGAATCCATGCTCGAGAAAAAAAAACACTTTTAAAATTAAACATGAATAAATAGAGTAACAGAGAAAATATATACCATGGCGGAAGGTACAGACCCTTTAACAGTGTTCGATGATTTAAGGCGTGAACTAATTCATGTTTCCAATTCTTTAACAACTCAGGGCATTTCACAAACAGTTCCTAAATTTTATGGAAACCGCCAAGAGTATAGGGAATCAGAGGCCTGTTGGTCTACGGTCGCCCAAATCATTTTGGCAAATCAGAACACTGATCTTGAACCCTAACCCACTTTAATCATTGACTGCGCCCGCCACTGTCCATATCCACTATATCCTCATCATTGACCCTCTTGAGTTCTGTTTCATATTGGGCAACGGTGGACCATCGTCCATATCGAATGGGTAAAATCCATTGAGAAATTTCCTACGTTAATGAATATAACTGATAATAGAAAACATTCGTTGCATATCAAAGTGCATCGGGTGCAGTTTCTGGTTACATTGAAAGATATATTCATGATAATCCTGAGAATACTTGGGGACACTTCAAACGAGACCTAGCGATCAGGTTCTCAGATGTGACAGATCCGCATTTCGCTCTGTCGCTTCTTAAGAAAATTAGACAAGGTAAACATAAGAATATCCAGTCATACGCTGAAAGAATTATGACTTTTGGGAAACAAGCATATGGTGTGAGAAACGCTGATGCTGAGAGACAATTGATAGACAATTTCACAGATGGCTTAAATGATAATTCTCTGAAATTGAAGATATTAAGGGAAAGGCCCGCAATCTGACAAACTGCAATTAGCAGGGCCATAATAGAACAGAATTTGTTGGCACGAGTAAGACAATCTGGTGGTACTTGTAGTGTAAGAGAAGAGAGAGGAAACGCCTATGAAGATTAATCATTATCGAGGTTTCCGGTGCTACAAATGCAAACGGATCGGACACAAGTCTTTTCGGATTGCAAAAAGATTAACGTTGCTTCAGGCGAGAGAGAGTTCAAGAGAGTTTTGTGTTGGGGCTGTGGTACGGAAGGGCACGTGTTGCGTGATTGTCCTTATTCGAAACAGCGGTCGAGAGATAATAAAACAGGCCATAGAAAAAAATACTCAAACATTCTCAATATGTCGAGGTCGATATTGAGAAATATAACAATTAGTCCGAAATTAACCAACCATTGCAAGTTAATATTTCTGGAAACCCGAATTCTTGTTGATTACGTATTGGTAAGCAAAAATGTCGAAGTTTGGTAGATACAGGTGCTGAGATTTCTTCGATACATAGACGAGTCTATGATCGTTTGATTGAAAAGCAAAAATTACAAAAGAAGGTGGTTAGTGTACAATCAGCAAACGGTAGTCCGTTGATTATTGATGGGCTCGTCAGTATAAAAATCTTCGTTGGGAAATCAGAAATGATCCAAACTTTTTATGTTGTCAGAAATTTAAATGGAAATTTAATTTTGGATTTAGATTGGTTAAAAAAGAATCATGTTAGGCTCTATTTTGATTTGAAATGTATGAGAATAAATGGAAAACATTTTGTGAGCTTGGAAGAAGGTATTCATTTTGCATCAACAATCAGATTTAAAAATACATGCATTTTAAAACCACAAACAGCGAAGATATGGTAAAATTAGAGAGATCCAAATATACCAACTGGTTACAGTTATTCTGTTTCGGAAATTGACATAGGTTTTATAACAGATCAACCAGGTCTTTAAATTGTAAACTCAGTTGTTTATTTTGCTAAAGATATATGTCTGCCAATTTAAATAGTTGATAATTCCAGCAAAACACACAAACTCAAAAGACATTGTCTGGTTGCAAGATTGAACAGAATTGATGAGGAAAACATAAACGATGTGAAGTCAGTTTTCACTGGAAACCAGGAAAGGGAGGAAATACAGTTGAGTGATATCAATGTGCCAGAATGCCATAGAAAAGAAATAGAAAATTTAATAAGATGAAACACGGATTTTTTTTGCAAACAAAGACTCTCAATTGGGTAACACTGAAACAATTAAGATAAGTATAGACACTGGTAAACGTTTACCTATACAATTAAAGCCATACACAACTCCTTTAAATAACACAGAAATAATTGATAAAGCAATTGATGAAATGTTAGATGCTGATGTCATTAGGAGATCTCGATCGCCTTGGTCATTCCCTGTGGTAATAGTTGATAAGAAAGGTGGCGCTAAGAGATTCTGTGTAGATTTGAAACAATTGAACGAAATAACTGTAAAACAATGCCTTCCCGTTGCCAGTTATTGATGATATTTTAGCCTTTTTAAGTCATGCTAAATTCTTCACATCTATAGATTAAAAGTGTGGCTATTGGCAAGTTTTAATGGACGAAAATGACAGAGAGAAAACTGCCTTTTGTACACACAGAGGCTTGTTTGAGTTTAACAAAATGACTTTCGGACTCTCCAATGCTTCTGCTATATTTCAAGAACTCGTGTCTATTGTTTTGAAAGATTGTCAAGGATTTGCAATTGAATATTTAGATGATATCCTTATTTTCAGTCCAGATAAGGAATCCCACCTAAGAGACATTGAAACTGTTTATTCACGACTTCGTAAACATGGGTTGAAATTGAAATTAAAGTAATGTAGTTTTCTGAAATCTGAGACTAATTATTAAGGCTTTATCGTCAGTTTTGAAGGTGTAAAACCTGATCCTTAGAAAAACAAGTGCAATTAGATCATTGCCAGTTCCAACATGTGTTCGAGAAGTAAGATATTTCATGTGATTGTCATCTTACTATAGAAGATTTATTCCAATTTATTCCAATTTTTCAGAAATCGTTGAACCGATTATAAAACTGACTAGGAAATATGTTCATTTTAAATGGACTGAAACATATCACAAAGCTTTTGATTTTATCAAATAAAGTCTGATGGTTGTTCCTTTACTGGCATACCCTGATCTGAATAAGCCATATATACTGTATACTGATGCTAGTGACACTTGTATAGGTGCCTGCCTTATACAAGAAAGTGAGGGTGATGAGAAACCAATCTATTATCTGTCGCACAAATTGTCCAGAACACAAAGAAAATGGTCAACAGTTGAAAAAGAAGCATATGCTATACATTTTGCTCTTCAACATATTTGTTTGCATAATGCTAAATATACAATAAGAACGGATCACAAACCCTTAAAATATGTCCTTGAATCTCCAATGCAAAATAAGAAAATTCAGAGATTTGCCCGGTATGGCTGGTTATAATTGCAAAGTAGAATATATCCCAGGTACACTTAATACCTGTGCTGATTAACTCTCACGATACCCTAATAAGGTGAAACTGAGTTGTGATGAGGATAAATTATAGTGTTTGGGAAACGAATCTGAACTTGATATTGATGTTAAATGACAATTTATATGAGTGCAGTATTTTGAATTCAAGCCAGTTTATTCCAAAATAGTTTGCTTGTTATAGGTTGAACGATAACGTTGATTCGTTTTAATTGCCAGGTTATTCGAAATTGAATGAAGATAACGTTGATATGGCAAATGCACAATCAAGAGATGAAGAATTGATAAAGATAAAGAACTTAATTACCAATGGTAATGCCACAGACCATATTCGAAATCACCATTTAATAATTGATAACGTATTGTATTACTTATCGGATATTGATGGTGATCCGAAATTAAGATTGTTTGTGCCACAGCAATTTAAACCATTGGTATTGCAACAATGGCATGATTTAAATGGTCACATGGGTGTTCAGAAAACATTTGACTCCATTAAGTAAAAATATTACTGGATGAACCTGTTCAAAGATGTTCTAGAATATGTATATAAGTGTGTAACATGTAAAACCACATCTTAACGTCAAATAAAGCAACCTCTGCAAGAAAGAGATATGCCCCCATATCCCATGGCAAAGTTAAGTGTAGATCTTAGCGGTCCATATCCTACTTCGATATCTGGAAATAAGTACATTATTGCTTTTGTGGATTGGTTGAGTGGTTGGCCCGAAGCATTTGCTGTTCCTGATAAGACAGCTGACACAATGGCAATGGCTTATTTGATATTGGAAAAGATTTTTCTAGGTTTGGTTGCCCTTTGCAGATTGTAACAGATCGATGATCTGAAAATGTAAATAAAACAGTGAAAAAAACATTGAAACTATTAAAAATAGATCTAATTCTCACAAGCGTTAGTCATCCACAGAGTAATGCAAAAGTGGAATGATTTTATAGAACATTGCATGACGTATTATCAAAGAAAGTTCATGAAAATGTTAGAACATGGGATCAATGTTTGAATCAGACACTAGCTGCTATAAGATTTATTGTTTCTGAGTCTACACAGTTTAGTCCATTCTATTTGCTGTATACACTGTATTACCAGTTGATCATTTACTTACGCCAAGACAAAATATTTTGGAGAAGACATGCACAAAATAGCATTGCAAGAGCAACACAGATCCTTTCTTTTGGTTAAGAATAATCTAAAGCAATCAAAACAGAGACAAGCAAAATATGCAAATGAAGAATTCGGCAAATTGAATTTGAAATAGAAGATCCTGTAAATCATTAAAATTCAAGAAGGGTAGGAAAATTAGACTCAAAATGGAAACCTTATTACAGGGTCATGAAAGAACAGGTCCCGTATCATATATAATTAAAAATCCATTAACAGGTGATACAGTGAAGGATCATGCTGAGGTTTTAAGATTAGCCAACACTGATGGGAATGTCACTGATCAGAACAATCAAAGAGTAATGAGAAAATCTACTTACGTGGTTCCTCCGGCATCGAGTGATAGTGAGGGTTCCATTCAAAATACTGTTTCTGATTCAGACGATAATGTTCTTTTGGCAGAATTAGCAAAAAGGTCATGGAAGGGAATATTCAGATAATGAGGATACTATTCCTTAAATGGAAATGCATAAACGATTAAGATTAGGAGGAATGAATCAAGCAGATGGTACTTATCACAATTTCGATGTTTCAATTTCCTCAAAAGAAGTAAATAGTAGTACTGATGGTTATGTCAGTTGATGAAACTTCTGTTCCAATGGTGTCTCCGGTCAAAAGGGTTAAACGGAGAAGTACAGAAAAGTCACGATAGTCAAATAATGTCAAGAAGTTATAAAAGTTAATTTCTGACATATGGTAATAAGACCTCATTGTGTTTTGCATATATTATATTCTAATGTTTTGAAAGTAGTCTTATGCAGATGCATTATTTTGTTCCAGTAAAATGGGGATTTTACAGAGACAGGAAACACTTGTGGAGACAGAGTATAGAACAATATGGAGAAATATTTCGAAGGGTTATGTTTTGTTTTTCCCTTATGTTCATAAGTAGTTCTAATGGATTCTTGATAAGAGAAAATGTTGTGTTTGATAAGACTAATGAAGTTTATGTAAATAATGGACGATGGCTAGTTGTTTTTGTGCATGAATTAAAGCCTTATCTATTATTTATTGATAAAGTGAAACAGGCTATTACTTTCATAAACAGTATAATGCAAAGTAAACTTTTATTTTATCAACGGTCTAATTTAACAGGATATTGGGAAACAACGAAAAGCTTACAAATATAATTCAACATGGTCAATGACACATTCAGGAGCATACAGGAAAACTGAATCGACTATCGTTCGGTAAAAATATTGAAAGAATCTCGACATAAGCGTTCCTTAATTCCTATCATAGGGCAAGCTATGAGTTTTCTTTTTGGAACCTTATCTGAAGGTGACATAGAAAATATAAATCGTAATGTTGGAAAATTAGCTAGTAATCAGCAGAAAATGATGCACAACTTAGAAATTGGATTGTCCATTTCAAATCTAACTAGAACTGAAGTTGAACAAAATAGGAGAAGTATTATGGATTTGGTCAAATATATCATGGAGCTAGATAAGAAAATAAGTTAATTGTCACAGCAATTTGAAAAACGATTCTATATGTTAGAACAGTTTTTACATTCATTTTTAGCTCGGCTGTTGTCGTAGAAAACCCGAGGTATTGTCATAGCCAGCTCGTCCGCCGTACGCAGCGTCCGAAAACTCTGACGTGGGCCTTAACTTTTGAAATATTGAAGATAGCAATTTGATGTTTGTCATGCATGTGTATCTCATGGAGCTGCACATTTTGAGTGGTGAAAGGTAAAGGTCATCCTTCAAGGTCAAAGGTCAAAAACATTTTTTTTATTCATGCGTATCTCTTGGACCTGCACATTTGGAGTGGTGAAAAGGTCAAGGTCAATGAAGGTCAAAGGTCAAAAAAACAAAATTCAAGCACCCACAGCCGAGCGTTGGCATCCGCTATGCGGTGCTCTTGTTACAATTTCAGTTTATTGTTGATGAAATTAAGATGATGTGTACTGATGCTTCGATTAATTAAGAAAACTTACAAATCAAGCTTAATAACTTGCCAATGCATCATCTGTCCATGAATACTATTTCTCCACAAAACTTACGTGCTATGCTGATGAATGTGAAATCAAAGGTAAGTAATACATTTCAGCTACCTGTTAAAACCCCAGTGGAACATTTGGTACTATTATAGATCTTTGGATTATATTACTTATTCTGAAAAGGAAACTTTTGACATTTTCAGAGTATATTCATTTCCTCTTCCTTTAATTCCCAAATTGGAAAACAAAACTAAAGGTTCACAGTTTACAGCTTATTTGCGATAAGAGTCGGAAGCAATTATGATAAGCCAAGATAGGACACAATATTCGTTGTTGTCAGAACATGAATATCGAGTGTGTGCTGATCAGGAAATAAAACAGTGTTTAACAACAAGCGCCCGGTACAAACCAATTTGGAATAAACATTGCGTGGTGGCTATGTTCGTTAATGAGCCAGATAGAATGAAATAACGTTGTACGAAAGTTGTTTCTAAAAATCAAGGGTTACCGTTAGTTCAGTACATTTCTTCAGTATGGGTAATAGTGACACATGAGAGATTCAAATTAGTTATCGTGTGTAGAGTCTCAGAATGAAATTGAGATAACACCACCACTCGGAATTGTGCACGTGAATAATTCTTGTAGAGCAAGCTCAAAATACTTTGATTTACCTGATTTTTATGAAAGACCACTTCATACTGAATATAGACATATATTCTGGTTTACTAAAGTTTACCCAATTTCACATGTGGGATGAGTTTCATAATGAATTTCCAAACATAACGTCCAGGGGATTACCGTCTAATTTAATGTCCTTAAAAGAAATACCAATGAGCTATTTCATTCACCGAGATTCAGAAATTAAGGTCAAATTCAAACAAATCTGGTACGAAACATTCAATCCAAATTACAGATATTATTTTAATATCTGGTCTGATTATCGGATTCATGATAAGAAACGAAAATGATGCGGTGTCGCCCCAAGAGGCGGATGACAATTGTCATTAAAGAAGGTCGCTCTCCTTCAACGCCCAGAGTATCATGGTTTAGAACATGAAGAACTGTTGTATATGCTTGTATACAAGTATTTCGACATTAGTAAATTGACTATTGATATTTGAAGTCCTTCTTATCATCCTAAAGATGTTAGATAGGTGAAGATTATTATTGTTTGTTTTATAACATTGTAAAAAGTCCATCTGTCTATTTTCAAAGTAGCAGTTGGTGAAGATGTACACACGGATTTTGAAAATTAAGTCCAGCTACCTATTCTCAAAATAATAGTTGGTGAAGATGTTTTATAAAGAAAGAAGTTCATTTGCTTCCAGATGTTATATTAATGTGTATACATGTAACACAATATACATGTCAACGAGATATCGGATTGCACCAGGCTTCCAAATGTTACATTAATATATATAACCGTCAACGATTTTACACAAAACATAATACATGTTGTAGTTGCCAACACATCATCTTACATATTAAATATATCAACGTGTTAAATTGTATTCATAAGATGATACGTACACAAATTCTAATATTTTATAATTGTCTGTTGTGCTCATCAGATTATAAAAGTCATGTACAGTATGTCCACCTATATATCAGTTATATTGCAATTATCTACAGACAACGTCATATTTAATATATTGAAAAATGCTTGATATTCACAATCTTTAATAGATATATTATTTTCGTTAAAAATAATAGAATTACATACAATGTTTTCTCAAATTAAATGCAACATGTAACTGCCTACCAACTTCACTATTTAATTTGTGGTCGGAGCACCTAAACTTGGCAACGACTGTCTTATATTTTAGCGGAATTTCCGATTGCGAATACCTTTCGGTGTTAAGTAGAGACTTATAGTTCTTATAATGGTTACATCTTGACGCATTGCTAATGCCATTGTGCCAAGGCTGGGTGACGCAATCAATTATACGCCGACAAAAATTGTATACAAATAAATCTTCGTTGCCCACATCTTGCGAGATCAAAGCGAACTCGAAATCATATCTTAATATTAAGGATTTTACATTCGTTGCCCAGCAATTACGCCCAGCGTTATAAATTGATATTAACATAGTAAAGCATTGTTACAAACTTCTCGCCATTATCAATTGAGGTAACACATAATCATCACATCATATTTCTCATATACATTTATATCTTATTAGTCTTTTAGCATATGTAGAGTATTTTCTGTTAACAATTTTTACAGGCAACTCTTTCTCCATGAAAACAAACTATAGTCACCAGACATAATGTACATATTTTTTATATATTTGTAAATAGCATTACGATAGTCATTCATTTATCTCGTTCAAATAAAACAAAACTGTCATCTTTCAAATAATGTGTTAATTTGACTACTTATTTTTAAAACGCCCAAAAACTACCAATCACATTAGGAATCATATAATAAACCAGGCTTGTTAAGCCCATGGAAAAGGGGTATGGATGTCAATAACTCTCTTACTTTTGACCCAGTGTTAAAGTTGTTTTATATAATTAAGTTTGTTTGTTTTTAATATAATAATTTGTTTATTTTATTTTAAATAAAGTTCATTCAATTCAAAATCAATAAATATTTCGTACAATATTTCGTAAAATAAAGTTAAACAATTACAAATCATAGTTCCTTATATAAAAATCCAAAATGTCAACGCTAGATGTTGTCTGGTAACATAGATGTTTGTAGATACAAAATGCTCGTTTTTATTTTAATTTTGTGACACAATAAATTCCATTTTAATTTCCCGCAAATATAACATGGTCCCATTTTATTGTCGAGTATCGTACTAGATATATTAACGGGAAATGAAAATGAAATTTATTGTGTCACAACAAAAAATAATAACGAGCATTTTGTATCTTCAAAAATCTATGTTACCAGACACCATCCGGCGTTGAAATTTCCGCAATTGCTATAAGGAACACGGATTTTTAATTGTTAAACTTTATTTTACGAAATATTGTACGAAATTTTCGTTGATTTTGAGAAGTAATGGGGGCTTTAATATTTATTTCATAAATTCAGAATCTGAATAAAACTATCTGTAACATTCTTAACTGGTATACTGACTTTTGCAAATTCAAAAGTGATTGTTAACTAAAAAGGTCATATTTACAACACAATACACTCAAACTATGATTACAATGTTCAAACTAGATAAAAACAAATCATGTAAAATTTACTGGTTTCATATATAATGGATATGAATAAAGAGTTCAGATTTAAAACCCTATAAATTTTAACTTAACATCACGCATTGAAGCCACACTAGATCCTAACTAAGTAAACAAATTATCAAATTTAATATATTATTGGAGTTGCTAGGTTCGTAGCACTTTTTATTTATTCCTAGAAGTCGTGTAACTGTCCAATAGAGATTTTGTTTTTGATTCACTTGCTGTATATGTTTAATATTTAAAACTTATCTTAGGCATGCTTTAAGACTCTGAACATATGGGCCCGTATTCAGCAACCGTTTCTAAGACTTAAAAATAAAGAGCAGATTAAAGTGAGACTGCACGATTTGTCAAATATTTATGAATTTATATAAACTGTGTAAAAAACGTATTCTACATATATTTCAATATAAATTAACATAAAAGTTAAGAAGAACATGTGTCTAAAAATGCGAAATAAGCCAGATATTTAATTCTGAAATCGAAAAAGTCTGTACAGTCGAATTCGCCAACATTATTATCATGCATGTACGATGTGAATCTAAATTTAGTTTTAGTGCAGATTCGTTCATACGACACAATGACACAATTTTGTTTTACGGACCATTTTCATTTCCTGCAACGATATCTATTATACGACACACGAACACTAACTCCGATCCTAATTAAAAGACGAATGCTTCGGTTATTGTAGGGAAATATGTACGAAATATCTTCGTCTTAATCGGCTCGGGGCGCTAATTTGTCTTTGCTGCATTTTAGGAAATTCATCTTCAATATATAATGTTTCTTTTCTATTTTGTGTAATTTAACACATATACAAATCGTGCAGTTTCTCTTTAAGAACCAAGAAAATCCGTTCAGTGTTTAATAAATATTTACAGGCTATACATTTTACGAAATATTGTACGAAATTTTCGTTGATTTTGAGTTGTAATGGGACTTTAATATCGTCTGTTTTAATGTTTCAATATGCAAAACTGATAAGTTAAAGGTTATACAGAAATTCGGGTTTCTGTTCACAACATATACTCCCGTACAGATGTTGGCGAGTACTTTATAATAAACAAACGTTGAGTCGAGTTTCATCTATTTAAAATTGTAAAGTACTGCTTTAACAGATGTGTCATTATTTTAAAAGGGTGACGTGTTTCTCATATGTTATATAATGTCATGTATCATACACCTACACTGTAAACTGCCTGATACAAAGGTGGCTTATATGTTTTATCAGCTCAGTGGGCGTTTATATGAGTCAATGTTTGGAGGTACGTCATATTACTCATGGCGATGTATGAAGCCTCCTTGCCTGTGTCTAAAATACCTCCTCCGAAGGATTCACCGTATGAAAGTGTTAGTGACGTTGAACCCAGTCCTGCTGGAAGGTTGGTGCAGCATTGACCATGCTATGTGTGCATTTTTTATCTGTATATTTATCATTATTCCGCGTAAATATTTATTTAATACGGTTATTTGATCAATTGTTAAGCAGTTAAATGCTTGTTCAAGACTTCGTCTCCAAAGAATAATTATAAAAGATTGAATCAGTTCTTTAAAGACATTTATTTTACGTTTTAAGTTTTTATTTAGCAATCAAGGGACCTTATTCAAAAGATTCGTTTCCAGTGTCTTAAAGTCTTGAATTTAAATCAAAATAAAACCATTGGCTTCTATTTGCCATGCATTGACTCTCATAGTAAAACATTTAATTTAATACCCTGGTAGTTATATTTATTGTATGATCCTGTTTTTCAGCATTCCTCAGAAGACGACGCCCCCATCTGCCCCTGTGTCCATGAAGCACAGAATATCAGACCTGCCCATGCCGCCCATGGTCGACTATCCAAAGAGCAAACCAAGGTAACCAGCGTTTTTTCACCCTTTTGGAAATGGGGCTGGTCTGTATATGTACCAATATTGGCGAGTCTTTAAAATTGATTACGTTAAGAAAGGTTTAGATAAAGTATTCAACATATCACTCTTCCAGCAATCTTTCTTTGTTTAATACCAGTCCTTTTCCCGGTAAGAGTTTAAGTGTTTCTTGTGGAGATTCTTTTTACCCACTAAGTATTTTCGCAATCAATTGAGCTTTCTTAATCTTGAAATTTACCTTATAACTGTCAAAATAACGAGACCAACTTTATCAAAGATTTTAAAACAGTCCAATGTTGCCGTGGTTACAGAGAGCAGCGAGCGCCCAGCCCCCAGCGCCGAGGTCGCCTGACTGACTTGCCGATGCCCCCGATGATGGATGAGATGGACAACGAGGATACCAAGTCCACCCCTGACACCAGCATGGAGGCTGCAGACAAGAAGGAGGCAAAAACTAAACGACCAAGGTCTGCTTACAGGGAAAATGCTTTTTCTCTACAGTGACTGAGANAAAATCTACATCCTTATGATGGACATACACTGTTTGTTAGTAATTTATATCGTTCATTGGATATTTATATAAGCTCCACAAATAAATAAATAATTTATTAAAGGTCGC
Source organism: Dreissena rostriformis (assembly GCA_007657795.1). Taxonomy (NCBI): domain Eukaryota; kingdom Metazoa; phylum Mollusca; class Bivalvia; order Myida; family Dreissenidae; genus Dreissena; species Dreissena rostriformis. The sequence goes on from VMBQ01001196.1 coordinate 30,748, forward strand.
CGTGGCGAAGTGGATATGGTGTCCGCCTAGCTACTGGGTGGTCACGGGTTTGATCCCCACTGTGGTAACGTTCTTTAGATCTCCCCCATAGACACCAAGTACTGGTTCAAGTCCCAGGAAACGGACTCGAGAGCGTTTCAAATAAGATAAAGGCTTTCGATGCAATCGAACTAAAATTAAAAGGTTTAAACTAAACTAATAATGCCTGATCATATATGAACACAGTCATATTACCGGTATATGTTTATGCCATGTGACGTTGGTCATCAAAGCCGAAATCAATGTCTGAAATTAGAATTAAAAAATGAAGCCTAAATTTAAATGAATTTGTTTGTTCTTCAGTGTATGAATTTTATTATTCCAATAATAAAAAATATTTAAATCAGTCTCTTTAATCTCAGGTTATTTAAAATCGAAAGTAAATTTACGAAGCCTATTTTTCAGCCTCATCTTAAACAGACACAAACGCATGCCCACTCTCGTTGATCTTAATTTTAAAATGAATATATTGGGTAGACATACACAGCAAGGACATTGCTTTTAACATTCATTTAACTCACAATACTTCTCCTGTTGAACGCACGTGGTTATCATTAGTGTTTTTACGAAACACATTAATTTGATTGCGTTCGCATCTGATAAGGGTTACAAAGTTTGTTGAACCGAAGAATAGTTTGTCATTTAGATCTATTTTAAATTAAATTGTAATTACTCGAGCGGAAATTTACTTAATGCGAATTAAGGATAGATGTCATATTCTGCTTTAAAGATTTTTGCCTTTTAAGCAGTATGAAAAAAAAATCACGATCTGTCAGCTTTTAAGAGATTTCTTCACATATTAGGGCATTTAACTGTAAATCAGCGGAAATATGAAGAAAAAAACATTTGTAGGTTTTTATACAATTTTCGTCAAATACATTTAAATGAAAATAAACTTAGGGTACGACATTACGATTGTCACACAGAATTGCATACTCACATTTGTTTAATTCAAACTATTCTAGTATCGTTTTGAGCAACGGTGTGTTGTACGTTGGGAAATCGGTTTGCTTCTTTTTTTGCTTTTTCTTCAATCCGTCACGTTCGACGTCATATTGTAGGTTTAAGTTAATAAGTAGATGCCTTGGTAGATCGCATTGTATTATAAATAATGTTGTTACATTTTTGCACTTGTATGATACATCTTCAAGGTACGCGTATAGACTATGCATTTTGCAAGTGTACACATATTGACTTTTTGACAATTTAAAAATTGATTGACAACAGTTTCAAACTCAATTATATTTTCATCAAGCAAAACGACACTCTGCAGATTTTAATTGTTTTATCATCAAACATAGATACAATTTGGGGGAAAAACAGCGTGTACAAATAAATGTTTGTTAAAAACATTCACACAAATCGAACAGATAAATTTCTTATTAGATACATTAGAATGCTATTTATTAGCAATCTGTCGTTCGTTTTGGATAATTTTTGGATTTTTTACTGTTTTAAAGTATTGCCACGTGATGTTCTTCTTTTAATGTTAACACGTTTAACAATGGGTAATAACATAACAGAACATCAAGTTTATTCTTATACCTTGAACAAGTCCAGTTCATCGTTATATATACCAAACTGACAATATATAAGCAGTACGCGCATGCATAGTAATGCAAAATTGACTAACATAGCATATTACAAGGTGTTAAAAATGCAAATTTTAACAAATAAAAAAAGGCCATTATATTACTCCGCGTTTGCATTTAATGCATCCGGTCTCATTTTAAAAGTAAAGGTAATGAAGTAATAAGAATGTAATATAATTTCGTATAAAGGAGATGCTGTAGCGTTTATTATCTCTACGTTTCTCAGATTGGTCTTTCATTTGCTTCATTGTCATCTTAGGTTTTACCATTAATTCCTAAGCTATGAGGTATCCAGTAAATGACGTCATTCCGTTTCCATAAACCTCGCTCTGGGCTGCGTATGGGAACGTCATCCTTACGCTCATTTTATCGCCCGCACCGAGTTGCAGTATGGTAGCCCCACCACCTTGATGCTGGGTAGAACCGGAACGGTCGTCACATAAAGACTTGAATATCGGGGAACCGTTTCTGGATATAGCCAGATGAATGTAGCTATAGGCTCCACACACTGCATTCAGCGAGAAGAAATAAATTCCTGACTGAGGAGCTGTGAATTCACCGGTGTTGACGTTAAAGCTATTGCCGACGTTGCTAATGACGTTATCGAAACGTATCGCATTTCCGGTAGAGAGCACTTGACTTTTGCCCAGCGTTACTGAAAAAGCTGCAGGGACTCCACTTTCTGAAATAACACAACATTATGCACGTATTCTGTAACAAATGAAGCACATATGTATAAGAGATTCGCTACATGTCGAGGAGAAACGTATGGACAATGGGACGAGGAATGTGAAAAAGTTATATCAATTTGAAAGTATGTGTTGGCTATGAGAGTTTCTTCTCATGCATGCCAAAAGTCAGCACCACGTGTGTGAGTCCTTGTGACAGAAGCCAAAGGATTAGATCCTGGCACCTGGTCGGCCGGAGATTATGACGGCCCCTTACGGTTCAATAATCCACAGAAGGTCGCAATATATGTACCCCGAAAAAAACACCTTTTGGAAAACCCCAATAATCTTCTGGTACAAAAAGCTGGTCCATTTAAAATCCTTTTAAAATCACACACCATGCAACCCGTTATTATATAAATCAAGCAATCATTGGTTGATACAATGGACCAGCGTTGTTTGTACCGGGGTAAGAAGTGGGTTTTTCTAAACTCGTGCGAATTCCGGGATCAGTGTATTGTAAATGTACGTAATGACGAGATTAATTTTAATTTGTTATTCAATTACATTTACATGGTAAGTTGCCTTAGAAATGTTGATAAGAATTGTAATTTGCATTGACCCTGTAAAGACTTTGTTAAGCGCTAGCACATTGTGAGGCCTCGCATATGACGCTTCACGGTGACCTCAGGCAGTTTGCGTCGCGCTACAGTATAATTGAGCATCGCTCTGTGAAAAGGAAGTTTAATGCAAGTGCGTAAAGTGTCGTCCTAGATTAGCTTGTGCAGTCCGCACAGGCTAATCAGGGACGATTTTTCCGCATTAACTGGATTTTCGTCAACAATAGTCTTCCTTTAAACGAAAAATACAATAAAATCGGAAAGTATCGTGCCTTATTAGCCTGTGCAGACGCACATGCATTAAACCCCCTTTTTACAGAGTGAGTCTCAATTGGCTTTACTCATTTGACGCAACCCATGCCACAACAGGTACGCAGCCAAAATAAGTTTAAACGGTTAAGTGCAACATTGATTTTTGCGAGAGCAAACGTTTAAGTGTACGATATACTTACGTCTAAGTGTGGATCCACCATAACCTGAAAGTAGTTTTAAAAATGACGTGAAACAAGATGCACATCCGTGACCATTAATCGGTGTTACATAGAATACGCAAGCAAATGCAAATAATAATAATAATTATTATTATACTAAAATGAAAATACAAATAAAATAATAAGAAGAGAAATATAATTGTTAAAGATCTAGACCAGAACATAAACATAATATAGAATGACTTAAAGTTTTGTTTACCGGTTTTGGTTATTAAATTGTCCACATCTATATTGTGAATGTCTACTTTCTGCTTATGATTTAGTAGTACTCTTCCCAATTCTTTTTCAAGTATCTTTTCCTCCGTTGGATAATGAAATGGAACAGTCTTGCACAATGCGTTGCATACCAATACTGTTATCAAGGTAACAGCAATTAGTTGATTTCTCATAATGAAGCTTTTGGGGCGACAGCAACAGCCTTTTTATGACGAATCTGCAGTAGTCAAATCATGTTTGGTATATGTATACGGTTTATTGAACTTTCAATTGAGACAATATGCACGACATTAAAAAAAAGAGCCATGGGAACTTGGGCTTTAATAGTCACGTGGTCAGATGACCCCTAATCGTTCTAACAAGAGCGGTGATTACATGTTGAACTCTGATTCGAGATTGAGTTTGCCAAATTACCTGCTGGAAATACCATCGCAATGTTTGTACAAAATCGTCGGCATTATTAATCGAGGCAAAATATAATCTTATTAGTCTTATAGAATATGTAGCGTATTTACCGCAAACGATTTTCACATGCAACTGTTTCTCCGTGGAAACAAACTCTTATCACCAGACGTAATGCACATATATTTACATATTAGTAAATAGCTTTACGACATACATTAATTTATCTCGTACATATAAAACAAAAATGTCATATTTCAATCAACTTATTTCAAAAACGCATCAAAACTACCAATCACATTAGGAATCATGTAATAAACCGAATTCAAATTACTTTTCGTAATTAGCCGACTTGTTAAGCCAATAGGGCAGACGTATGAATTTCAATAACGCTCGTAATATTGAACCAGTGTTACACAGCTTTTATCGGATTAAGTTTGTTTATAATGTATAGATTTGCTTATTTTATTTAAATTAAGTAAATTAATCAGTATGTGACAATGACGTTGTTTAAATTTATATTAGAAGCAAGTAAAAAGATTTCGTTCTGAAATATAAGTATAAACGATTATAAAAAAATCAAAACATACTTATTTTGATCCATGTATCACCATTGTATATTAAATATGCTATAATTGATATTTGGTATAAATGCAATAGCCTGTTATAAATAAATACGACTTTATAACTATTTCAATAATTACTGTAAGAATAAGCAATGTAGTGTTTACTTACCAGAAAATCAAAGAAATATCGCGGCAAACAATGTTATCATCCGACAGTGTAAACGTTTGTATTTAAGTATGTAAACCTCCAAGCTAAAATATTCTACTAACATACTGACGATAATTGTAACCGACAAAGTGATGCATGACGACCTCGTGTTAAAGGGACCTTTTCACGTTTTGGTAAAGTTACAAAATTGAAAAAAAAAATGATTTAGATTTGCAAATTTTCGTTGTAATTATTTTTTTTTGCGAGGAAACAGTAATACTGGACATTTACTATGCTCTAAAATATACATCATATGCATCTTTTGAAGATTTAAAAGCCTGAAAATTATAAAGCGTTACAAACGCGAAACGATTTAATAACTCGGAGAGTTCTGTTGATATCATTATATTTTGTGACATGACGAGGATTGCTTAATTAAAGTATAAAATACTCCACTTACTTTATGAGCACGGATGTCCGAGTGGTTTAAGCGCTAGACGTTTACTCCAAGGGTCAATGGTTCGAGTCCAGTTGAGGATTACTATTTGTTCTTTCTTTAATGTTATTCTTATTTTTAACTGGAGCTTTTTAGGTCCAATGTTTACATTTATCAATTTAAAGCATTTAGTGACAAACTTCAATACATGCCAAAATCTGTGAACCGGTCCCTTTAATATACGTATTCATCAGTGAATCACCGGGTCGACAAGATGCGTAAGGTTGATGACGGGGCGAAGAATGTCATAAGAAAGCCATTAGCCAATGCTCGTATTTAAAGCAATCAGGATGGAGGGATAGCCTTAATATCACGGCTTATTTTTTTAATAAAGTAAAAAAATGTGAACTTGTATTTAATGCGCACGTATTTTTGGGGATATTGGTGAAACTCGTCAGACTTTTTAAATACTGGGGATTGTTTAGGAGCACAACTAGGGAAAAACATGTTGAATCTCAATGAACTGATTTACATAAAGCTAAACGGTTAACACATTGACGAATCAAATCTGAATGAAGCTTATAAATCAGCCTCGCTCTGTGAAAAGGGGGTTAAATGTGCGTAAAGTGTAGACCAATATTAGCCTGTATAGACCGCACAGGATAATCAAGGACGACATTTTCCGCTTTTACTGTATTTTTTGTTTGAAGGAAGACTTTTCTTGACGAAAATCCAGTTAAGGCTTAAAGTGTCGTCCCTGATTAGCCTGTGCAGTCCGCACAGTCTAATCTGGAATGACACTTTACGCATATGCATTAAAACCCCTTTTCAAGAGCGAGGCTCAAATGAAAATACATAACAAAGATGCAATTATTGATGTTTGTCAATAATACTATAATCAATTTTTGTCAATTATGCAAAATAACTGTTTCTGGCTTTCCGTTTGCATTCTTAATGATGAAACATGTTCGTAACAACCAATATTTCCAATCTTATAGAATATGTGTTGCAAATCGATTACATTTTTTCTAGTTTCATTCATCATTAGATGTATTCTCGTTGTTCTTATTTCGAAGTCAAAACATGCGTATAAATCTACATATTGATTTGAACTTCTTAACAATTATCCTTTCACGATGTGATACTCCCATCATGTTCGTGTGTTGTTTTGCGTAGTAAAGAGTTGTATACTTAACAACCAATTATCTTTGAATAGAATTGTCGTTATGTGTTTGAAATAATCTCAGGTAAATCTTCAATGCAGACTTGGTTTAAACAAATTCATGAGGGTCGTTTATAAATGTACGAATGTATAAGCATACATGCGTGCTTAATAAATTTGTCAAACGTGTTACCATACAGCGTTTGAAGAATATACAAAAACATACTGTTATATGTGCTACATATTACCAAATTAATGTAAACGCATTGAATATAAGTACTATCTCTGAATTGGAAATGGCGATTTAAAAAAACTCAAAATGTTATACATGTGACAACTCGTCACTATTTCATGTAAGCAAATAACACAAAGCAAACAATTCGCTTTAATTAAGTCTTAAATGCCTATTCCAACCATTCCTACTAATAAGAGTTGATCTACATCAACATAACATAAGTGACAATGAGCCTCGTTCAGGAAAAGTGGGCTTCATGTATGTGCTTAAAGTGTCGCTCAAGTCCGCATAGGCTAATCAGGAACGACACTTTCCGCCTATACTTGATTTTCGTTCAGAAGAGACTTTCTTTAGACGAAAAATTCCATTAAACACACCCTTTAATAAGATATATGCATGTATAGACTGCGCCATATTTAAGGTGTATTTAATGTGTTATTAATACCCATACACAATTTTTTTAAATCAAGAAACTCGTGTTAGCCCATACAAACAATTAATTGATAATAATAAATACTATAAAAATGCAAAGATTTTATATCTGTGAAAGAAATTTTAGAAACAAAGAAATGACTAACGCAATAAAATAAAGCAATTATTAAACAATACTAATACACGTATTTCGTGGCTCAACTGTGATCAATTGAACCAATGCATCATTATACCGTTTAATATTTATTTCATAAATTCAGAATCAGAATAAATCTGTAACATTCTTAACTGGTATACTGACTTTTGCAAATTCTTAAGTGATCGTTAACACAAAAAAAATCATATTTACAACACAATACACTTAAACTATGATTACAATGTTCAAACTAGATAAAAACGAATTATGTAAAATGTATTGGTTTCATATATAATGGATATGAATAAAGAGTTCAGATGTAAAACCCTATACATTTTAACTTAACATCAAACATTGAAGCAACACTAGATCCGAACTAAATAAACACATTTAATATATTATATAAGTTGCTAGGTTCGTCATACTTTTTTATATTCATAAGAGTCGTCTAACTGTCGAATAGAGTTTTTGTTTTTGATTCTCTTGCTGTATATGTATAAATATTTAAAACAAATCTTAGGCTTGCTTTAAGATCCTGAACATCTGGGATAGTTTTTTACTTTTTGTATGCTCTCTTATTTCATCAAACAGATAAAATAGTTGTCATATCTATTGAAAAGAAGTATTATTTTTTTCATTTTTTTTTGTATTTGTACATTGTTTAAGCAATTCTGATCAAATATTCCTTTAATTACTATTTGTATTGTGTTAAACTCCAAGAATGAGTGGGTAATTGATTTTTTCTGACATTTTGCTAAATGTGCATGTATTACTATTCGACAATCCAATTTTAAACAAGAGTGAGTTTGTTTCCCGTATTCTGTCGATAATCCTAGTTTTTAACCATTAAATATATTATGTATTATTTGTTTTTTAACACGTGTGCATGCACCTTTTTTCATGGTATGATATTTTTGAAAAATATTCTATTTTTTTTTCAGAGTTCAGTTTTTGCATTAAGTATAATTGCATGCGTTCAGAATTATAGGTAGTGATGTAGGTCTTCAAACTGGAGTATACATGCACTTTATACTGCGTTTATTATATATTTTACACTGCAGCGGTGTATGTAAAAAGAACCTTTTTTATACCTTCAAAATGTAAAAAAAGGTTACTGGCTTTTTCATTGGTAGTTTTAGCTCATACACTTACAAAAATCATATATTGCTCTAATCATCCAAAGAAATGTTATGATTTACTATAAACTATATGAACAGGGTATCGTATAAATGGATTATAATGAACTCCAATTTTAACTTGATATCTTTATTTATTAAAACCTGGACTTTTCAATGGTAAAGACTTTTTTTTAATTGAGGAAGCGAAACTTTTGTTATAGTCTATTTAAGATTGTCTTTATAACAAAAGAAAAAAAAAGGTTTTGCAAAACAACACACTAATGTAACGTTGATGTGGAAATGAGTCACAACAACACTTATTATATATGTGCACTTCATGTTGAGAAGTGCACACATGTGCAAAACAACTATATATAGATATATTCTACAAATTCGTTCTTTTAAATGGTTAGATTAATGCTCATTTAAGTCCCAAACTGTTTATTCGTACTTTAAGACAAAACGTGTGTCGGTATAATTCAAGCACATGCTCAAATTATTAGTAGTTATTAGTAGTCAATGACAATGCCTTCCTAAACCTTTAAGGCAAACACACAATCCACGTTCCCATTTGTGGCACATAGCACCTTGTACACATAATCCGTTGCAAAAAGTAATGGTGTCAGTTTGTTGGTTTTTTCGCTGGAAACGGCTGGAGGTATATAACTTAATATGACATTTACCTAGCATTGTTTGCGTGTTAAGTCAGAAAGGATGATAGCTTCGTATAGTGGAAATACACTCATATTTTAGACATGAGAGTTATGTATTTGTAAGTGTTGTTTTCAGAACACCTCTCCTATAGACTTCTCAGATATCTCTCAAATCTATTTTTTCAAACGTAGATAACAATCTCATTTCGATAATAGATAAAGATTGCTACGAAAAGGAATTTTAGGATGTGAGTAGGGTTTATTGATATTTGGGGAAAAGAAATAAAAACATTGAAAATGTATATTGCTAATGAAAACAATCCTTCTTTGAATTATTAACGTTTTCCCTGTCACGAAACAGTCCAGAATAAATAAAGAATACAATCGCATATCTAAGCGAAATGAAGCTCTAACATTTATATATTTTTTTTATTTTCATTTTTATTGTCTACACCTACCCTCTTCACATGTAAACTAAACACTTACAGTTCGACTTCTAACCACTCTGTTTACAATCGCAACTCCACACAAACGGAGAGGAATTAATATAAGTGTCACATCGACCTTGTTTTCCAATCCAAAGCAATTTCAATTTTGTTATCTGTATATTTCGAATAATGTTTACATGTGAACATGTTTACATGTTAACATGAAATATTTGCTCGAAATAAAGTTTAAACTAAGCTCTAACATTGAACCGAGTGATTTATTGTTATCCCACCCAAGATGGTACTTCACCGGAAATATAGAGAGTCATCGGCCTTTTTGAAATTTATTGTCATTGTAGTTTTAAATAGTAAACGAAATTTTCAAAATCAACAGAATTATTTATATATGTCTATATTAGTTTTGATTTTTCACAAGCAATGTGTTTCTAAAACCATAACGTATGTTACATATGACCAAAATGAACAAGCAATTAATGCGCAATGTTATTTTAAGAAATAAAAAAACATTTAGTCGATTTGTCATCTATTTAAAATGGTAAAAACACTGCTTTAACAGATGTGTCATTATTTTAAAAGGGTGATGTGTTTCTCATATGTCATATAATGTCATGTATCATGCACCTACACTGTAAACTGCCTGATACAAAGGTGGCTTATATGTTTTATCAGCTCAGTGGGCGTTTATGTCGGTCAATGTTTGGAGGCACGTCATATTAGTCTTGATCATGTATGAAGTCGTCAAAGGCTTCATTATGTGAAGACACAATGTTGGTGCCGGAAATGAGGAAATGTATCCGGTCCAGCACGAGAACATAGGACTCGCCGTTATTTTATTCAAGGCCACACCTTATGTATTTCGAACGATATGGCAAAACCTGTTTTTGAATATAAAGTTGGTTATGTGTTTCAGTGGGAGTTATATTATATTTCAAATATTTAGAGACGAAATAGGGAAAACAGAGAATGATGAAATAGCATCACAAACTAATTGCTTTAATTACAATCAAACACTAATTTCAACATCGAACTAAGTAGTTGGGTGAAAGATACACAGTTGGAAAGGGTGGAACATGCTCAAAACTATATGATAAAATTTGATTTAGTTGCATTCATTGTTGTGTATTCGTGTTGCTTGAAAACACGTTTTTGATGATAATACTGTGAAGTGTGGGGCAAAGCAAAACAATTGTTGTAAACAAGTGACACATTTTTTTTACAGAATTTGATTAGTTATCTAAAACGCATTGGCAGTCGTTTGTTTTAGGGAAGCAAACTATGGGTTAATGCCTCTAAACCGCTCAAAAACCAACGAAAACTTCGTATATATTTCGTAAAATAAAGTAAACATATTAACAAATCAGTGTTTCTATTACCAATAGCCAAAATTTAAACGTTAGATGTGCTCTTGTAACATAGATTTAACAAGATATAAAATGCTCTTTTTTTATTTGTGTGGGGCACAATAAATTCCATTTTATTTTCCCGCAACGATATCTATTCATACGACAATTGAACACTAAATTGGTACATGACCATGTGTTGAATATATTGTACGACAAAAAATAAAAAATAAAGCATCTTGTATCGTGTTAAATCTATGGTACCTGAGCACATGAAACGTTGAAATTGTGGCTATTGCTATAAGGAACACTTATTATTTATATGTTAACTTTATTTGACGAAATATATAACGAAATTTTTGTTGATTTTTAAGCGTTATAGAGGCTTTAAGAGTGTTTCAACAGACCCTGACAAGGCGGAATGTTGGCAAAGCAAGTGAAATTAAAGTAAATGTGTGGTGCCAAAACGCGATATCTATAGTTTAAATCAAAACTTGAGGTACTTGTACGTTACATTTTATGATCTTATTAAACTACAAACAAACGCTTTACTTAAAACGCCCTTTGTAGATTTGCTTGTTCGATTATGACTTTATACGTTATTGTTTTTAAAAGCACAAACCATTCATTATTCTTGCATTTAAAATTTGAACGAAAACATGTTTTTTCAACAGAATGTAATGTACTTACTAAAAAATACTGACACAATACTGAATTAATAAAAAAGAATGAATACTATAAATCAGACTACATATAATTTTCTGTATACTTTTTTGGTATTCACTCCAAAACATAGCCTACAAAGTCATCTAACGTAAAAATTATTTCACAGCCAATCTCAACCCACGTTTTTTTCCGGACTGGAGTCTGAACTCGCGTCTAGCTAGATTTTTCTTTCACATATTCTGATGCGGTCGGTTCTGTCAAACAATTCAATTCGCAAAATTATCTTACTATTAAGATATGTTACTTTGCTTCTTCTTTGCTCCATGTGGAAAATTCTTGCCATTCTGAGCTTTCTGAAGACAGAAACTGAGAACTTATTCAAGAAATTGGTCAAAATGAAACAAGAAAAAGGGTGTGTCTACCTTTACACTTCATATAGTTGTACATTTGTAAGGGACAAAAAGTAGTCTAGTTTACACCCGAAACACCTTCGCGTCTGTTGCGGGGATTGTTTTGGGTAATGAACAAAATCTCTTATATGAGATGTACATTTCATAGACCCGTTGAAACATGTTTATAAACTGATAATTCACTACGACTGACATTTGTATCTGTTTATTCAAATAGTCCTTATAAAAGGCCAAGCCACATCATTCACTGTACGTTTATTATTCGCGTACATCGCCCCAATATATTCCATTGTAATTTCCCGCAACGATATCTTTTCTTAAGTCACACGAACACGAAACTGTTACATGTACATGAAAATGTGTACACAGAACGCAGGATACAGGCCTTAAAATACAAGAGTCACCAAAGACTGCTCCGAATCTTATACATGGAGCACACGGCAAAGGAGTACGTCTGGAACATGACCACATCACTTAATTGTTTGCCCACAAGAACCCCTCCTGGCGACCGTCAAACGACGAAAGCTGGCTTGGTTTGGTCACGTCCCCAGGAACGACTCACTGTGTAAGCAAGACTGTGCTCCAGTGCGTGCCGTTCAGGCCGTCAGAAGAAAAGCTGGATGGACAATCTGAAACAATGCACTTCCTTCCCCATTGATGATTACTCTCAGCATCCACAACAAACCTGGCGGAGGATCTCTGTGTCGTCGTCCCTCAACCCACCCCACACACACAACGGCCAGACCGGTCAAGGGAATGATGGCGATGATGATAATGACACGTTTGTGTCTCAAAACCCAAAACGTTGACTATGTGTCGAATGAACATGTATGCACAAAAATTGGGTGTTACTTTTGCAGAGACAACGGAAGATTTTCAATTCTTTTCTCTACTTATGTTTAACAAATGCGACAATTCGATTTTTATTGGGACCTGAAATGTCCGCGTTCGAATCTCAATGCTTACGATATCACACAAAAAAGATTTGCATGTAACCTTTCGTATAAGGTCGTCGTGGCGTATTGGATATGGTGTCCGCCTAGCGACCGAGAGGTCACTGAATCGATCCCCACTGGGGGAGGGCGTTCTTCAGATTTCCCCCCCAAAGACATCAAGTACTGGTTCTAATCCCGGGAAACGGACTCGAGAGCATTTCAAATAAACAATAGGCTTTCGATGCAATCGAGCTTAAATAAATAGGTTTAAACTAAACTAACCTTTCTTATAAAAACAACACTTCCGTTTCCACTGGCGGCATTGCCCTATGTCAATTGCGAACGTTGGAAGAAGATGATTTCAGTTCCATTCGCACGCCTGTTTTTCCAATAGTTTATGTGAGATGTTTTGTTTTATTGTTCATAATTTGCGTTGTTACTATGATGTTATATATTCCTAAGAACTATTGGTAAACTTCATGCAGATGATATTGCTTGTAGACCACACCTCATTAAATGCCAAAAATTTAGTCATTATCTTTTCGTACTGTGTCATCATAGAACGAATTATACGTTATACGATGTAGTTTTGCGGGATTTCACATCAACATAAATGGTCTGGTAATTATTGTGATGCATCTGTATGTACAACAGTAAAATGGCACTTTAACTTTGTCCGAGCAAGTTTTATCGGTGAAAAACACTAATATAGTTTCACCAAAAAATCGCCGTGAGTGTAAAAGTCGTGAGGAATCTAATATCTCCGTTATGTAAAAGTTAAAAAGGTGATGGTCATCCGAATCGACACTGTTTTAAAATATAATCATGAAAGTTAGCACTAGTTTTAGATTGAGAGCTATTGTTAATGGGGTTATTTGCGATGTGGAAGTTACTTAATATAATATTCATGAAAATTACAGTTATATATTCATTCTGACATTTCCGAATTGTAAAGTGATACATTTTACAATCTAGTCTAGTTAAAATCTAGTCTGTAGTACATGTAAATAGTGTTTAAGCATTACACATATGTAATTCATTTTCAGTGAATCTTCAATAACACAATTTAATTGGAATTTAAAACATTAGTCCCTTAAGAATCAGCAATATACAGTTTAATAAAAATGGGGATGCACTTACTAATGTGTAAGCAATTTTTTTTTATGGAATATACACGAATTTATAGCAGCGTATAAATACATGCATGAGTTTCACAACGATTGACTTAGTATAGATTCTTATATGACTTCTTGAGGCTTCTTTCTCTGGACTGATTTGAACACACTAGTGTATTCACAATGAATACAGATATAGACTTTGATTTTATGATCAGTTCGCCTTTCCGAAATTAATATTTTAATAAAAACACAATATTGTTAATNTCTAATATCACTTTAAGCATTGAATCTTACACATATATAGTTCATTTTCAGTGAATCTTCAATAACACAATTAAATTGGAATTTAAAACATTAGTCACTAAAGAATCAGCAATATACAGTTACAATCAAATTGGGGTTGCACTTACTAATGTGTAAGCAATTATTTTTTTTATGGAATATACACGAATTTATAGCAGCGTATAAATACATGCATGAGTTTCACAACGATTGACTTAGTATAGATTCTTATATGACTTCTTGAGGCTTCTTTCTCTGGACTGATTTGAACACACTAGTGTATTCATAATGAATACAGATATAGACTTTGATTTTATGATCAGTTCGCCTTTCCGAAATTAATATTTTAATAAAAACACAATATTGTTAATGTTCGAAGTACCATGTTTTAATGTGTGATCAATATTTGTGATACAGAAAGTGTAAGACTTCACAAACAAATTGTTTAAGTACATATAATAATTAAACATCCGACGTGCGTTAAAACTCAAACATAAAAGTAAGCCTTAGAATTTTAAAAGAAAAAAATCTTTTTATGGTCATCATTTTTCCAAAATCTAATAACATGAAAAAGTCTATACAATTAACAACACACACCATTGCAAAACATGCCAAGACATTTATATTTAACTCCATTTATAAAAGATACGGAAAGTAATAACAATTTATATTGGTTATGATTAGTGATAAGCCTCGTTGATACATATATAACACAACACCTATGTACAAACACACATCTATATTCAAATATATAAAACTAACATGTGCAGTTAGCTTTTATGAATGTGTTACTTTGATTAATGTATTTGCAAATGACAGCGGAACTTACAATTTCAATGATACTTGCTGGACAAACAAACGAGTGTAAATGAGTTTAAACGCCATGTGCATTAAAGTAGTGTTGTGAATGGTTTAGGCGTTTGGATTGCACCTGAAAATTAATATTAATTTGAACTACACCTGAATACCACCGGCTAGTAAGTATTCACCTTAAATTGATTACAATCTCCGCCTCTGTCGTACGTTATTATTGAAATTTCCAAATTGAATAAACAAGCAGCTCCATTGTGTGCAGTAATAAGTTACAGTTTTTTTAAATCCAATTATATGGAACACACTGTTTAAGCTTTTTGTCTAGTTTAACATATTGTCAAACATTGCAGAAACTTCATTTTGCTGCAGGACAGCTATATGTGTACACGTGCGCACGATCTGCATTCTTATGGCCTGCGACTTTACTCTGACTATACTCGTCTACGGCCACTACAGCAGCGCTTTGGAAATTAGAAATAAGACTTCGCACATTGTAATTGTTGTAAGGTCGATATACCTGGTAAAAATCTGATTGTGTTAGAGCATACACATTTCCCTGTGAATCAAATTTAACATCTCTAACATTGTTAAAAGTAAGTTTTAAGGCGGTCAGTTGAATAATCCACTCGCATTGGCCTACTGCATACAATGTTTCATGTTTACAATCACCATCTTCAATCTTAAATATGTAAACTGTATTTGCGTCCGCTAATGCAATTTTCGTAGTACTTATGCATGAACATATACGTGTCGACTTATTTATGACCACATGCGATCCATGCCAGCTGTGTGTGTATTTGATTCCTTTGAATTCATTAAATGCGTAACACGCGTGACCAGTCGATTTGTCCAGTAGCTGAATTTCATATGATGGTTTTAAACCTTTCGTTTCGACAAGGGCTACCAAATGGTGAACATACATTGATTTACTAACGACATTGTTACTGCAGTCGATATTGTGCCTTTCCTGAAATTTGACATCATGTCCTAAGAACGTTATTGTGCGTGATTTTTCAAAGCAAACAGCTATTGTAAAACATCCGTCTCTGATTTGATCAATAATACACATGTCTTTAACAGTATGTTTCAACAGGAATGTTGATATTAATGGTAATGCACGTGCATGTAGTTTCAAAATATTTCCATATTGCAATAATACTATTCTACCGTCAGATAAAACGTGAAGTGCTACTATATAAAAACCTTTTTTATCAGGCAGCTGGCTCTCAATCTTCAATAACCTTATATCGTCGTGCCTAACATCTAAACGGTGCAAAGGCCTCTTCGGACCTAATTCACTAGCAATCATTAGTTGTTCTACTTGCGTCGCTTCATCTCGTGTATTCGTTTTAGGAAGTTCTAATGCATCTTCATATAGAGATTCTTCATCATCTTCATCATCACTGCACATATCTGAGGCCCGTTCGTCCTTAGTTTTCAAAACAACATTGCATTGACCCAACCCGCTTATCAGATCCTGAACATTATTCGATTTAAAAAATTGAATTTGTTTAGAAAAAACGGATTCAATAGAGTCATTGGATTCCATTTCTTTAAGTAACAGAGATAATTTGAAGTTTAGAGCAATATTTTGTCTTGCTTTGCCATACTTCGACGTTATCGCTTGCATAGTTTCGTAAAATGATGCTTTCTTAACAATGTTCGACAACGTATCCTCAGAATGTTTAAAAGGTTGTGTCACTTCTTTAAACTTTTCATTCAATGTTCTCTCATGGTTCTGCATGGCATCTTTCGATGCCTGAATAAACGTATTCATTTCAAGTTCAACTGCATTCATATTAATCTGGGCTTCGTCTAAATGTTTGAAGAATTCAGTTTGTTTCGCTTTACACTTCGTCAAACGATCATTTATAAGTACCTGGTTTTGAGATTCGGATAAATCTTCGAAAGAACTTCGAAGGTTTGTGATTCGTTCACACATCCTGTGGTCGTTTTGTATACAATACGAGTAAATTAAAACATCATGATTTGGGCAGTGTTGGTCGACTTCCACATGTGGGTGTTTCGGACAGTACGACAATTTATTCATTTCTTCAACTATTGTCACATCCTGTGGAAATTAACTGTCCTCAATAAAGGTTTGTTCACGTGATAACTTGTTCCTTCGATGTTCTCGTGCACATCCAGTGCAAAGGTATTCCAGACAGTCAACACAGAAATGTTTTGGATCCACTGTGTCTCCATCAAACAGACAGGGTCCACATTTAAGAGATGTTATTTCTCCAGTTACGTCGGCCATGGACAAAGATTACTTTCCTGAAATTTGGTATGTAGACTTTGCATTAAAATATATTTGCATATACAATTTACATATTGTTAAAATTGATAAAAGGTGCTATTTCTTTTAAATAATAGAACATTTGTTTACAGTTCTCTCATAACATACTTTCTTCATTAAGCTTGTTTAACAATACCTACGTATCCCAAATCGAAAGCAAATTGTGCGATTTTGTTTCAAGATTAATTTAATACATTTAAATCTACCACGCACTTATTTTATTTGTAGTCCATACACGAGTGATACATTTTGTTCGGTAAGATAAACAGTTTGTAAAAAAGAAAACTTGCGTGAACGGATTTATTCTGAAAATTCACCTTTAGAGAGCATACCACTGTCTCAAAATGGCTGCGAAGTATAACACAGAATTTCTATTTAAAGCTCGAAGCTAGGCATGTTCTATTTATTTTCATTTTCTGAAAATGAAAAGTAAATCGAAAGTTAAATCAATCTACCAAAAATATGACAAATTATAATTATGCAAATAATAATACCAAAAACATACAACATTAAACAAGTTTAAAGTTAACATAATTCCATACTTATGTACCATACGCAGTAGCAATAATCTTCCGCGCGACTGAATTTGGGTCAATACTGAATTTGCTTTCTAAAAATAAAGATTATACGGAAGCTCGAGTGACACTTTCGTCTGAAACTTAAATTTTTACTATTGACATTAATGCTCATATCTCGATAGAAAAACGCCTTTAGCACGTTTAGCATATATTTTCTGAAAATATCTACAAAAACGATATGCGTACATGGATAATGCATTTTATATCTACGAATAGTTCTCTTGCAACATACTTCTTATAATGTTAGAATTCCCGGGTACGTTTTAGTATATTTACCGTACCCGGGGTACATTTAAGTAGTACCCGAGCCGACAAAGACCGATCAAGCGCTACTACGGCCGATCACAGTGCATTGCTTCAAAGATCTGTCCATTTTATTTAACTAATATCTCGGATTTGCGCAGGACATCAACATGTTTTCAAGATTATTAGCAATTATTTAGAAATGAATGATTCGATGAGTAAGTGAGTCAGTCAGTCAGTCAGTGAGCGATTGTGTGAGTGAGATATTTGGGGTAGTGGGTGTTGGTAGAGTCATGAGTGAGTGCGTTTGACTGGGTTGGCGGTTTTTGGACAGTACGTGGCGAACTGGATCTGGATCTGGATGGGTACGTCAAAGAAACCAATTCTGGCTTTTACTCGACGGTGGTGGAGTGTGCGATTGTTACACTATTGATGTTTTGATACACTGTCTTTGAAAATATCTATTGTTGAAGAGTTCACAATGTCATCACTTAGTTTGTTCCAATCAATCACAGTTTTAACAAAGAATGAATTTTTAAAGATGACATTTTTTGCTAGAATTGTTTCGAGGCACTTGGAATTATTTCACACAAAGGTTACACACTATGAGGCATTTATACTTACGTACCGTCATGTACAACCAATTTGATTTCCACACATTTGCATACTTTTCATTTCAACAAAATCGTTTTTCAACGGCGCCTGTTAGTATTAGTTCGAACTTCTCAATGCTTCCTCAAACAGGCCGCATATAGAGGGATACGTATCTTAGCCCTAATGTTAACGAAGCGTACATGTGAAATTCGCTTTGAAAAGGGTCGCTTATTAAAGGCATTTTCAAGATTCTCGGATGTTTTTGAAATCGCATCAATCAGTTGATGTTATTGTCCATATATGGCTGTTTTGAACTTAAAGTTGGTTTTCTACAAAAGAAAAAAATCACACTTGTTGCGAGGGACAGTTATAAACAACGTGTGAAATAGAAGTTAATTCTAACATTCATTTCGTCGTATTTCTCAGTCTTATTTTTTACCAACATCCAGTTTTCTCTATCAGCGTTTTGATTATTTCACGGTGCAAATACATGTATTCATAATTTACATTGAAATCTAGACTACCGGTATCCAATCTCCGATTTACTGCTTAGACATGCTGACTGAGTAGTGACCCTGACATGCTGCCCAGTTGAATGTTCTGGGCTTAACATAAGTATACCGATGGTCTCCATTTAAAAATGCCGAACTTACAAAAACACAACTTTTCAGGATGGCTATTTTTATATTTCGATGATCCCCATTCAAAATGCCGAAATTTCACAATAATATTCAGATTTGCATTTTAATAGTTACAATAATATTCAGCTTCGCATTTTTGCATATTTTTATTTCCACCAATTACAGTTCGGCATTTTATCATATGAACGATTTGACATGTTCTGATTGGTTATACAGTTCGCCATTTTCTTGGCATATGCGCATTGATTTCCCACCCTACAAAATGCAAAAATCACGGAATGTCAAAAAATTTTGGTTCGGCATATTAAATGGGGACCATCGAAAAATTATTTCATATCAATGCAGTGCAATTAAAATTGGTTTATTAACACTCTTAAGTGTTCGAATGTTAACATCAAATCACGAGGAAGAGAGTTTTCTATGTATACCGGTATTAATGTAAGTTTTTTTTAATAAAAAAAACAACACAAGTACATTATCAATAATAAATATGCATAATGACCAAAATATAATGTGTGGACAACTTGACCGATGTCTTACCTCCAGTAGCTAACTTATCGCATCGCCCCAGGAGACTGGCAGTGGAATGCGCGATCGTTGTTATTCTGGGCCCCGACCGATCCGGCTTGGTAATCTCTTGTATTTTCCTCATCATGTCCTTTCAGTTTGATTGGGTCAATATTGGAAACGCCCTGCTCCTCTCCAAGAAATTGCAGCTGTTCGTACGAAACCTACCAGCCCCCACTTCATTTCGCGCGCCAGCAGAAGCGGTTACCAGGGTGTGGTTGCGTTAAGGTCCAGGAACCAGAAGTGAGAGTTGAGTGTCAGCTAGGTGAGAATCATTGTGCCCGTCATCCCGAGGCAGTTGCTACCAGGCGGCAGAGATGCTATCTCTATGCTGAACTCTCCATACACCAATAGATAGATGCATAGATGCCCAGCTTCAAGTACTTGTGAGCAACCTGTCCAAGGATGGCACAAGCATCGCTTAGGTCCGAAAACGAATTGTCATGAGCAGGTCGTGGACTTGCAGCTCAATAAGCTGCCCCTCCTTGTACAGCCTTTACAAGTACCTCGTAGTCTACATTCTACTTTACGGCTGGGAAACATGGACGCTTCACTCGGACACAGAACGCAGGATACAGGCCTTTGAATACAAGAGTCTCCGAAGACTTCTTCGCATCTCATACATTGAGCACAAGACAAACGAGTACGTCGGGAACATGACCACAGCACTTAATTGTTTGCCCACAAGAACCACTCCTGGCGACCGTCAGACGACAAAAGCTGGCTTGGTTTGGACACGTCCCCAGGCACGACTCACTGTGCAATACTGTGCTCCAGGGCTTGCTAGCGGGAGGTCGCCGTCGAGGCAGTCAGAAGAAAAGCTGGAAGGACAACTGAAAGAATTGACGTCCCTCACCATTGATGATTACTCTCAGCATCCACAACAAACCTGCCTGGCGGGGGATCTCTGTGTCGTCGTCCCTCATTACCCCCCTCCCGCCCCCAACGGCCAGACCGGTCAAGGGAATGATGATGATGATGATAACATACACAGTTACATAGTAGATTCTGGTAGAAGGGATTTACTCCTGTGACACCAGCTCTTCGGTTTCGTCAACATAATGGATGTCCAGCCCCTTAACGACTGTTGACTTGTAATTGAACTCGATGTCTTGATCATTCCAGAATCGGTCAAGTCTACTTTCAAAAGCTCTTACTGATTGCCCATTAACTACACTAGGTGGTAAACTGTTCCAAATGTCAACTATTCTGAAACTAAATGAGTGCTTTTTGATATTTAATCGTGCCCTTTTCTTAAATAACATTTGTTCATGTCCTCTTGTTCTGTTTGATGTTTTATCACTTCTTTTGCTGAAAAGTTCTTCTGGGTAATACTCGTATTTTTCGTTCAGAATCTTGAATGTTTCAATCATATCTCCACGTATGCGTCTGTAGGTCAATGTTGGCAATCTTAGAATTTTCAGTCTTTCCTCGTACGGCATGTCTTTCAATCCTGGCACAAGTTTCGTAGCACGTTTCTGCACATCATGATGATGATGATGACAAGCTTTTCTTAGCACAAGATCGAAACCGACACGTTTGAGTCTCAAAACCAAAAACGTCGAGTATGTGTCGTATGAACATGTCTGCACAAAACGTGGGGATTACTTTTGCAAAAGACAACGGAAGATTTTCTATTCTACTCAGTTCATTTATGTTGAACAAATGCGACAATTAGATTTTTATATTGGGACCATAAATGTCCGCGTTCGAATTTCGTTATGGGGTAAATTATCGGATGAATGGCCCCTTTATGATATTTAACAATGAATTATCTAGTACTGGTACAAACTGTCTCTAAGACCAATAATTATAACGCTTATAATAAGTGCACTTTCTTTTATCCGTACTATGGTGTTTTGGTATTTACACATAAGTTAAATATTGTGCACTTTTTTCAAATATGAACATTTAAGACACATATATAATTGTATATTCACAAGCAATCATGGCTTTTTATGACTTCTTTAATCCTAAAAATTGCGCTTTAGACATTGATACAAATGCCAACACATAAAATCCTTCCAACTTGCAAAAACATGAGAATTCAGTAGCTAAAAGAAAATTCAAAGCCAGCTGGAAGTCTGAATACCAATTGATTTCTTATGATTCAAAAACCAAGTCCAATGTTTTGTACCTAGTCTACTGTGTAAGAAGTCAGTTTAAGAACTGGTTCACATCTAGTTGTAACGTTGTAAAAAAGGAGTCCATAACAACGCATGTTAAAACAAAGGGTATGTATGTGTGTGACAGTCAAGTGTTTATTTTAAAGTACATATCCTTATCGTTTCCCAGCTGTATTGTTTATATTGATATTTCTATGATGCTCAATGTTAATAATGTCAATAAAGTCACACATTATTATTAATTTATTATTTTCAGACCACCAGATGGCTGTTGAGGTAAAACAGTTGCGGAAAGAGATGGTGACTGCCAGTATGATATCCATCACCAAGAATCAAGCAGCAGTCAAGCCAGCGCTCTCCTATGTCCTGTCTAGTTCCTGGCAAAGTAAGACCTTCCAAACAGCTTCCTTCCAAGCTTCACACATTTCCTATTATATCAGGTACAAATAGAAAACAATTCATTAAACCAAAAGTTCATATAACATCAAGCACTCAAAACAATCATACACGGTTCAACACATAAAACATGTTTTCGAAACCCGATGGCTCGAACTCGCGGGGATCAACAGGAAAAGTTCGAACCATCCGAAATTCTAGCCAAAAGATTTCTTATATAAGTTGTACAGTTACATTAGTCTGCAACACCGTTGTATCTCCGGTAGATGAGTTTTCATATTGCCTAAACTCTGCACTACTTTCTGCTAATGAATTGATCGGAACCAAATAGTTACTTAATATATTTATTAATAAAAACAGTTACACATAAATCAAAAAATATCCTAATATTAATAAATGTATATTAGATAAGCTCGTTTTTACGAAGCACATTTACGGGAACATGTAAGAAACAACACTAAGATACTTCACAGAAATAGGCGTTACATACACATCACAGAAATATTACACATCACTAGTTATGTATTCGTTAGTTTTAAAAAAATTGCATGATGTCAGTTTGTGTGGTGTTGATAAATTGTCGTCGAGAAACACATTTTTCAATTGCATCCAGTTGACTTTGAAAGTGTTTTGAGTCTTCTAGAAATTTCCGGATTGTATGTAACGTTCCCATTGATGACAAAACGGAGTCTTCGGTTGTGGGCTTGATGCGGTGTTGTCTACGTCATCTGACAATGCTGCAGTATCCCCCGCCCGCCTCTTGTTTCGACTCAATTTACGCTTGAGTCGAAGACGTGTTTTAATAGATCTATTATCAAATTCAAATGATAAGCTTGCAACAGCTTTGGCATCAATTATAGTGTGGCACTATTCAATCGCTCCTAGTCAATTAACAGCTTTATGCGACTCGAAGCGAGTGCGAGCCAAACGAGGAAAAGAAGGTGTGAAAATTGGGACAGGGACTGAGAAAACAGTTTGAGTCATTCGATAATTCGACCCTCACGAGTTCGAGCCAAACAGCAGACATTTATAGGAATATATAGCAATATCAAATTGCTGCTTCGAGGAGAATTCGAGCCAACCGAAAATTCGAGCCAAGCGAGTTCGAGTCATCGGGTTTTGACTGTACATGATAACTCCATGCCTTAGCACAACCGTTTAAGTGTAGTTTAATATAGACAAATATATGCATACGGTAACATTTTGCATTTTGTGCATGTGTGAATTTCAATGTTTTCCAGGGTGTATCCCAGAAGGCAGACTTGAAGGAAGATGGCCACACAATCTATGAGCATGCAGTGTCTGTGTATGATTTGCAGGACGCCTCGTCTGCAGTCATATAGAAGGAGCTACACATCAAGGTAAAGAAAAGCGACATGTTCAGCCTGATGATATTGACTATAAATCTGAGCGTTTTGAAACCCGGCCATGCCACATAACTTGTGTGGGGATTGGTCACGGAATCCTTTTTACCCCCCCCCCCTCCACCTATCTCTGTTTCAAGTTGGGCAGTTGTCAGTATCTGACATAAGTATACGCACTAAGTAGTGGTAAACGGGCTAGCCTAGGCTTACTTTTGCATATTGTTCGGTTTTTTTGCTTCAATTATTTATTGCTATGTGATTACAAATATATCTATGTTTAAGAAATTATTCTAAGGAACTATTTGTGTCTGTCTGAGATTAAAGGGATTTATTGATCTTTTGTTAAAAGTCTTCTCATATTTTTTACAAATTTTCTGGACATGATCGCTTTTTTGCATACATTACTAGGCAGTTTCCCTGCTAACAGGCCATCGGCAGGTTGTGAGGTAATTCTGGTCTCTTGGTATTTCATTTATTTCCCCATTTGCAACACATTCAATGACAAAGCAAATTGTGAGGGAACATCCATCAAAATCATTGCTATTGTAAAATACTGGGACAATTTGTGTTGAATTCTAGGAACATTGTAATACAAAAAAAGGTAACAGAAAAATGTATATATTGTAATGGTTGAAACTTATTTATGCATGATTTATTTTATATCGTGGCAGCACAAAGTTTCACATCAAGGAATCACATCCAGCGCTTCACACTAATGGCAACTATTGTTGAAAGGTAGTGAAGTATATTGGTCAGGAAGACATTCATCAGGGGTTGAGAGTATGGAACTGCAAAGGTTAGTATGATTTCTAGTTTCGGTGTGTTGAACTATAGCTAGAACATGTTTAAAAAAACAACAAGGGATGCCAATACCAGAAAAGCTTGTGTAGGGAATATTTTTTATGAACATGGTTATGAAAGAATGCTAGGGCAAGTTTGTTAAAGGACCATACAGCCGAAACTAGGTCATGTCAACACTAGATCTCATATATTGTTCAAAAATATAACCTTGTCAAACAGGTATACTCATATTTGATTTACAGACGAGTCAGATGGGGTAAATAATAATGATAATACCAATTAATGATAATAAAAAATAGACCTTTCAGTCAATATATGAGCCGAGCCGTATCAGCAACACTCGTTTTTACTTTCACTACCCATTAATTATTTCAATTTGAATAGAAATCTTACTAAATGAGTCTTCTGATACAATGCTAAGTCAGATTTAATTTGCCACCTTTTTAAGGTTGAAGTTTGAGTGATGTGTTTTAAATAGTTTGTTTGGAATTAATAGCTAGGATGCATGATAAGAAGAAGTTTTTTGGGGGGAATTACAAAAATAATTTAATATCTTACTCAGTTTATGTTGTTATTGCCATTTTTATAGAAATAATATTTTATTCTTGTTATCAGTTAATGAGCAGAACATAGCATTAAGTAATTGTTATTAATGAATTATAATAAGTATTTTTTTGTCTAGTCCTTATCTTTACAATTTTAATATTACCCGAGCTCATTATTAAAGATATATTGGATGTTTTAACAGTATTTTGAAAGCCACCCACTGAATCAATTCATTTGAAGATTTGCTCAGTGTAACTTAATCTTATTTGTAGTGTAGTTTTGTATCTAGACTAGATATGAATCTCAGTTATATCAGCTTGTTGATCATTAGTCTTGGCCAGCCAAGTAGTTGGCTGGATTCCAGGACATGGGGATCAAAGGACCCATGTATGTCCATTTTCCATTTGATCAATCATAGAGTAGGCTTTTGCCTTTTTTAACGTCAATCGACTTAACCTTTACATGGTTAAGTTATTGACCTTGTGGTCTTGTTATTGAACTTTTGTGGTATGTCGGTTTTTCCAGGCTAGTTGGCTGGTCGACCATCAACACTTGGATCATTTTATAACCATTGTTTTGTCAGCTGACTGCTATGCGGTTGTCTGTTTATCAAACATTGGTTCTGATATAGTGTTTGTCATGTGAATGGTTAGTGAGCCAGTCCTGTGATTGACCCTATAACCATATCCTTTATTGGTTCATTCTGTGTGTATGGTATGAAAGTCATTTGTCTGGTGATTAGTTAAAATGTAGTTACTTACAGTTTTAGTTAGTTAGTAGTAAATATGTTTATTCCTTTATATTTTGTTAACATAAGCAATTTTATGTACACAGATTCATTTTGTCAAATCATTAAAATTCATAAAAAAAACACAACATAAATTCAATATGAAAAAAGGTTTAAAAGACAATGTGTTTAAGTGTGTAAGTCAATAAGCATGTGATCTCAAATTTGTAACAGGTCATATAATTTTAGTTCATAAATGCATACACTCCTAGGTGCATTTGGTCACATTATAGCTAAGAACTCCTGAAATTAATCAAATAACTGGTAAGCAATTTATTGAAAACAACATGCTTTGTGTATTTGATCACATAGTTGCCATTTGCTGATTGTAAAAGGTCATACATTTATTCTAGAATCACTGCGGTAAAACGGACATATATAAATTCAAATCGCAGCCAATCATTAGTAAAGTCACACAATAGTTGGTCAAACAGTAACATGTTCAGAAGTCAAACGCTGGAAATTGTTAACACATTCATGTAGTTCATTTTGCTAATTACCTTTTCTGTACTGTTTTGTAGTTTAGAAGGCATTTGAAGAGGAATTGATGCACTGTATTGCAGTCAATATCAACTTTCACAAATAGTCGCAAACAATGTTTTTATTGTCTTTGATACCAAATTCTTGCAGAGTGTTTGTGTAATTTAACACCGGTATCACAGGCTTGGATAGTGATTTGTTGAATATATATAATGTTTAATAACAAACATGCCCCTTTTGAAGGTTTTTATCTTCATTCATGTCTATGATTTTTCTTGTTCAATTAAGCATATACATTTTAATTTAATGTATAGTTTACTCATTTATACTTGTTAATATTTCGCATAGTTTTATTACCAAAAGAAAAACTACTGCATTTATTTCTGTGAAAGATTTTTGAAAGAACAATGGAACTATTTATGCTGTAGATTTTCGCATTGTCTATTTAAAATACCATCTGTTTGTGTTTGTTTTAGGATATATTTATGCAGGTTATACTTTCATACATGGGTTAATTGTTCACCAGTTTCATGTTGAGTTTAAGATTTATTTTTGCCGTAGGTGACCTAAATATTGACAAGACAGGACGGAGGATGTTGCCCGTGCATGTAGTTGTCTCTTGTAATGAATTTTCAGAAGAAGAGAAATTGTGGTTACCAACTGCCCGCATTGTTTTGAACCGTTTGGACGATTGTCAAGTAGATATCTTTTGTCTGTCAAGGATTGGGCTAACTTTTTATGGTTGTCTTATGTGTCAGTGATAAATTATTGTGTAGGGTTGCATAATACAATGAACTAACTTACAATTGGTTTGTGCAAGGCGTACTATCTGAGTACATGCCGGATACAAGGCTAGTTACATGTATATAAAGAGATTACAGTTTACTGGTTTCCTGCACAATTAATTGCCTATATGTGAAAGGAAGTAAACTTCCGTTTGTTCGGTAATGGGTAAGATATGTTCGATGAAACCTAGAGTCTTAATTGCTTACCTGCAAGTGTGCGAAAGATTGAAAGAACTGCAACGTCCCAAGGATAAGAGTAAAATGCTCACGAAAACATGACACAGTGTATGTTTTATACGCTAATTTGAAATACTTTGTTGTTGAGATGTTGTTTAATATGTTGGAGCAAGAAACAGTGTGTTGTCTTAAGGTCAAGCACGTCAATTCAAAGACAGACTGTATGAACAGCAGATCGATGATTGCTGATCCAATTGGATTCCGGTCCCGTTGGTTTTTTTCGGTGATGACCGGGCAATCTTTGTTTACTTAAGACAAACCCCAATGCACATATGTAACACACCGGGTTAACGTTATGTGTAGGGCACTAGAGGCGAATTTATTGTAACTGTCGCGCTATAGATTCCGTTGATATAGCAAACATATGCAATCATCTTTCAGCCATTTTTTTTCAGTTTTTGTTTTCAATGAAGACAACACAAAACGGAAAATGATGTGATAAATAGAATGCAATCCAAGGGAATTAACACATTTAAGTAGATTTGCTAGAAAACTTGAATCTCTCGCCAATACTTGTGGTGTTTGTCTTTTAAACTTAGCTCAATAAACGTATCTTTTTTTAACATGTACCAAGTATTCTCTATTTATTCTATAACTTTATGATTTTCATGAGAAAACTCAATGGTTTATGTGTAAATTTCGAGGGTTAAAGGTTACAAATCGGGTTGTTCATTGACAATCAATATTTGATGTTAATTAAACACTCAACTTGAAATTCTTACCTTTGAATATATACTTTTAATGTATTAATCAAACGAGTCTAGTAGAAATGAATAAAAAAACGTGGGCTTTCGAACCACTAAAACTATTTGCACCAAATTTCAAATAAATCGCAAACTTCACATGAAAATCGATAGAGTGCGTTATTCAGCTTTGCGTCAAGTAAAACAAGGACGCAATTTTATGAATGCAAACGGGAAAATTAATATGCATTGAAGTGTTCTGTATTGTGGATGGACGATACAAATATAATTAGAATTAATTGCGTTTGGAATATATGCACAACTAAATCCGGTTCGATGAATAGCATTTCAATGGGTTTATATGCAGATTATACTATGATAAAACTTTGCGGGTTAAGATTAGACTTAAACAAATGTGTAGGAATTTAAAACTTGTAAGGATAATTGCTTTGGTGAATAAATCGTGTCTTTGTTTATTGATCAAAGAAAGTTTATCCGCAAAGATTTGCATACTTACACCAACAGTTTAAAAATAAAGAAATAGAGAATGATGTGCCGTGTGCGGGTAGAAGCTA
This sequence comes from Dreissena rostriformis, assembly GCA_007657795.1. NCBI lineage: Eukaryota > Metazoa > Mollusca > Bivalvia > Myida > Dreissenidae > Dreissena > Dreissena rostriformis. The sequence goes on from VMBQ01001196.1 coordinate 59,377, forward strand.
AAATGTGCAACTGTGACAAACTGCACATGTGTTTATTCCACAAAAACAAAAGTGAGTAGAAGTAGAGCCAGTTGAAGGTTGAGTTATTTTTTACATTTAGAATATCAGTCCGGAATGCACACTTTTTGGAGATAAACTGCGGCAACTATGTTTGTTTTTGGTTTACACATTTGGATTAAATAATGATTTATATGTAAATAAAGCTTCTTTTCACGACTGGAGTGTGTAACAGTTTACATGCTGATGAAAGTCGAATCGAGGCATATATCGATTGTTGTTTTGGCTCTTTACACTGCTAGTGCAATGGGCTTTATACACTGCTAGTGCAAGGAATAATAAAGGGCTACGACGAATAGATCCCATACTACCACCCATGATTAAATTTAATTACTTTAATCCGATTTTAGAATCGCTTATATTTTGTTTCCAAAACAAAACAAAATATTTAGAAAATATGAATAAAATGTAGCTCAGTGTCTTTGTGAACTTGATTATATCTTTTTCGTCTCCGAAAGGCTTACCCGGCTCGGTAAGCCTTTCTTCAACTCGCTGCGTTAATTAAAGTATACAAATACATTAACCACAATTATCTATTTATGTCTCAGATGCCATATTTCGTGTTTGGTCAAATGGTTTCAACGACGTTAGTGCAAGTAAGTGAAAGCGTGCAGGTTGTAAAAAAAAGGATTCAGTGTTTTTAATATCATATATATAGTATAGTCTCATATAAACAGATGAAGGCATGTTTCAAATGGAGTAAGACACTTGATTGCTCTGTTTTTGTTGTGCATTGACGTTCTAAGTTCGTTTGTTATTAATACAAGTTCTAACTGTTTTCGCTATTACTCGTATGTATAGATTTGTAGCTCAATCAAAATAAACATATACAAATATATTTTCTTTAGCTAAATTCAACAGTATTCAAGAAATATTCAAAACCTAATGTGTTAAAACGTATTGAGATATATTGAGATAGATCTGATACGAAACAATTTCGTAATACATTTCATTGATTATTAAAATTCCAATGTAGCTTTCATACCCAAGGAACACACACAGCAATACACTTGTTAAAAATAATAAAAAACAATTTAACTGCATGTGTTCGTTATGGTTGGCTGGCTCCTGAAAAAGACAATCATTTAAGTACTGAAATGGTCAGAATTGCATGTGTTGTCATTAGTTTTCATATAGTTAACAAGATCTCCTGTAATAAAATATGTTATAACAAACAAGTCAAGTGTATCAACTACATTGACACGGCGAATCGTATCAAAATAGCGTGTTATTTGTTTGCCAAAAAAAACGTGCAACATTCTTATTGAGTTTTTAATTTATAATACGGCATGAAAGCCTACTTGTAAGCAAGTACGATTCCATTTCTAAGTCCGTGGGTTCGACCCATAAACGCAATACATTGTTTCATAAAAAATAAGATATAATTCTTCCCTGATGTCAGTTAACACGTTTTAAAAGAATTTGTTCAATTAAGACGTGTACAAACATTTATTTCATTGCTAGTTTTACCTTATAGATCCTTTCACTACTCGCAACAAGGTTTTTTGGTGCCGCACCCGCAGTATTCAAGTACACCTGCAGGTCCAATGATAAATTTCCCTATGCCCCGGGCTGTAAAACAATTTAACATTTAAATTGGTTGCTACACGCGCTTCTCACTTGGGAGACCCGGGTACAATTTTCCACTCACGGCCTACGTGAGTTTGGATGGTGGTCAACATTTCGAGCAGGTACAGTTTTCTCCTATTAGTCCGTTTTTTTCATATACAGCACAAGCTAAATCCAAAATATAAAAACTTTCAATTAAAATTAACTTAAGAATTGGAAAGTCTGGCTATTTTTCAAGTAGTCATCACAACTTGTGTCAGTCAAATAAGTTAATTCGGAAAAAAAAGGAAGTGAAACACATTCCGGGTCCTCAGAAAATTCAGCCTTAGACGTGGATCGACCTAGTTTCTTCTAATATATATGAGCACATTGATTTCACGTCAATGTTTGATTCCACATAAAAACGATCTAGATTTCTAACGATAATTATGCAGCGGGAAATTTTAAAGCCAATGAATTGGGCAAAGGAACTGTAGTAATTTAATGCCGACCTATAATAATCGAATCCGAATTGTGTATGCCAATTTGTGCGATTTTGCGAAAACATACATAAAATAATTTACATCATAAATGAAATACAAGAATCCGTGTATATAAGACTTTATAGAGTGACATAAGCAAAAGCAAATTTGTTGTACATTGTATCTTATTTTACCCGTATTTTATCATTGTTTAAAAAAATGTGTGTACGTTGTAGCCCACTTGGGGTAAAGAAGCAGCATATCTGGGTAAATTACTTAGATTTCTGGGTCCTGGGCGGCGGCATTGGACAAACTGATTTCATGACAAACTCAGAATGAGACAAAACCCGAGCATTACAAGAAATATGGAATTTTACTTATAAACTTTCTGTGCATGCAGATTGTCTTTTACTAAATTGTTTCAATTTAAAATGATTTTTTATTTTAAAATTAAGTTCAAGTTTTTGCTATGCGTTTTTAAAATGTTCAATAAATGTACACAGTATATATGACATTTGCATAACGCTTACTATCAAACTGGTACACATTAAGCGGGCGATTGAATTTGCTTCTATTTAAAAGAAGAAAATTACACAATTTAATATGTGTATTTACTCCTTAAGATTTATACTTGAAAAAAATCGCTTATTAACCTGTTAAAAAAAGTAACACTAAGTGAATGTTCCTATATAAAAGCACGTACCTTCAGCCATTGACATCATAACCAAGACAACGCACGTGACCAGGAGGGCAATCAGGCAAATAGTATCCATAGTGGAACTTTTCTTTCGGTGTTTTCAATCGGAATATCTCAACACTGACAGTCGAGCGCTCTTTATACTAAATTTAAACAGCGTGTATTGTTGTTCAGTGCAGTGTTTACGAGACAGGACGAGGCGGTACGACCATCATTCACGTTTAAATTGACTAAATTATTTTGTGTTTATACAAAATGTAAGCTTGATATTAATAAATACTTAGTAAGAATACGCAAATAAAAAAACGTGAACGTAATTTTAGAATCTAAATATCATTCAAAATGAAACAATGAATGTCTATTAAAAGACAGTATGCATGCTCAGTAAGTTGTTTATAATTCAAATTCCATATATTTAATATGTGCATGTACTCCGCAAGTTTTATTCTTGACCGAATTACGCATAAGATCATGTAAAAAAAGTTACACTAAGTGACTATTTCTAAATAAAGGCACTTACCGTCAGCCATTGCCATCATCACCAAGACAACGCACGCGACCAGGAGGGCAATTAGGCAAGCAGTATCCATGATGGAACTTTCCTTTCGGTGTTTGCAATCGGAATATCTCAACACTGACAGTTGAGCGCTCTTTATACTCAATTTAAACAGCGTGTTGTTCAATGTAGCGTTTACGAGACAGGACGAGGCGGTACAACAATGTAAACACATAAAGACATCAACCACAACATCAACAACCACTCGATCAGGAAGAATTTGATCATAAATTAACTTGAATGATTATAGCAATCACGGCAATTATAACAAAGCCATGTGTTATCTTTTATCAATTAGTGGCTTAATTATTAATGTTAGTTATGATTTATTGAATATACTGCGCACCTCTACATTTATGTGTTTTCATAAAGCATCTGTAAAGTCTTAAAACTTTAATCAAATGATAACTTAAAATCAAATGGTTTTCAAATATCATAAACCATTAACAATTATAAACTTGATGTCAATCCATGTCAATATGTTTGCTTATTCCGAGATACTGTAGTTGTACTTGTTGATATATATATATATATATATATATATATATAC
>VMBQ01001196.1:63748-198341 GCA_007657795.1 Dreissena rostriformis
TATTATTTATTTTTAAACACTGAAGGCAAATTATTGCGCATTTTGGTTTTTTACCCTCTGACTTTAATGTTCAATAAATCATAAACCACAAGCATCTAGTGCTTGGATAACTTTTGCATGCCATTATGTATATATCAGAAATAATTGTTTTGCTCTTGTTACTCCATTGCTGCTAGCACTAAATCTGTTCATTCAAAATAAATATGAATATTCGGTCATATCGTAGTGCTGTTTTTGTACTATTATTACATTTGTATTGTTTTGTTTTTTTAAAGTTGTATATAATGGCGTCACATAACCGAAAGCGTGTTGACGGCAGTCAGATATATAACTTTGCCGATATCGGGCCGATTAAATATCGGTGTGCACAACGATCACGGTCCGATATCGGGATGACGGCGGTCAAATGAAGGTTTGCTGGCTTGGTTGATTCTGATAGCATATAAAAAGCTCAAAAACCGAATATATCAAACAACTGAGTAATCAGATTTAAATAGAACCAAATTTAAATTATTTTTAATATTGTCTTCAATTGTCTTAAGTGAAATATATATACTGTCACTGCATGGTCAGAACAAAGTGTCACTGAATGATATTAACACACTGTCACTGTACGATGTGAACGAACTCTCACGGTATGATATGTAAACACTATCACTATATGCTATGTACACACTGACACTGTAGGACGTTTACATACATTCACTGTATGATGTGAACACAATGTAATTGTATGATGTTTACACGCTGTCACTGTAGGATATTTACACATTGTCAGTGTATGATGTGAACACTCTGTCATTGTAGAGTGTTTGCACGCTCTCACTGTATGATCTGAACACATTTTAATTGTATGACCGATAAACAATGAGGATTCGAAAATTACTTTTACATACAACATTATTATACAAGTTTTAACGTTGTGAGTGCAATGAAGTGACCTTTTGTCGGAGGTAAATACATTTATAAGTTTTGACATTTTCTTAGACGTGTTTTGGTCTATTATAATAATGCGAAGTACACACATATTTTTAATATTGTCGCTTTACTAATTGGAATAAAATAAAAGTCAGCGTCTCTTACAATGCTGAATAGTTTTATTAACAGGCTTAAAACAAATAATACGTGAACGATATATACCTGCAGGATAGTTGACCGTTTATGAACTGCCCGTAGCATTCATCATTCAATCCATTCTCTATAGTGCCTTGATTTCAGTCAGTTATAAACCAGTGATTATTAGGTAACATGATTCTACAGATGTGTGCAGATTGTACATTTAATTACAACAAGGTCTTTTTCAAAGTATTGTGAATCAATCAATATCGACAAGCGATATTCGAATACACGTGACATCTAATAACGTTAAAGTGAGATCATTCAAAAGCATTGGCTTGATTTACATGTATACTGATCCAACAGATGAATACAGATTTGAATATCGCAGGGACAAATGAAGTCAAAAGATACTGACTTCTTTCAATGTGGTTGATTAAATATCTGTATATAAAAATGGCTACCTTATCTTAAGGAAAAAAATACACAGTGTAAATTTAAGCTGCACCAATATGGGGAAAAACTTTATAAGAGCACTTGGTCATTTATTTAAGGCAAGAAGCCAATAGCCAAACAGTGTGACACACCACACAGGCACTAGGCTTTCAATGACTGTTATATCATCTGTAAATAAACGCGATGTTTGTCAGTGCAATACTGTCATGACCATTAATAACTTTTTTATCTTCAATAACAGTAATACATTTCGGACTATCAAGCATCCGTCTTGTGCTAAATATTGTGTTTGAGCGAAGAAAAAATTTACACATGTGCGTATTGGTCGAGCAGGTTTGTGTGGTTGTTGTCACATGTCACGTTTAAATCTTGGTGTACAAATCATGTTTACCAAGTCTGTTTATATATTTATTTATTGATGACCTACAATACAATTTCAAACAGGTAATGTCTATCAATTGGCACATGCATAACGGCGGTAACGAAATTGTTCGTTTGTTTCTGCGTCGGTCACTAAGAAGACGACCTGGTTAGAATTTGTCTGGGCCGTTTTGATTCTACACATTTAACAGTGTGTTGGTTTTGGATTTTAGATTATGATCGACGAAGTTGCGCTCCTTGAAAATGTTTCAAAGAGTTCTGGAAGCAATGCCATTGCCCATTTATGAAGGAAGCAGGTTTTTAACTACTTATTTTAATTGTAACTACCTTAATATATTTAGAGGAGCGTCATTGAATCTTTGACACCAATTGCTATTATTTGACTACGCTACTTTGTCAAGACTGTTAAGTCCGATGAATGTCAGGTTTTATTGAATGTATTGGAAGTTAACGTTTTTTGTATATCAGTACACAGATATAGCCGTTTATTGTGAATAAACTCGTTGAACATTTCGAATCGGAATTGCGTTATAAATTTAGTACCACGGAACGCAACATTATTATGGTGGTCAGCGGTGGGATCAGCTAATTTTCGATGCTGATCCAGTGAAATGAACTATACGCTAGAACTAAATTATTGGGAAAATAAAATAAACGTTTAACATTTACGCTACCGAAATAATAGTAACATTAAGCATAAACAGTTTAACAATAATCACTTAGCGCTTTATACGCACATTATTGTGAGTAGACCTTTAATTTCGCGAATGACTGTGTACATTCATTAAAACGATCGTGCTCCATGAACGAAGCATATAATTAATAAATATTTTCTTAAAAACGACACAATAAATTATAAGTGAAACCATGCGTTCACCATGCACCGTGTTCAGTGATGGTGAAGTATACTTCATGAGGCGTCGCGCCGACGAAGAAACCGGAAATAACAGCACTGAAGTACAGTTCAACCGCCTTTCAGCCGGGAGCGAACCGATTTACATGACGAGCTCAGGCGTCACAGATACCGAGATTGAAACAGTATCAGAAGCCTCTGATACCGACTATACTCATGTGCCAGTGGGTAAAAGTAAGCAGCCACCCCGTAGCAGATCGTCTCGTGACCTATGGAAGGCTGTGAATACGCTTCAAAGCTGCATCAAAAACCTTGCCACTGAGGTTAAGGGGGTAAAAGGTGTGCCCTTGGAGGCATCGGCAAATGGACAGAGTAGTAGCTGTAGTTATAGGGAAAGTACATCGCTGCAAAAGTCGGGTCCATCTGTTAAGTGCCCAAGCATTAACAATATTAACACGTCCGCCCTTAGACCTGACGCTCCTATCTTCCACACCAAAGGGAACGGCAATCAACTATATGCAGCGCCACCAACACAGTCTTATCAGTTTACTACACGGGCGTCACAAGGCAATTGTACGTCAGTCAATGAGCGGATCAAGGTGCCTCCTTTTACTGGCCATGAAAACTTGCAAGTCTGGATCGCCAGGTTCGATACTATCGCGGACCGCATGGGGTGGGGAGATGAGAGACGGCTCGACCATTTGCTGCAGAACATAGAGGAACAAGCTGCTGAGTTCGTCTTCACACAGCTTCACACGTCGGTGGTCGGCAACTACCGATCCTTAGTGGCTGAGATAGGGGGGCGATACCGAGTGCTTGAGTCGGCACGCTCGTTTGCTTCAAAATTTAATCGGCGTGTGCAACATCACGGCGAGTCGGTAGAGGAGTATGCGGCCAGTTTGAAGATGCTGTATGACAAAGGGCATCCACACCGGGACAGACGAACCCGTGACGAAGACCTGGTGCGCCAGTTTTTAGATGGTCTCCTAGATCAGGATGCACGTTTCGAGGTTGAGTTTAACAACGAGCCAATCAGCATTGAAGAAACTGTCTTCTATGCAGTGTCCTTCCTGCAGATAATGAAAAGTACACATAATGACGGTTGGAAGCAGCGCCGACCTACAAGGAGAGCTACTGAATGCACGATGTTCGAAGATAAGCAACAAAGCCGAATTGCTGAGCCTCATACCAACCCGTACAAAAAAAAACAGTACAAGCCCACTGACACGCGTAGGCCAAACATGGCTGGTCAGCATCGGGCAACTGAAACAACGAGCGAACGCCAGGACAACCTCATGGAGCAAATCCTTGAAAGGTTAGAATCCCTTGAGGCCCGGACGTCCGAAAGAAATCCCCGGCGGAAAAGGGAGGTCGAGTGCTTTAAGTGTCACGAAAAGGGTCACTACGCCCGAGAGTGCACAGTTCCCAAACAAGCTGCTCCAGGTAATGTGGTCGAGTTTACCGAGGCACGGCGGAAGGAAGACAACCATTTAAACGGACAGGGACCAGCCCTTGCGGCCAAAGGGAGGTCCAATTAGAGCGCTGCGAAAGCCATGAAATTAAACAGGAAAAGCAACATGTCCAGAGCCAGATTAGCGAAGCCCCGTCTAGTGAAAAGGTCCAAAGGCCAAAGAAGTTGGCTGAGGGCGTCTACGTACAGGGGAAGGTGAATGGTTATCCGATAACGTTTACTGCGGATACAGGTGCTTCGCGTACCATCATCTCGACGAGGGCATTCAATCAGTTGCAGACCGCGTTCCGACCGCAATTGGACCGTTCAGCCCGACTTGTTGGTGCAAATGGTGCACCAATTAAGGATGCAGGCGAAGCGACCATGGATGTCGAACTTGGCCCACTGATGCTGGCTGAGAAGGTTATCATAGCGGATATAGAAGATGAAGCGCTGCTGGGGTACGACATTCTAAAGGGTAGAGATGGAGTACCAGCAGACATTTTGTTGAGCAGCAACACGATTCTTCTAGATGGGCTGGAGATACCTCTGTTCCAGGTGGGCAAGTCTAACAGGGCTAGACGCGTTACTGTAGCGAAGGACATGACGCTTCCTGGTTGGCTGAGGCAGTTGTGAGTGTGTTTGTAGAGCGCTTTATAGAAGATGACGATGAAATCAACTCTGACTTTCTAGTAGAACCTGCCCAACAATTCCAAGACAGGTACGCTCTTCGAATGGCAGCAACGTTGGTCGATGTGAACAAATCACCAACATGTAGTGTAAGGATATTAAATCCTTTTGCTACAGAAGTCACGCTTCGGCAAGACACTGAAATCGGTAGAGCAGAGAGAATAGAGCGTATCGTAAGCGTTATTGCAACAGAAGAATGCGCTGAAGACAAAGGAAACCATGAAGCTTTGCGTCGGGTCAAAATAAACCAAGATCCCGTTACCTCTCGCATTGAAAAGGGCTCTGCGTCAGTATTGAAACGACCGGACCAGGAGCAGATTAAACATGTGTTGAATCTGGATACGTCCGTTTCAATGGGCAACTCTTTTACAACTTCTGCTCTATCCATTAAGCCAGGATGTTTGACTGACCCTATTATTGGTCAGTATGATGCCCCAACACCCCTGTTAGACTAGCACGACGAGGGGGAGGAGGAGCTCAACGACTGGTCTGAAGCCTTGGCCTCCCCTGATGATCACGATACTGCTCCTCGTGAAGAACCGAATCTGCAGGTGGTACCAACACTGACGTCTGCAGCACTGCGGGAGACGATGAACCCCAAGCCCCTGATAGCATCAACGGAACCGGCGATGGTGTTTCCCCCTATGATGACAGCTCCTCAGGTGACAACCGCTGTGGTCCAGGATCCAACAAGTGAGGCGATGAGACAATCAACGGAACCGGTGACGGTGTTTTCCCCTATGATGGCAGTTCCCCAGATGACGACCGCTGTGGCCCAAGATGTGATCAGTGAGGTGATAAGACAATCAACAATACAGGTGGTAAATACCATTAGGGAGGGACATTCGTCCATACTGAGTGCCATCAATGCAAATCACAGAGACATGGTTAATGTGCTTAAGGATATTCGGGACGCTCTGCAGAGAAAAAACAAATAACTAAAATAAAAACACTAACTGTGCTTGTTAATAGTCTGTTGTTTTCAACCGCACTACCTAATGTGACGATGACATTTGTTTACCTTACTAGTGTTTATGTTCTTAAACTATATGTTAGTGTTTAACTTTAAATTTCATTAAATGTGTATTGGCTACAGGAGTTTAGCCAAATTGTGTGGGGTAATGATATGATCTGGGGTTTTATCTATTGTTTTACCTTTTCTGTAAGTACTAGTTCTTGTATCATCATTCCAATAGTCAGTGCGTCTAAACAAACATAACAATTAAGCATATGCATGTGGGTCTGTAAATAAATTCATGTTTGTTACTTGCCACTTTAGCCAGAAAGTTGTGAATCGTTCCTTCTTGTTTAAGTTGACATGGAGACTCTCTGTTCCGAGACGCATTTTAACCTCGTTTATTTACAATACAAGTTCATTGTCCATACCTTACAGAACGGCACTTAAAGAATGAGTATTTATATTTTATATATCCATATGTATTTCACGATGATCTTCGAAATAATACTTATTATTAGCGTTTTTCACTAGAAATCGGCATGTGTTTCTCCACTGTCCGCCATCTTGGAATGTTGACTTTTGGGTAATTTGCACTTAGCAACACACTGCGGTGTAAACAGAAACTTTACCTGCTCTATATTTAAGCTTTAGGTAAGAATGCTGCACTATTTTTAGCAGACGAAAGTTTAACATTGAGCTTATATAGTCTGTTTTTAAAATTGTTTAATCACTTAAAGTCTATTTTACGATTTATAAATGTTAAGCGTGCGAGCGTTCCATAATTGGTCACGGCAGTTATTGTGACCCGTTCTCGGTCACACAGTGACCAATATTTGGTAACAGTGACCAATTTCTGGTCACAGTGACAAATTTCTGGTCACAAGTGGAACGCCGCGGCTATATAAAGTGACCAAATTTTGGTCACAAATATCATTCTAGTTTTAATCTTTTAAGAGGTAACATCTATCACGTTTTTCTTAAAAAAGTAAATATAACATTAACAATAGCGACATTGGTATTGAACTTTTGAGATTTAAATAATAACTTACACAAAGTTCTTTGAATTATTGAGTCATTCAACTACTTATTTTAATTGTAACTACCTTAATATATTTAGAGGAGCGTCATTGAATCTTTGACACCCATTGCTATTATTTGACTACGCTACTTTGTCAAGACTGTTAAGTTCGATGAATGTCAGGTTTTATTGAATGTATTGGAAGTTAACGTTTTTTGTTTATCAGTACACAGATATAGCCGTTTATTGTGCATAAACTCGTTGAACATTTCGAATCGGAATTGCGTTATAAATTTAGTACCACGGAACGCAACAATACACTAGATATAAATAACGCAAGTAGATTGATCATTTTATATATAAAATATATACAATTCACTACGCATGCACAATTTGCATTCCTGGGTTTACCACGTAGCGATGATGATCAATCTACTTGCGTTATTTATAGTTAACTGGTAGTTACCTGGTATACATACCCAGTAAAAAAAAATACAAAAATAAAGTAAAAATAAAAGAACAACTTTTTTCAAATGATGTTATATACCAGTCGTGATATTTTAATCAATATAAACTAATAATTGTAAAATTGTAAAAAAAAAAACGGAATTTTAGAACTTTTCTTTTTTCGTCATTCGTGGTTAAAAGTCCCTTTAAATCAATAACAACATTAATGCATTTTTGTATGACCCGCAAGCATATGCAATCATCCGTCTTTTGGTAAAAAAATGCAAGGAAATATGTAAGACATATGGGTTTCTATTGGTCGAGCAGGTATTCTTGATTCATGTCACATTCCATGTGTATATGTACTTTTGTATAATTAAAATACAAATGTTAGCAGCGTGCCTAATTAGATGTCATTATCACCACTGATAGATGAGCGCTCATAATACTCGATTTAAACAGCGTGTTGTTCAGTGCAGTGTTTACGAGACAGGACGAGGCAGTACGACCTTCATTAACTTTTAAATTATCAACAACATTACTACATTTTTGTATGACCCGCACGCATCTTGTGGTAAAAAAAGTCTTTAAAAAAGCGAGGAGATATGTCAGACACATTAGTTTCTATTGTTCGAGCAGTAATGCGTTGTTTATGTCACATGCCAGGTTTATATGTACGTTTTAATGATTGAAATATAAATGAAAGCAGCGTGCCTAATAAGATGTTATTATAAAAATACACAAAAAAGACGGATGTCCAGGTATTCCAGTTTTCTGTTTGATTCAATAAAATCCTTAAGTTAATATATGTAATGTCTTATTGCTTTAAAAAGATACTAGCTTTTGAATTTTGATCTCAAAGGTAGCTCGATATTCGTACCAGCTCGATAATCGAAGTTCGCCTTTGCATGTCGATGTCAGTGCAGGAACACAATTCAACCTAGCTCGATATTCGATGTTTATATTTCGATTGCAGAGCTATCGATTTTCGCACTAGCTCGATATTCACGGTCGACCTTTGAACCTCGATGGGTACTATCCTATAGTCTTAATGTCGATGTATTCAAATACCTGTATCAAATAAAAACTTTTTACATAAATACCTATCTTATTAAGGATATGTATTTATTTCATGGAAAAGTACTATCTTCAGGTCTGCTTACATCTTTGGTTGATATTTTCCCAGATAAAGGATAGACATTGGTAGCTAAACGGCATACTCGCAAATCGGCCTGATGTCCATCCGATATAAATCTTAGCCGCCCGATATACGTAATACTATTTTGCTCAAATATTTTAAATATATGAAAGCTCGTACCAAAACAAAAATGTGGTTAATAATAAACATGCAAATCGTAGTTAATTATGCCGATAGCAAGCTGATTGCAGACCGATATAGTCATATATATTTTGTTGGAAATCGATGCATTCGTTCGGTACCAAGCCTTTCTCTGATTCTGGAAATTGCCGTAAAAATCTGGCGTCAACGCAGGATATTATGAACAAGGAAATTGTGTGTTTAAATTTTTCGGAGATCTTCGTGACATTTTAAATACGAAGTCCTATATTTCACTATAAAATACACTCATGTTTTTACATTCAGGTACATTGTTTGCCTTAAATCGTCAAAGTACATTAATAATATGGTTTAACTTTAATAATATATATTCGCAAGTTATAGTTTACCACGCGTTCAATAATGTTCAACATTTATTGCATATTCATATTGAACGTTTATTTTTTTTGTACATAAATACATATATAAACGACATCACTGAAAACATAGAAAATGATAGCCAGCTGTATTTATATGCAGATGACACAAAAATATTCAGGGAAATTGCCTCAGAAAAAGACAAAGAAATGCTCTAACAAGACATATTTAGCATGAGTAATTGGTTTGACAAGTGGCTGCTCCGATTCCATCCTGACAAATGTCAAACAATGACTATAAGCAATACGAAAGTAGGTGAAAGAACATACAAGCTAAGACCAGAACTGAAACCAATGGAAATAAGCCATGCAGAAAAAGACATAGGGGTTATTATAGATGATAAACTTACTTTTGAACAACATTTGACTGAAAAAGTGAATAAGGCAAATTCAGTATTAGGTGCAACGCGGAGATCCTTCGAATACCTTGACATTCCAACATTCAAACAGTTATATACTGCACTGATCAGACCTCATGTTGAATATGCTCATCCCATCTGATGTCCCTACAAGAAAAAAAACACATTATTACCGTTGAAAACACGCAGAAAAGAGCAACTAGAATGATTCCTGGACTGAATAATCTATCATATGAACAACGATTAAAGAAAATTAATTTACCAACACTAAGTTATAGAAGGGCGAGAGGGGATATGATAGAAGTTTATAAGTTATTCAATGGAAAATATTATTTTGTTGAAAAGGTATTGTTAAAACTCAGTCAAGAAAGTGTAACTAGGGGAAACAATAAGAAATTATACAAGACAAGACCTCGTTTGGACATCAGAAAGTACTCATTCAGCCATCGAGTCGTTGACATCTGGAACTCGTTACCAAACAGCGTCATTACAGCTAGATCCATAAAATCATTTGAGGCAAGAATTGATAAATATTGGAAAAACCAAGAAATTGTTTACAACTTTGAAGCCAAAATCTCAACCGGAAGGGATAAAGAAAATGAAGAGCTTGAGTCAGAGGCTGAGGGCCTTCTTCAAGAATTCATCTAAGGTAATCTAAGGTAATATAACATGTTGGTTTCTCTGTCTATTTAAATTATACTTATACAATTAGTTCTTATTGGTCTAAACGAAGGAAAATAACATATATTTCATTGGTTAAATTTACAAGTTAACATAAAAGAAACATTCAATATCGTGTTGGAATATATTATAATAAAATACTGAAGCACATGTATTGTAATTAACATTAACATATCCATATTTAAACCTTTTCAAGAGCTGTCAAGCAAATCTTCCCGCTAACAAACCTCAATGTAAACAAATAAAGACATCAACAACAACATCAACCACCGCTCGAGCAGGAAGAATTTGATCATGAATTAACTTGAATGAGCATAGCAACTACGGCAATTATAACAAAGCCATGTGTTATCTTGGATCTATTAGTGGATTAATTATTCATGTTAGTTATGATTTATTTAATATACTGCGCACCTCTACATTTATGTGTTTTCATAGAGCATCTGTAAAGTCTAAATACTTAAATCAAATGATAACTTAAAATCCAATGGTTTTGAAATATTATAAACCATTAACAATTCTAAACTTACTGTCAATTCATGTCAATTTGTTTGCTTATTCCGAGATACTGTAGTTGTATTTGTTCATCGTGTTAATATCATTGTATATATNTTTTTATTCTTTTAAACACTGAAGGCAAATTATTGCGCACTTGGTTTTTTCACCATCTGGATTAAATGTTAAATATATCATAAACCACAAGCATCTAGTGCGTTGATACCTTTTGTATGTCTTTATGTATTTATCAGAATTAATTGTTACGCTTTTGTTACTCCGTTGCTGCTAGCACTTAATCTGTTTATTCAAATAAATATAAATAATCGGTCATATCGTTGTGTTTTTTTTGTACTATTATGCCATTTGTATTGTTTTGGTTTTTAAAGTTGTATATAACTGCGTCACATAACCGAAAGCGTGTTGAGGGCAGTCCGATAGATAACTTTGCCGATATCGGGCCGATGAAATATCGGTGTGCACAACGATCACGGCCCGATATCGGGATGACGGCGATCAAATGAAGGTTTGCTGGCTTGGTTGGTTCCGAAAGCATATACACAGCTCAAAAACCGAATATATCAAACCATTGAGTAATTAGATTTCAATAAAAACAAATTTAAATTATCTTTAATATTGTCTTCAATTGTCTTTAGTGAACACACGTTCACTGTATGGTGTGAACACAATGATACGGTATGATATATACATACTGTCACTGCATGGTCAGATCAAAGTGTCACTTTATGATTTAACATACTGTCACAGTACGATGTGAACTAACTCTCACGGTATGATGTGTAAACACTCTCACTGTATGCAATGTACACACTGACACTGTAGGACGTTTACATACATTCACGGTATGATGTGAACACACTGTCACTGTAGGATATTTACACATTGTCAGTGTATGATGTGAACACTCTGTCATTGTATGATGTTTGCACGCTCTCAATGTATGATCTGAACACATTTGAATTGTATGACCGATAAACAATGATGATTCGAAAATATTTTTTTACATACAACATTATGTATTTCGTGTTTGTTATACAAGTTTTAACGATGTGAGTGCAATGAAGTGAACTTTTGTCGGAGATAAATACATTAATATAAGTTTATATAGTTGTAACAAATACGTTTTATAGGCAAATACATTTCGATAATATTGCAGTGGGAAATGAATTCTAATATGATTGAGAATATTTACTTTATTAAAGGAATGTCGACTTATAATAGATGCTGCAAGCATACTATTTATTGATATTTATTTATTAAAACATACTTAATTGTTGACATAACATGAAATATAGGCATAAGCTTGCATAATGCGCAAGATTTTTTTGTGTTAATAAATAAGCAATATTAATTGCAAATTTGAAGTAGATGGAATTTAATTTTACCCGGTATCTGTCATTGAATACAAATATAAGTGTACGTCGTAACCCACTTTGTGTAAACTTGTAGCATTTTTGGGTAATCATAAACCAGATATTTTTTTTAATATTATAGAAATTTGTTAAAATTATAAACTTAATGCGCATGCACAATGTCTTTTTAAAAGCACATTATTCGTTTTACAAAAGAACGATTATGGCAATCAAAGATTATTTTCATTTTTGGGCCTCACCAAAATTGCAATGAAAACCATACTGTTTAAATCGGGTAAAAAGTGCGCTTTATTAGCAGCGATATTTCGACTGCAGACACCGAATGACAACAAGTGGTATTATGCAAAATGATCTCCCCGTTGCCTTCCTGGTCACGTGCGTTGTCGTGGTGACCATGCGGATGGCTGAAGGCACGTGAATTGATTTGACAATAATGCACTTGTAACTTCTTTGACATTTTCTTAGACGTGTTTTGGTCTATTATAATAATGCGAAGTACACACATATTTTTAATATTGTCGCTTTACTAATTGGAATAAAATTAAAGTCTCTTACCATGTTGAATAGTTTTGATAGCAGGCTTAAAACAAATGATACGTGAACGATATATACCTGCAGGATAGTTGACCGTTTATGAACTGCCCGTAGCATTCATCATTCCAAACAATTCTCTCTTATGCCTTGATTTCAGTCAGTTATAAACCAGTTATTATTAGGTAACATGATTCTACAGAGGTGTGCAGATTGTACATTTAATTACAACAAGGTCTTCTAAAAAGTATTGTGAAACAATCAATATCGACAAGCGACCTTCGAATACACGTGAAATATAACAAAGTTAAAGTGAGATCATTTAAAAGCATTGACTTGATTTACATGTACACTGAGCCAACAGATGAATACAGATTTGAATAGCGCAAGGACAAATGAAGTCAAAAGATACTGACTTCTTTCAATGTGGTTGATTAAATATCTGTATATAAAAATGGCTACCATATCTTAAGGAAGGAAATACACAATGTAAATTTAAGCTGCACCAATATGGGGGAAAAACTTTATTATAGAACTTGCTCATTTATTTAAGGCAAGAAGCCAATAGCAAAACAGTGTGACACACCATACAGGCACTAAGTTATCAATGACTGTTATATCATTCGTAAATAAACGCGATGTTCGTCAGTGCAATACTGTCATGACCATTAATAACTTTTATATCTTCAATAACAGTAATACATTTCGGACTATCAAGCATCCGTCTTGTGCTAAAGATTGTGTTTGAGCGAGGGAAAATTTCACACATGTGCGTATTGGTCGAGCAGGTATTTGTGGTTGTTATCACATGTCACGTATAAATCTTGGTGTACAAATCATGTTTACTCAGTCTTTTTATATATTTATTTATTGATGACCTACAATAAAATTTGAAACAGGCAATGTCTAGCAATTGGAACATGCATAGCGGCATTAACGAAATAGTTCGTTTGTTTCTACATCGGTCACTAAGAAGACGACGTGGTTAAAATTTGTCTGGGCCGTTTTGATTCTCCACATTTAACAGTGTGTTGGGTTTGGATTTTAGATTATGATCGACGAAGTTGCGCCCCTTGAAAATGTTTCAAAGAGTTCTGGAAGCAATGCCTCTGCTCATTTATGAAGGAAGCAGGTATATACTTATTGACGACACGGTATACGTTTTAGGGCGGCAATACAATATTGCAATAAATAATTTGTAGGCATCGACAATATTTTCATGCATTGGACTGGGATCGTTTATCAGTATGCACACACCATGTGCATCTACATTAATCAAGAAGTTAAACCTTTATATGTGAATGAATATACACTTATTCACATGTTTGTTTTGTATTAACGGAGCTGTAATTTTCCGCTATAATTGTATATTTACATATTACTGAGTTTAACGCGAATAAATTGCCACAATTTTAAAGAATTTTCAAAGTATTGGATCAGATTTTATTGCTTAGAGCACCCAAATATCACAGGCGCCTTAAATATCATCTGCTGATATAGAAAATAAAAATAAAGCCACATTCCACCGATACATAGTTCTGTGCATTTTAAGAGAATACGTTAATATAGAAGAAGGCCTTTCTGTAATAAACCTGAATTCAATATGTTTGTGCTCGAAATGTGATTAATAATTTCCGAATCGGAATTATAAACCCGATCTCAATGTTTGCTCGATGTTTCTGATTTTGTTTTCATAATTGACGAATGAGGCTTTATATAGTTTATCCCGCTTAAGTTAAAAATAAAATACTGATACTGATTCATGACTGAGGCTCCGTATTAAAATTATTGACTCATCATTTGAAGTCGTCGGTAAAAATGAATCATCGTGTATTAGGCTGGTCGGTTTTTACCAGCGACAATCAGTGTGTTTATTCTGGTGCTGACAACATGGCTAAGCTGTTGATCGCACTGTTACACGTGAGCTTCTGTTTGGTAGCTCTGCTGCCGCATGCTGAAGATATGATCAACATTTACATAACCATTACTTATTATTTCATTTCCATCATACTTTTCATCACCCTTGATGAATATGCATTTAATTGCACCGTCATGATATGTCTTCTGTATGTTGTTTGGCTATGGACTTATGTATTTGCCAAAAAAAAATGACTTGACTTGAATTGACATGATCATTCCATTATGAGTGAGGTCTATTAAAATAATGGTTAAGGGTACGCTCTTATATATATTGTTTAAGACATATTTAAGAAAACAAAATGGTTTATCGGCTTTTAAAGAACTCTTTGTGGTTTTGATTATATAGATTTAGTGGGTTTTTAACGAAGAAGTGAAACGGAAAGTAGTCGTTTGATGGCCGATGAACAATTATGCAGATTGCAAACACTTTTTAATTTAAATACGGTATTGTAAATATTGTTTGTAATTGCATAGCGAACTTCATGCTAAGATCCGAATCTTTATTGCATATTGGGTTGTTTAAAATCATAGTTTTGTTACTTGCCATACGAATACTAAGCGAGTGCCAGGTTCGGTGTGTAATTATATATATATATATAAATCTTTTTTCAAAAGTATTGATACGTTTAATTATCTTGATGAATGTGCAACAATTACCTCCAACCAATTATGTAATCTTGAAGAATCTGTAACCATGAATAAATACATAGAACACTGGAAAGATTCAATACGGAGTGAACAAGGTCCATCCCGTACTGGAAGAAACAAACTTAGAACATATCGTATTGTTTTAGCATTATTTAGATACAGAAAATTATGTGAAATCTTAAATGCCCATAAAATATAGATCTGCTTTTGCTTAATTCCGCTGCGGAGTGGCACCTATTAGACTAGAAACAGGAAGATATGAGAATTTGCCTGAACATTTACGGTTATGTCCAATCTGCAATTTATCAATCGAAAATGAGATTCATTTAAAACTTAAATGTTTTGCGTATGTTGACGATATAAATGTCCTATTACGTAAAGCCATAGAAATAGTCAACTTTATTAAAATGTCAGACCAGGATAAACTTATATTTCTGTTTTTCAATGAAAGCGTATGAGACTGCCAAAACCTGTTACAAAATACTTCAGTCTAGAAATAACTATTTGTATAGATAGTGTAATTGGGCAGTAAAGGTGGTCTGTTGTATGTACACTGGCAGTGTCTTGGTCTTGGTCAATTGGTCTGTGTTGCAACCCCTGTGATGACCAAAAGTGTACATGCTGTCGATTATGCCTGATTTCTTGATTATACTATCAGATATTTAGATTAATCTTTCTTTAAGACTTTCTTGATACTACTGTTTTTCATAGTGGACAAGGAAATATTATAATTAATATTATAATAAAGAGTATGATATAGTACATATCAGTGGTGCTAATCAGCTCATTTCATGCCTGGCCTGAGGTGATATGTGTTTAAGCTACATTTTACAATTTTGGCAATAGTCACGATATTTCATTTCAGTATCTTAAAATTCTTGTTTTTAAGGCAATGTTTAACGTTATAAATGAAAGGTAAGATTAGCGCTACTGATATGGCTTTTAGTTAACTGTTCAGTTGTTGCATTTCTGAGTGCATTATGTATATACACTCTTCATTAATTTATGTACTATGATTTTACCATAAATGTGTTCAATGTTTTTCTAATTTGATTTTTTATAGTTTCTTACAATTCAAATATGAATGGCCATTTACAGGTGTTGTTTTATATGTGCTTTTATGTCTTGTATATACTATGTTGTAAATGGATGAGACTGAAATAAAAAATAAAAATATATATACGTTAACTAGTTTAAATTAATAAATTGCAAAACTTGTGACACGTAAACACTTGCTAATGGTTGTTTGACAATAAATTATTTTAATATTATATGGCACAGTACGTGTTAACAATATAATTATACTTTTGTGTAGGAGTTTAGTAAATGAAAAAATGAAAACGTAAACATGTACTCCCACCTACATATAAGAATAGCTCTCATGTGTTTTGTAGTTAGACAATTAGAAGATAAATATTATTGCATAAGTTATTTGTTTATAAATGAAATATGTTCGTATACATGTATTAATGTTTGAGACTTTTATATGAGAATTATTACAAATTTCGATTGTTTCATATCATATATACAATTTCTATTTAAACTTGATAAACCTACTTGTTTACTAATTAAGTGTAAATTAAATTATGATGCAGTAATTGTGCTACTTTATGTAAAACGTTTACATTATTGATCTGTGTACAAACAATGCTTATATTTATTGTCAGATGTTGGTGACATTTCTGTCAAAAGAGTGTTTCTCCAATTCGCTGATATGTTGTAAGGGTAAGTCCCCGTCCTATATAAGCACGGATGGACACGGTCGTCCAAGATCAAGAACAGGAACGATTCGGGACGATCCGGGGAGATTTCGGATTTTATGAGCGTCGGCGGTCTGCCAAATCCTCTACCCCGGTGACAACACGGTATCCACACGCAACAACCAGTTCCAACACGGACAGTGTCTGCAGCAACACGAGATCAACACGGCGCCCACACGGACCGTCCCGGACCAACACGTCAGAGATACCGATAGCCCCGGATAAACACGGACCAACACGTCATCTATAAGGACCATCCCTACGACAATGACATGGATCAACACGGCAGCGATACGGACCAAACATGATTTGCAAAGGACCGAACATAATTTATATGAAAGCAGGTTGATTTTCGTTGATTCCATCAATACGGGTGTCCGGTTTAAGCAGTGGTTGGTACATAGGCGACCCGGATTCAATACCCGTTTCCGGCAGCATGTGAGTTTGGTTGGTCGTCACCATACCGGATAGGTTTTCCTCCGGTTACTCAGGCTTCCGCCAACAGCACAGGACCACACTCATATTGAAATCTTTCAGAAAAAATAGCTGGAAATTGCAGGTTTGATTCAAAATTCGTCCCAACTTTCGTGAGTGAAGTAAATTTATTAGGTATGAGTGCTGAGACACACTCCAGGTACTCACATTATGCAACCTCAGGCGCGGAATGGCGTTATAAACTACGAAATGCGCACACACGCACATACGGTGATTCAATTATTCTGCAATCGGAAATCGGAGTATCAACCTCGTATTTCGTGTACATAGCTAAAATGTCAAAATGCCAACCAATATGTAACGTACTGTAAATGGAGGCCTTCCAGTTCCCAAACGATCGTTACCAGCACCAACCGCTACCGCTCAAGGACAGAACAAAAACAAGAAGAAACAAACTCGAGGTCCACACCAAGATCCCCATCAGCTTCACAAGTAGATCTACAAGCATCAGCACCACCCACGAAAACGCTTCACAAAAAAAGACGCCCCTCGTCCTTTCAGGGGAACACGGGGTCGAAATGGCCGATTGGCTCAAGAGGAACTCTATTTTGTGCACGACCAGCAAGACACAAAATACAAAAAAAACAAAGAAGACAGACCTCTGAAGTTCAAACCCAGCAGAGCTTAATCTGGAGTCCGGGGTTATGTTGAAGACCTGGTACAATAGCCTCAGTACTGTTAGACAAGAAGGAATGCTTGGCAACAAAAGACATGGCTGAAATTCCTAATGCAGAACTTTTTGTTCTTGGCGTATCCCATAGCGAGCGGGAAAGACAGATCAGCATGAAGTGTGAGTATAAATTTATAGTACTCATGTGATTTTTGAAAGGGGTGTGGTGTTAACTAGTGATATACGTTTAGTTGACACATGACTTGTGTATTTTCTATATCACATGACGGATCTCACTCATGGATGTTGCTATTGGGATTAGTCGACGTTATTAGTTTTATCAATGACTAGAACAGTTTGAAAACAAATAATATAATCACGAAATGGAAGCATCAAGATAAATGTATTAGATGGTTATAGTGTCTGTCTTGGGGAACATTTATCGGGCTCGGCTCACCGGATAAAATTCTTAAGCCTTACACGATACACTAACTACTTATTCTCTGTATAATAAATACCATACAATTACAACGTGTTTCACTGACATGTGTTCCCGGACTGTCAAGGGCGTACAGGACAAACACGGCACAGTTACGGCTGTCCCCGGACGCTATACGGCAGCTACACGGACCATCCCGGATCCTCCCGGATGCTACTATCGTCCCGGATCGTCACGGATCAACACAGCAGTTTGAACCTCCCAAAACTGCCGTGTTGACCTTCCGGAGCCCCAAGGACATTCCATGACGTTCAAGGACCTACAAGGATCGACACGGAGCTACACGGCGGCTACACGGTTCACATGCCGGATCGTGCCGGATTTAAACCGTGTTGATCCGGCATCTATATTGGACTGGGGCTTAAAGAAACAAAAATGAAGTAAATGAAGTAAATGGACTTGTTGCTGTTTGTACTTCAAGTTAAAACGCTAAAAACAGACGAAATTTGATTTAAGGCATTGTCAACAAAACCATAAGTTAAAGCCTCTATAACGCTCAAAATCATGATAAAATAAAGGTACCCCATATATAATCAGTGTTCCTTATAGCCATAGCCAAAATTTCAACGCTAGATGCGATCTAGTAACATAGATTTAACACGATGCAAAATGCTCTTTTTTATTTATTTTTGTGGTACAATTTATTCAACACATGTTCATGTACCAATTTAGTGTGAGTGTAGGAATAGATGTCGTTGCGTGAAATTAAAATGGAATATATTTTGACACAAAAAATAAATAAGAGCATTTTGTATCTTATTAAACCTATGTTACCAGACCACATCTAACGTTGAAATTATGGCTGTTGCTATAAGGAACACTGATTATTAATGGGGTAACTTTATTTTATGAAACACTTAACGAAATTTCCGAAATGGTCAAACACTATACAATCGTGTTTTGACCAACTCTGGCAATTAAATCACCTGTAATAAAATATTAGACCCAAAATATCATAATTGTTTATATCGTTTTCCAGAGTATCGAAATCATCAACGTCTACTACGTTGTAAGCTGGTGACTCCTCAGGCCAAATATAAACACCACACAAATAAATATCTTGGTCTAAGTGAAAATAATGTTTACAGAGTTAAAATCAAATAATGGAATCGTATTTATGACTTCATATTTCTACACCAATTTTAATTTGTCCATGTATATATAAAGCTTCACCTCCGCTAGTTCTTTTTACATTGTTATGTGTGAATTTACGAAAATAATTGTAACTATCAAAGAAAGACCGATTGATGTCATTTGTATCTGTAGCCCATGTCTCATACAAGAATATCATATCGTGACTCGGTACAAGTTCTGAAAAATCAGGATCGTCCATTTTCTGTCCGGTAAGACCATGAACATTCCAGCTAAGGATCCGCACACCATCCCACTGGAAGCCCTAGTCCCTGATCGGACGGCCGTCGATATAAAACGTATCGTACGATATCCAGGCATTCTTCCCTTCCTGTTTAGCCGCTTTCATCTGGGGTATAAGCTTTCTCCCTTTGTCGGATATTTCCTTAGGGGACTGTTCATTTACATAGAAGCGAGTCCCTTTCAACGTTTTCACCTTATAAGGGACGTACTCTCTGTCTTTAAACTCGTGAAACTTCGCCACAATGCTTCTCGAGTGTCCATTCTGGCTGGTACCCATTCTGTGAACCATTTCATACGGAATACCGTTAGGGCCATCGTGGTTACACATTAAAATCAAGAGGGCGAGAATGCAAGAACGCGACAGTACGATGGCGACTATGCGAGAATACGATGACGAGGGTGCGAGAATACGATGACGAGAGTGCGAGAATACGATGACGAGAATGCGAGAACGCGATAGTACGATAACGACAGTGCGACAATTCGATATCGACAGTACGACAAAACGATGGCGACAGTGCGATAGTACGATGGCGAAAATGCGACAATGCGAGAATGCGAGATTACGATACGCGAGTGCGAGAATACGATGACGACAGCGCGACAATACGATGGCGACAGTGCGATAGTACGATGGCGACAATGCGACGATGCGAGAGTGCGAGAATACGATGACGAGAGTGCGAGAATACGATGACGACAGTGTGACAATACGATGACGACAGTGCGACAATACGATGACGACAGTGCAACAATACGATGGCGTCAGTACGATATGACTATCGCATTGTCGCCATCGTTTTTTCGCACTATCGCCATCGTATTGTCGCACTGTCGCATTGTCGTCATCAACTATCGCGTTCTCGCATTCTTGTCATTGTAGTATCGTTCTCTCGTCATCGTATTCTCGCACTCTCGTCATCGTATTCTCGCGTTCTCGCATTCTTGCCTTCTGGATTTTAATGTGTAACCACGATGGCCCTAACGGTATTCAATAATTTCAAACACTATTTTATTAACATTATCCTGCGCAATCTGCATCTTCAAGGTTCTTAGTAAAGATTCTGTTTCAAGGTTTGTTTCCTTTGCTGATTCTTCAATATTTGCAAAACTAAATTGCTTCTTCTTGACTATGCTTGAAGATATACTACCTCATTCTTTAATGATTTCCTATCAGCTTTTCGGGAGGATACCTTGTCATACATTTTATCTTGAGAAAATTCAAAACTTTCTACATTTCCGTCTACTGATTTCAGTTTTTCGTCTGTTAAAGTACTGCGATCTTCAACAATAGTCCAAAACCTCAGAAGGTCCTGTTCAAATGTACTTATTAAACATTTAAGCTCGTCTAAAGTCTCAAGTTTCTGATCTATTTTGTCCAGCCTACCTTCGATCTCTTGCAGACACAACAACACATCTTTGCTTGTTGGATCCTTAGTTGCAGAGTGCCTGCCAGAAGCTTGCCCCGAACCTTTTCTCCATCTCAGCGACCGATTAAAGTCCAAAAACACAGTCGTCTTCACTTGGATTTGGAAACAACACAGAGTTCACTTGACTCAACACATCGCTTAAACACAAACGTCCGGCCATGCCTCCATCAAACGCTGACCTCATTCGGCTTATCACTTCACCATCACTATTTCCTTTCTTTATTTTGTCATTACGTTATTTTTTTCCCATAACACTGTACATAATCAACTACTCTAATATATTCCGCAGTATTTATCACACACAAGACACACATAATGCTTCATTTTCAAAATGTTCCGAGAGAGTAAAAAATGTTTAAAAAACACAACCTAACCCGCCATTGACAACGTGACGTCCATACTCTCCACCAACGATAGTTTGCTCAAATAATAACGTTTGATAGTGTATATTATTTAAAAAAGGATTCTGTATGTTTCTTCTTTGGTTTTATTTGGCTGTGTGTTTTTTTTTAGTTGGTTTTATACATTTACTGAGTCAAAACTTACATAGCTCAAAGTGACAGTTAAACAAGTACTTTCGTTTTGAAATAGATACAAAAACTCCAAAAATAAAAGAGTTAATAATGGTGAATTTGATATGAATGCCTACAACTTCATAGATCTGAACCATGAATATTGGTTGTTTTGATTTAAATTATATTGGTTTGTATTGTTTTGTAGTTTAAAAAAAATGTATTCAGTAATTGTAGATATGAGATGTTATGTTATGTAAATGTGTTCGGTTTGTTACATTTAAAATCCATATTCAAATAATTATGACTTAACACTGATATAGAATACAACTGCTTGAGATTATTTTCCTTACGTTATTTAATTAACGTATCGATATGATACAAACTACACATAGGATGGCATGTATACAATTATCACTTTGTATACAATGTACCACTTTCATTTAAGGCTTCTTCTTCTTTCCTTTTTTTTACAGAAAAGCAATTTTTATACTGAATATTAAACTCTTTAACTCTGTATTTTGTGAATTTGAATAAGACATCATGCTTTGATTGGGCATCGTTTTGGTGATATTATTACATAGAACTGTTCTTTTTATGCTCTGAATGTATTTTGGTAATATTCTGTATGCACGTATAGTATAATTAACGATGTTCAATTACTTTGTCCTTAACAGTGATTTGTGTTCAAGAACGCATTGACAAGGTTTAATTTTGTTATATTAAATAATGAAGTATTTTTAACATTCACTTTACTTTGTTAAAACAGAAAGAGCTTTCTCATACATTCTCAGAAAAAATCATATATTTGTAGAAAATGCATAAACATGTTATTGTTACTGTTGTTACTTTGACGCATGTGTATTGTGTATTTATTATTGCTTTATTGTTTTTTGACTATATGCTGTTTATGCTTAGGTCGCAAATAAACTATCTTTTTGTGTATTACAGAGAACGTATATAACTTAACAAATCAGTTGTTAAGTTAATATAATATTTAAACATCTCACATGCTTTAAACTCCAAAAATAAAACTAAACCTTTGAATGTTAAAAAATATCAATCTTTGTATGGTCATTATGTTTTCCTTAATCGTATAACATGAAAACATCTAAACAATTAATAGTCAAAACCATTGCATAAAATGCCACAAAATGTGACAATTCATAAAAAGATACTGAAAGTAATAAAAATGTGTTTAGATTGGTGATTAGCCTCGTTAATACATATATAACACAACACCTCTTTACACACACATATATGTATTTCTATAATAAAATGACATGTCCAGTACGATTTTATGTATGTATTACTTTGATACATGCTTTTCCAAATTACATCGGAGCATACACTTTCAACTTGCTAGGCAAACAAACACTTTAAATGATTTTAAGGGCATGTGAATATATGTAGTTTTATTTATTGTTAAGGCATTTGAATGCCATCTTCCAATTAGTATAATTTTAACTACATCTGCAATACCTACGGCTAGTAAGTATTCAACATAAATTGCCAATCATCTTATCACTATTGTGCAATACAAGTGATTAAAGACCTGACTTAACGAGCAGCCCCAATGTGCCAAGCAATAAGTTATGGTATTATTTAATGCAATCTACGTTAAACATAGGGGACAAAATGTTGCAGCTATTTTTTTAGTTTAAAACATGGCAGAAACCACATTTGTCCGCAGGAAATTTATATATGTACACGTGCGTACGATTTGCATTATAATGGCAAACCACTATGCACTGACTGTACTCGTCTACGGCCACTACAGCAGGGCTTTGTAAATTAGAAATAAGACTTCGCACATTGTAATTGTTGTAAGGTCGATATACCTGGTATAAATCTGATTGTGTTAGAGCATACACATTTCCTTGTGAATCACATTTAACATCTCTAACATTGTTAAACGAAAGTGTTAAGGCGGCCTGCTGAATAATCCACTCGCACTGGCCAACTGCATACAATGTTTCATGTTTACAATCACCATCTTCAATCTTAAAGATGTAAACTGGTGAACATACATTGATATACTAACAACATGATCACTGCATTGGATATTTTGCCTTTCCTGAAATTCGATCCATTTTCTTTTACCGTTATTGTGTTCAAAGCAAACAGCTATTGTAAAACATCGGTTTCTATTTTGATCAATAATACACATGTCTTTAACATTGTATTTCAACTGGAATGTTGATATTAATGGTAATGTACGTGAATGTAGTTTCCCAATGTTTCCTTGTTGCAATAATACTATTCTACCGTCAGCTAAAACGTAAAGTGCTACAATATAACACTGTATTTCCTCAGGCTGCTTGCTCGCAATCTTAAATAATCGTATATCTTCATGCTTAACTGTCAAAAGGTGCAAAGTTCTCTTTGGAGCCAATTCCCGTGCAATCATAAGTTGTTCCACCTGCGTCGCTTCATCTCGTTTATTTATTTCAGGAAGTTCCAATGCATCTTCAAACAGGGATTCTTCATCACTTCACATATGGGACGCCCGTTCGTCCTTAGTTTTCAAAACAACATCGCATTGATCCAACCCGCTAATCAGATCCTGAACATTATTCGATTTTAAGAATTTAATTTGTTTAGAAAAAAAAACGGATTCAGTACAGTCATTGGATTCCAGTTCTTAAAGTAACAAAGATAAGTTGAAGTCTAGAGCAATATTCTGTCTTGCTGTGCCATACTTCGACTTCATCGCTTGCATTGTTTCGTATATTGATGCTTTTTTGACAATGTTCGACAACGTTTCCTCAGAATGTTTAAAAGCTTGTGTCGCTTTTTTAAACTTGTCATTCAATGTTCTCTCAAGGTTCTGAACAGCATCTTTCACATCACAGTCTGAATAAAACTATTAATTTCAAGTTCAACTCCATTCATATTAATCTGGGCTTTTTCCAATTGTTTGAAGAATTCTGTTTGTTTCGCTTTACACTTCGTAAGAAGATCAGTGATAAGTTCTTTTTGGTTTTTAGTTGCGGAGATCTCTTCTAGAGAACATGCAAGGTTTGGAATACGTTCACACAGATTATGATCATTTTGTAGACACTGCGAGCAAACCAAAACGTCATGACTTGAGCAGTATTGGTCGACTTCTACATTTGGGTGTTTCGGACAGTACGAAAATTTATTAATTTCTTCAAATACTGTAACATCCTGTGGAAATTCACTGTGCTCCAGTATTGTATGTTCACGAGATGACTTTTGCCCTCGGTGTTCTCGTGTGCATCCAAGGCATAGGTATTCCAGACAGTCCACACAGAAATGTTTATGCTCAACTGTGTCTCCATCAAAGAGACAGGGTCCACATGTCAGCGTTTCTGGTTCATCCGAAACGTCGGCCATTGAGAAAACTACGTCATGAAATAGGTTATATAGACATTGCATTAAAAGATCTTTGCAATTAAAATTTTAATATTGGTTAAAATAATATACGGTGCAACTTGGTTTAAATAGTAGAACATTTGTTTACAGTTCTCTCATAACATACTACATAAAGCTTGTTTCAGAATACATACGTATCGCAAATCATAAGTAATTGCATAAAGAAGATGCATATCGAAGCAGACTATAAACTGCAACTTTAAACCGCTACTTTAACATAAGTAAATTTTGCGATTGTATTGTAAACGTAACCAAGATTTATTTTATACATTTACATCTACCACGCATTAATTTTATATACATTCCATACACGAGTGATACTTATTGTTTGTTAAGATAAACGCGGTACAGAAACAAGAACTTACGTGAACGGATTAATTCTGAAGATGCACTTTTAGAAATAATACCACTACCTCAAAATAGCTGCGAAGTAGAACACATAATTACAATATGTAAAGCTCGAAGCTAGCTAGGTGTGTTCTATTTATAACCATTTTCTAAAAACGAAAAGTAAATCGAAAGTTAAATCAATAAACCAATAACAGGACAAAGCATACGTTTACTAATCATAATACAAAAATAACATACCCCGTTAAAGAAAAAATTGAAATCCAATACGTATATACTGTACTAATTAGCAGTAATCTTCCGCGCGACTGAATTTGGATCAATTCGGTATTCGCTTTCTAAAAATAAAATAAAATATGAAAGAGTTTGTGACACTTAAGCAAATGCATTTGATCGCTTTTTTTAGATTTCATCGGAAATTTCAAATAAGGTTACATTCATTTCCTTATCTCTCTAGACAATCCTCTGTAGTACGTCGATTGTATTCAATCTATTGAAAAATAACGATTTTTTTCTAAAAATAACCAAGGAAACTTATTTGGTATTCCTTCCTTTATGTTGTGTTTTAAACTGTAAAACTCCATGAACACCTAGGAGGTATTTTAAGATCAAACATAAACATCTGTACCCAGAAAAGCCAGACATGCTGAATAACTTACGTAACATTCACTTTTGTGGTTTGAATCATTTGTGCCTAGAATATCACAATTGTACTTTTCTAGAAAATAATTATGCAAAAAGTTCTTCTAGTCACCAATTCAAAGGGAAACTAAATCTTATATTATGCTTATTTTTTATTTCTTTGAAATTTCGTTTCCAGTTAAAATAAAAAGTTGTCACTTAATTCTGCTCAGCTGACCAACAGTTGCATTTTTTTGCGTCTTCCTAGCTCAAATGTTAAGGTCACAATTTTAGGTCAAAGGCTATGTCCAAATTGTATCTTTAATACATGTCATGTAAGATTAAAATAACTTACCT
The DNA here is from genome assembly GCA_007657795.1 of Dreissena rostriformis. NCBI lineage: Eukaryota > Metazoa > Mollusca > Bivalvia > Myida > Dreissenidae > Dreissena > Dreissena rostriformis. The sequence continues at coordinate 90,204 of VMBQ01001196.1, forward strand.
AAAATGTACATCATGTTGAGACAGAGTTTTGCGTGCCAGACCCAGGCTCTTATCTCCGAAAACAAATTCACACTTAGAGGTCAAACGTCACATTTGAGCATCACACAGCTTGTTCAGACTGCAACTCAATAATTAATTAAAATGGCTTGTCGTCGGTACGTTCTTTCTCATAAATCAATCCAAAGTTCACAATTTAAGGTAACACATCCGTTTTGTTGATAATACATATGTCTGGACGATAACATTATCATTTATTATGCGGTGTTTTAACTAATTTTACAATACAAAAGTACGCATTTTGGAGAAAGCGTGCCATACCTATGTCCTGTACCCTTGCGCAAATCCTGTGACCTTCGGGCTGATGCAGGTTATTAAAATAATTATGAGTATTGTTGATAATGGACACGACATTTTGTCGACATGCACCTGGTTAGTTTGAATAGAGTATCGTTCAAAAGGTACCTACGCAAGGTAACAAGTAACAATGCCAAAGGTTATAGGAATTAAAAATAACGAAAACAATAACAAACAAACGAGTCAATTTCTCAAAATCCAAATTCACAATTCAAAGTCAGGTATGAACATCAATTCCGAAACACTTAGTAGGAGTCACCCACTAGTTCAAGTCCAAGGTTGCAGTTCAAGGTGAAAGGTCAATACTTTGTCAAAAATATAACTTCTTTCATCACGGATATATAGAGAATAATAGGTTAGTGTTGATTATAGATCAGGTTTATCATGCGCGGCTTAGAAAACAAAAAGCACTAGCCTTGGCGAGTGCTTTGTCGTTTTCGTGCCGAGCATGATAAACCTGATCTATAATCAACACTTACCTATTATTCTATTTATCCCACTTTTTATTCAGTAAACCATTTTTTAAACAAAATTAGTTTAACTGGATTATTTCGCTGGATTTATGACGTCATTTTGTCGAAAAAATGACGTCATTTCGTGACGTGGTTTATAGCATAAATTTAATCAACGGGGCTTTAATCAACTTAATTCGCTGTAAAAGTGGGATGAATTTGTTTACATCTTGGCATAAGTGACCAACAGGTTAATACAGAAAGTTACGCGCAAGAATCAGTCTCGTAGGTTAAAAGTCAATTTCAATGATACAGGTACTACATGTATGTTTGCTTTAAACACAACACCACGTGCACGTTGTTCGGAAATTAACTTTGTGTAGCATTGATTGAGATGTAATGTTTTGAAAGGAGCAACATGCATTGTTGAAAACGAGAATTATGCACGTGACCCAAGCCCCTACGTCAATTTCCTATTTCAATGTTAAAGGTAAAATATAAGAAGATACGATAAGATAAGAAATTAAGAAAATAAGAGTTCTGTCTAATCTTTGTCTGAAACAGACGTACATATTCTGGCGGTAAGGGCTCTTACTTTTTATACTGTTTATCAATGATATTAAAGATTGTATTAATGTTCACAATTTTACAAATGATGATTTGCATCTGCTATCTGTTTTTATGATGTTTTTTGCTGATGATATTGTATTATTTACCACTAACCCAGTAAGCCTTCAGAACCAACCTTTACTCTAATAAATGGGGTCTTAAAATAAATGTAAATAAAACGAAAATTTGCATATTTGAAAAACGAAAAAGCAGGTGCAGCTATTCATGGTTAATAAATAACGAGTTCATTGAGATAGTCGACAATTTTGTGTACCTGGGTATAAAATTCCATTTCACTGGAAATATGTCTCATACTGTTAAAATATTGAATGAACAAGCTCTTAGAGCTTATCATCATCTTTTATCTATTTTTAGCCGTGTCAAATTAGATGTCNTCCCTGTCTTGGCCACATCTCTTTTGTATATATGTTCTTGGCCAAAGGCAGAATGCCGGATTGCCAATAAACTATTTAATATAATGTTGATGATTAAGGTTATTACACTTTCAAGAGATATGGGTTGTTTATTAGCGACATGTTAATTTTGTGTGTATGTGTGCCCTCTATTTATCCGGTCAACCAACTATATATTTGTTAAAAGATCAATAAATCGATTAAAAAAGGTATTTAATTCAAACCTTACTGATATATTTAAAACGTGTCTCGAATATCATTTCCTTTATTACGAGTCAAGCCAATCCAATTCAATAAATATTAATTTTTTAGTCGGATTAAATAATAAAAAAGTCAATTTGATGAGATTTAAAATGTATTTTAGACACGCAACCATTACATAAGTTAAACAAAAATAATTTCTCAAGACAAATGCGTACATGCACATCAAATGATGTTAAAAATTAAAGAGTGATCCTGTTAAAAAAATAATTGTAGTAAGCATAATTTATATTTTAAACGGTCATACAACAGGACCCCGTTGGTAAATACGATTGTTCTCATGCTGGTGCAGCTGAAGTATTACTTTGCATGTATCACACAACGTCATTCCTTTGTGAAATCAGACCAGACATGGAGCCGTTAGGTCTTTTGATAATGGGTTTACCTCTTTACACATGATCTAATCAGCTATAGGAAAGAAAGGTTATACATTATTCCTTTATTATTGAAGAATGCTTACAAAATATTGTAAAGGCTTCATTCGAACATGTTTACATTATGTATCTGAATACACGCATACGACCTGTATTTGAATATCAAATCAATATATGTATCTTGAGTTCTTCGATTGCTTCCGCTAAGCCATTCTAACTGTTTTCTATAAGACTTTTATCAATGTCATGAGAATCTCTATTTTCAATCACCTGCTACCATACATAATTTGAATAGCGCATAGATATAAACTCGCGATATATTGTAAAAAATGCTTTTAAAATGACAACTGAGGCATTGAATGCAAATTTTGAGCATAAAATGGCCTTGGTCTTTAACACATTCTTAAATACCATTTCGGTCACTTTTCGCATGTGCTAATTTTTTATATATTGTCAGTTTTGTATTTATAACGAGGAACTGAACTTGTTCAAGTTAAATGAATACAATTTCTGTTCTGTTCTGTTCATATTTCATGGTGAATCAAATATAACATCCATTGCATTCTCGTAGTCTTACACATTCATGCAATTGCTTTTTATCCGCTTTCACTCACAAAGTCCTTCTGAATATATTGTATCTATTTCACAATCGCCCTCTTGTATACCAAACAGGAACATAGTTTCATAAAATAATAATTTCCAAACAAAATATCGAATATTAAATCAAGTATACATGTTATACATACAAGCCAAATAAAAATAGTATTATATATATTACATACATTTATTCAAGAAATGTATTTGACATACAGTTTTGACAAGGACTAATGAGCAAGTGAAATGGATGTTATCTGTTGTTGTTTTTTTTTTGTAAAATACGTGTATAACTTACCAAGCGTTGTTATACATGTCAAACGTTAAAAGCCAGAGTGACCTATTTTAAGCACTTTAGAATTTTCCTTCACAGTATTCGAATCACAGAGCTTGATATTTGTTTATTTGAACTTTTTAATGTTAGGTCCCTGTTTTTTATATTAGTGTATGCATTTTTTCTATATGTTAAATTAAGTATTTTTAAATTGCAACAACACAGACTGTTCAATACGAACTAAAATAGCCCTTCTTAACATATCTTTATATGTGCAGCGAACATTGTCAAGGCCATGTGTCTTCAAAATAATAAGATTTATATTACACCATTTGATACATTTACGATGGGAATGCATTTTAAAAAGACGTGTTTATGCAATTAATAAAACTGTCGAAAATGTTGTTCAAAGTCAACCACAAAAGCAAAAAGGCTTACATTATTGTATTTATAGGATGATGTGCAAGTGTAGTCATTAAATATATTTTGCCTGCAATGGTCTGCTATCCCTCAGTTCATCAAGATTCAAAACTAAATTTTGTGATACCCTTATTTTACTTCCGATACTTTGATGAAACCTGAAACACTTAAAACAGCTAAGTGAAGATTATTTTTAACCTTTGATTCCTTACCACCTGCAAAGGTCAGATACCTTTTACTGAGGCGATGACAGGATTATGCATGACTTCTATTGTATCATTCTCAACGTTGGATTACACTTTAAAGATTACAACTTCAGCTGCCATGTTACGGAAAATTCAGTTTAGCAATGCCTTAGCTTACAAAAAGTCGTAGAAATACATTTTTTGTTAAATATGCTTTTTCACAAATATTATGGTTAAAAGGCGTAATTAAAATAACATAATCTGTGTTCTACAGTATTTGTGCTTGATTGGAGCTTACGCATCGATTTCGAAACACACTAAAGAAACGCATTTCGGAAAAATGTGATACTTTTGTAATTGGGTGATACAATGCGACGCGAACAATCACTCTTCTGTTACAATAAAACATAGGTTGAATGATCTATGCAAGCCACCAATGTATTTGGAAAGCGTTTGTAAAACAGAACATTTCACTTTTTAAGATGAATGAAAAAACAAAACTCGTACTAACATGTATAACAAATACACATCTAGCATAAAATATATTATACAATTATTTGTAAATGCACAAACTACAAGCGTACATGTTTGTGTTAATCTGATTATTTTTATACAACGTACAACGGAAAAAATAAATTTACTTGTGTATACTTTTTAGGCATTTGAATATGACATTTCATGTTACACATCCCATGCAAGACAACCTGTTATTCAAAGTTAACCTTAACTTTCAATACTAACGTACCAATTCGTAAACTAAAAACGATATTAAAATTTTAAATTAACAAGTAAATGATATTTAACAAACGTTTTCGTGTCCTCATTTCAGCTTTTTGGCGTTCTTTTTTTCCTTCTTCTGGGTGAATGAGTTACTTGGAAAGCTATATTTGTACACATGAGCACGATCTGAGTTTATATATCCCACTACTATGCGGTTACTTGACTCGCCTATGGCAACTGCTGAAACGTTTTCATGCTGTTCCAAAAGTAGTCTAACAACAAAGTCACCATTTGATTGACGTACCTGATACAAAGCACCATTCGCCTGAATATACATATTTCCTTGAGAATCACATTTAACATCTGTTGCATTCCCTAGGTCCTGACCGGTATGATAATTTTTATGATGTTGCCACACACATTGACCGACTGTATACAAAGTATCATTTTCGCATGTACCGTCTTCGATGCTGAAACGATAAACTGCTTTTGCATCAGCTAGAACAACATGATTGGTACATGTCCGTATTCTGTAAGGTTGACAAATAGTCAAACATGCGTTATAACTGTGTTGGAATGTTGCACGTTTAAACTCGTCAAAGGCGTAACAAACGTGACCAGTCGGTATATCCAGCAGCTGAATTTCATATAATGATTTTGAACTCTTCCGTTCGACAAGCGCTACCAAATGATGGACATACATTGAAATGCTGACAACATTGTGGCTGCAATTTATTTTGTTCTTTTCTAGAAATCCGTCATGATATTCTAGGATTAAAATTTTACTTGACTTTTCGAAACATACAGCTACTGTAAAGTCTCCTTTTCTGGTTTGCTCTACAACACACATGTCTTTAGCATTTAGTTTCATGTGGAATTTTGATGTTAATGGCAGTTTCGGTGAGTGCAATGTCAACATTTGTTCTTGCTGCAACAAAAGTATTCTACCGTCAGATAAAATATCTGCTGCTACCACGGAACGCTTTATTTCTTCACTCTGCTGACATTTAAACTTTAATAATCTAATGCTATCATGAATAACATTCAAGCAGCTCAAAGGCCTTTCGAGAGTCTTTCCACATTCAGCCAAAATTTCCTCAAATTGTGTCTCGGCATCTCGTGTTTTTGGCTCAAACAATTCCATTGCATCCTCATATAGAGATGCCTCATCACTGCTCAATTCTGGTGCTTGTTCATCTTTGCATAATGGCACGACATCGAATTTACCCAACATGTCAATCAGATCTTCTACTTTTTTCGGTTGTTTAAATTGTATTTTTTCCTTAATTACGGATTTCAGCGAGTCATCTGCCTCAAGTTCCTTTAGTAACGCAGACAATGTAAAGTTAAAGGCTATTCTATTCTTTTCTGTTCCATACTTAGACGTATAATGTGGAGATTCTCGTACAATGAGGTTTTCTTTTCCAGTTTTGATAAATTTTCCTCAAACTGTTTAACACGTTGAGTTGACGTTTCGAGCTTTTGATTCAATTTCTTTTCCATTTGATCAACGTTTTCTTTCAAAATATGAATAAAATCATGTATTTCTTTATTGACTTTATTTATATCGAGCAATGCTTCATCTAAATGTGGCATCATTTCATTTTGTTTTTCTTTACACTTAATCTGGAGGTCATGAAAACGTTCTGCCGGTTTTATACTCATGGATTCCCCTTCAAGCAAATCTGTTAGGTCAGATAGACCTTCGCAGAACCTGTGATCTGTTTGCAGACAATACACGCAGATTAATTCATCATGATTTGGGCAGTATTGGTCGACTTCGACATTTGGGTGTTTGCGACAATAAGATAATTTCTTCATTTCTTCAAATAATGTAGCATCCTGTGGAAATTCACTGTCTTCAAGTAGTGTATGTTCACGTGATGACTTGTGTCTTCGGTGTTCTCGTGCACAACCAGTACACAGGTTTTCCAGACAGTCCACACAGAAATGCTTTGGCTCCACTGTGTTTCCATCGAATAAGCATGGGCCGCACTTCAGGGTTGTAATCTCTTCTTTCACGTCAGCCATTGAGCAAAATAAGTTCCTTGAATTGGGTAAACATAATTTGCTGTACATTTGTTTGAAACAATAACTCATCAATAGTCTAAATTAATAAAAGTTGCTAGTTTCGTTTATATGTTAATAATACGAGCTTCATTACCATATATTTCAGGATACAGTCGTATCGGCAATCGCAAGCATTGTTTTTATTTTATTGTCTGGACCTAGATGCAGACATTTAAATCAAGCACAGTTTGATTTAATGTCCATTCGCGGGTGATACAATATACTTTGTTTTTCAGTAAAAGAAATTCAATACAGAAAATAATACACTTACGTGTACGGCTTTATTCCGAAACTGCACCTATCCAAACTTGACCACTTCCTCAATATGTCTGCCGAGTAAAAACAGATATACTATTTAAAGCTCGAAGCACTTATGTTCTATTTATTTACAGTTTTCGAAAATGAAAAGTAAATCGAACGTTAACTCTATTTATCAATCTAAACCACCAAATAAATTTATACTAATAATAGTTCTAAAATAATGTACCACGTTTAAAGAAGTTGAACGTTAAAAAAAATCGCACACTTATTACTGTAGCAATAGTCTTCAGCGCGATTGGATTTAAGTCGATATGGTTATTAATTTCTAAATATACTCGTACATTATATACGGAAGCGTGTTTTACACTTATGCGAACGCATTTGATCGCTATTGTTTTCGGGTTAATTTGACACGTAGCATTCAACAAACGCAAATTGTTATCGTTTGAGATAATTATTGCCTTTGAGTCATACGAAACCGGCAACTTGAATTATTTTGACGATTATGAGGATAATGGCTGTGAACCGCATGCAACAATTGTACGGCGTCCATTAGTGTGATAAAAGAAAATAGTTTCCGGTCTGCTAGCCTTACCATACACGTCAAGCCTATTGAGTTTGTGATGAAAACGTTGATGAATGTCTTGTTGATAGTATGAATGACCATTTTCATAAGGGTAGGGACGAAAAAGATTATGAAAGTACATTTAAAGACCAAAATTTCTCAAGGCCAGACAGTTGTGAAGTACTTGTTTGTGCCCTCATAAACAAACTGTTGTGGGAAGTTATCATGCCAACAGGTCGAACCAATGACTAGAAAATGCAGAAAATTCGGTCATTATAGGTGGTTAAGACCTTGCACAAGGTTGGCGCAATTGAAAAGAAATTCACACATTATTATTTACCAGGAAATCAACATGAACTGCTTCATTGAGGGTGGTTATAACACTAAAGTATTGTTTGAGTCTAATTTCAATGTATTAAGGAAAATTTTCTCATTGTTATTAGCCGAAAATACACAGTTTATGTTATATTAATAAGCATATGAGGTTAGAAAGACAAGCAATAATTCAAAACGTTAATTTCAGAAGATACGCTTGTGTTATTCTCGTTATATAACGTAAATACGTTGAAATAAAAGTACAGTATGCAAGTTAAGTATATAAAACATATAAAAACATACGTTATTTTTTCTGATAAGGATTTGTAAATGCCGGACATACACACAAATTTTCCGATATACATATTTTTACTCCATGTTGGGCCGAATACAATAATTTGTTACACGATTGATTCCGCGCGCAAAACATTTATTTATGTCGAATGGCAGTTTTAACAGAGCGTATTTTAAACAATAACATGGAAAGTATAAAAAAATAATGAAGATAACAAGCCACAAAATACAACGCATTTCTACTTCAACAGTTTTAATCCGGTAAAAATGTTCGCAAATGCATGTTCAAAAGACGTCACATTTTCTAATGGTATTTTTTTGCGCACATCATTTTAACGTTACGGTAAATTGTGCTTAATAGATCAGCGGTAACATGCATTCGTGTTCACTCTCGAATCTTGAAGTACATGTATTTAATATATAGATAAAATAACGGCTAACGACTGGTGTTGATCTGTAGTATCGGCTCCTTCAATCTCTGATTTCTAATCAAATCTTCACAGATAAAAGAAAAACATTCCACTGCATTATTGCGATGGTGAGTGGATGTACACTATTCTTCATGACGTTTGCAAAGGCATGCAAGTAATTTAAATGAACATTTGTACACGAAAACCATTTTAAAAATCCATATTGTCAATATGGGGAGATTGAAGATATCACTTTTTCTTCACTTGCCCAATGTATACTGAAACAATCCGTCTAGTTTCCGCGGATCATACGAAGAAAGTTAATTGATATTCAAGTATGCTAAGTCTGTCATCAGAGACAGTCATGGATTTTAACTGTACTCCATCGTTTGAACAAACTACCTTCTGCTTACGATGCCCCGTTCCACAACTGCTTCTTGAAAAAAAACGCCTTCACAAATTAAATGTAAAAGCAAAAACGTCAACAAAAAAGTCAGACATTTGAGCATAGAGACCCTCATAACAATACCTTTTCTCAAAGAGCATTCCAAGCCGAATTGATTGAAACAATAGAAAAGATAGGTAATGCGTTATGCAAGAAAGAACTCGACACGAATCAACGGTCACTGTTTTAAGGCCATCTATTTACCGGCTTCTCTGCAGTTCGTGACGGTTTCCCGCCATCTGTCAAAGTCTCATGTAGTCTCAAACCTTCAAGCAAAATATTGAATTTCTAGTTAACAACAATGTTTTCCCTACCAAATGCAAAAAGAAATATTCTAAAATTAAATCATGGCAAGTGCCCCTACAGACAATTGTGTCTTCAAATAAATGATGTTCTTGTGTTTAGAGAGTATAGCATTGCACTCCGAAAATATTTAGTATACTGTAACCTACAATTAAGCATAGTACAAATTAATGCTGATAAATGCAACCTTACCGCATTTTTTTGCACCTGCATTATTTTGTTAAACGTTTTGTATTATAACTTATAGCATTTTTCCAGGTCGATACTTTATTTATGTTATACTAATGTTCTATACTAGCTTTAGTTTTGAAATGTCTATTCATCGTTATAACAAGCTCAGTAGTTTACACCATAGCAGCTGCACTTCCTTCTGACAGAAGAGAGGCACATCATACGCATCGAGCTTTTTTTATAATTCTGTCAAAGTTAACTTTGCATTATTTGTATTAAACAATATAGAACTATCTACATGTCTGGCATATTTTGTCCAAGTATTATGTATAATTGTATAGCATTGCTTACCGTTGTTTAAACAAACTTAATAAATATTGTTAAAGCAAATAAATATGGTGTACGATTAGACAAAAGTCATCTGGCTTATACTTCCAAAGGTATGCCAATATGTGCCCTATGCATAAAAACTTATGATTTGTAAGTAAAAAAATATACTAAAACAGAGAACATCGCGTTCTCGCATTCTCGCCATCGTATTTTCGCACTGTCGTCATCGTATTGTCGCATTGTCGCCATCGTACTTTTGCGTTCTCGCATTCTCGCCATGTGGATTGTATTGTGTAACCACGATGGCACTAACGGTATTCCGTAGTCACCCTATCGCGTGTATGCCTATTAAGCCGAGGCGAACGTCTTTTTATTGTATATTTCCGACAACTGGTATTGGGTTCAGGGCTCGGTTGCTCAAAACTTTAACGGCCAGTTAAGCTTACAGCCGTTAATTTTTGGATCAAATTATTTATGTGACTTAATTGTTTGCCGTTTAATATATGTGTTAATTGTAAACAAATGTGTTTGCTTTATTAGTTTGCATATATCTTATAATAACATTGCTTCTAAAATTAAATTTTATTTGGGTCTCAAGTTAACAGACTGTTACCTTAACTGGCCGTTAAAGTTTTGAGCAACCGGGCCCTGTTATGTTCGTTGTTTAAACTCAAGTTTTAAATCAACTTAACGGATCTTTGTTTAAAATCACAACTGTAAGTGTTTTACATATTTACATTTTCATTTACGTTAATTTATTTGTGAAGCTTGAATCCTTTAATCTGTACATTTATGGAACATATATGTGTTTTTTGCTTAAAATTGTTACACACAATGACCTATCAAGAAGTGATCATGTTATGCTGGTCCTATGCGCCAATGACAGTGGTAGCTGTTTGCTTTGTGCTCCCATATGTTGCAATAGTGAACAATGTGTACTGCGGTTTAAAACAGTAAATACATAATTTAAGCACGCATGTCAACAATTTTAAATTTCAACAACCTACGCAGGTCTCGTATCCATTTCAATTATGAATCGCACACGTGTGTGGGTAACACGGATAGGACGAAATGATAATGTGATAGTCAAATTACGTAGTGAAGACTTGAACAACAAGTAAGAAACGTGTCGGGTGTAACGACTTTAGTTTCATTTAACGCGTTGAGTTAACGGAATTTTACTTTAATAGAAATTTACGGTTGAAACACGTGTATTTTAAAGAAACGACAGGTAATTTTAGTTTTCTGTAGATATGTTTAAATATGAGTTTTCATCAGACGCGATCAAAATATGTCGAATAATCGTCGTAGACCAGCATATTGTATACAATCGGCACTCTTTATCCGCATCTGTAAATTGCGACATCGCTACCATGTCTTTTCGTCGACTTGTACTGTTAAAAGGTTGAACAGGTGCATGTAATCAAGTGGTCTGATTGTTATTTTGGGGTTATAGCATACGTACATACGTATTAAAATGTCGTGTAGTTATTTCCAACAATTCGGGCTTCCAGCATCGATACGTAATTAATACAACGTATATATATTGTTTGACCAAGCTTCATTACGTCATGTTAAAGTCCGATTGTTTGATTTGGGGTTCACTTACAAAGACATTGATTACTACGCAAGGCCTGCAATACCATGTGTATGAAGTTTAACATGCGCGACCTCTTTAACCTGTGTATTTAAACGTATATGCGAATAGGGTCTTGATCACAAGAATGATCGCATGTAGAAAAATCACCTGACATTGATAGACAGGTTAACTGTTAGGAGGTCCACACTTCATTTTGGGTAAGAAAACATTATGCCAAAAAAATGTGGGTAAGAAACAAAAAGCAACAAAAAAATTGGGTACGAAAAAAAATAATTGGGTACTACGAAAAAAAAATGGGTACGAAAAAAAAATTTGGTACGAAAAAAAATTTGGGAACGAAAAAAAATTTGGGTACAAAACAAATTTGGGTACAAAACAAATTTGGGTACGACAAAAAAATAATGGGTACGAAAAAAAGTTTGGGTACGAAAAAAATTGGGTACGAAAAAAAAGTGGGTAGGAAAAAAAAATTGGGTACGAAAAAAAAATTTGGTACGAAAAAATATTTGGGTACGAAAACGAAAAAAAAAATGGTAAGAAAAAAAATGGGGGAACGGGGAAGTAGTACCCGTGGACCTCTCGATAAATTTGAGCAATGGTCATGCCCTTATTTAAGAAATGAGATGCAAATACACCTTCGAATTATCGTCCTATCTAACTTTTAAGCTGCCTTGGTAAATTTATGGAAAGAGTTGTTTATAAGCATCTGTATAACCACTTTGTTTCGCATAACCTAATATATTGTAAGCAGTCGGGATTTCTTAGAGGTCACTCTACTGTCTTCCAGCATATTGATATTTTCAATCAAATAGCTCGTTCTCTTGACGATACAACAGTTACTTGTATGGTTTTTTGTGATATTTCCAAGGCATTTGACCGCGTTTGGCATCAAGGCCTCTTATTCAAACTTAAAGAAAATGGGATCAGTGGTAATATGTTAAAATGGATAGAGAGGTATTTATCTAACCGAACTCAAAAAGTACTTGTCAGATCCTCTATGTCCGATGTGTTGCAAGTAAAAGCTGGCGTTCCTCAAGGCTCAGTCCTTAGTCCGTTATTTTTTCTAATTTACGTTAATGACATTGTGAATAATCTTCTAAGCATCACCCGCCTGTTCGCAGATGATACGTCTTTATCTTGTACGACATCAAATTTAAATGATCTTGAGGGCATAGTGAATCATGATCTTCATCAGATAAACATGTGGGCCAAAAGATGGCTAGTTGACTTTAATCCACAGAAAACAGAAGCAATTTTATTTACAACGCAAAAAAATGTTCGATTACCTCAACTTTATTTTGATAACATTCCGGTTAATTTTGTTGAAAGTCATAAACACCTTGGTCTAACTTTAGGACATGACGGAAAATGGCATGATCATATTTATAACGTTCTGAAATCGGCATCGAAAGTACTGGGAATAATGAGGTCTCTTAAATTTAAAGTTTCCAGAAAAAGCCTAAACACTATATACGTCACTCATTTGCGCCCAATAATTGAATACGCATGTGTCGTCTGGGACGGTTGCTCTTTATACGAAAAGGACTTATTAGATAAAATTCAACACGAAGCTGCGCGAATTGTCTCCGGTCTAACCAGATCTGTTTCACTCAGTAATTTGTACAACGAAGTAAAATGGCCGTCTCTTGATAAAAGACGGCAGTATATAAAACTAATTAATATGTACAAAATACATAACGGTCATAGTCCCACTTATTTGGCAAATCTTCTCCCACCCACAGTTCAACAACAATCATCACGCTCTCTTCGCAATGGAGACGACTACGTCATTGTATCACGGCGGACACACTTATATTCCCGTTCCTTCTTACCCTCTGCCATAGATCTATGGAATTCCTTAGACATAAATATTCGTAACAGCAATACTATTTCACATTTTAAATCCAATTTGAAGCGCGTATTTTTCGCTAGCGAAAAGATTCCCCAATATTTTTTTACTGGGAATAGGAAATCCTCCATATTTCATGCAAGATTAAGAAATAATTGCAGTGACCTTAACTCTGACTTGTTCCAAAACCATTTAACTACTTCGCCTGTTTGCTCCTGTGGCATGGAGATAGAAAATGCCTCTCATTATTTCTTCAAATGCTCTAAGTACCACATACAGCGATTGTTGCTATTTAATGCATTGCGGTCATTTCACCCTTTAAATTCTGATATTCTTCTCCATGGAAAACAATCATTAAAGGACGAAGAAAATGGCATTATTTTCACTGAAGTGCAAAAATTTATTTCAGCGACGAAGCGTTTTGCATAGACGCACCAGGACAGGACTCATTATTGTGCATTATTGTGTATTACCTTGTATCATTATATTTATTATTATTATTATTATTATTATTATTATTATTATTATTATTATTATAATTATTATTATTATTATTATTACTATCATTATAGTCAAAGTAGTATTTGCATCTATCTTTTTTAAGTATTTTTTTCGTAAGATTTCCAAAACGACGACTAATATTTACATCTTAAACAGTCACCTTTATCTCTGTCCTTCAAGGGAAAGACCCCCGATAATGTTGTAGAACTTAAGGTCCAACCCTTTTTCCATATTTTTTTGTGTGAATTGTAATTTATTTGTAATTGTCAATTTGGAAATAAAATACGTTTTAACTGATAAATTTGAAAGAGGACGGGAACCATGCTGCCTTTACCTTTATCGATAGCCCTGGGATAGGTAATGTGGACATGGATGGTCGAGATAGACCGTGTTGTCATAAGAGATGTTCAGTATTAATTTGAAGTCAATTGGTGAATAAGTGAAGAAATTATGTTAAAACAAAATTTTGGGTGGGCGTGGTTCTCCACTATCTCCTCCTATACTATAAGCACTAGAACCTTGGAAATTGAACGGACAGACAGAAAACGGAGATCAATACAATATCCCAACGTTTTTAAAAGCGTGGGGATAAAAAACACATTTTAATCGTGCATTTCTACATCGTTTTGTACAACATATTTATGTTCAGCACAAGAATGTCTTCGGAATTTAAGAAGAACATCTCTTTATAAAACTCACAGACATTGTACTAAAGACTAACATGATGTACATACATATTTTGATGTTTAAAATTTGATGTCTAAAACAAACCCAAACTTATTTGACCTATGCGGTATACAATGTACTTAATTTTGTTAATATCAACATTAATAACACAAAGTTACCAGTCATAACAATAAATAAATATCTTAAAATTCACTGTTTTACTTTATTTTTCAATACAGAATCCTTCTCCATACCGGATAAGTTTTCTATAACGGACACAGTAACAACTGATAACATTTGATGACTGATCACAACAATTCACATCCAAAAGTGTCTGTAGCATTTTTAATTTGAGATAATCACACTTGGACTGTTACATTTGCATCCTTAGTATGAGAAGTAAAACATAAGGTTTTTGTAAATAAATCGTGTTGTTAAGTCCCACTAGTGATACTGTGTGTGTTTAATTGTATGTCTGTTTAAAGAAGTGTTTCACCCCGTTTTGCATACCAAGATGTCCAAAATCAGTCGAAATGAATTTCCTCTTCTCATTATGGACTTTTCTGCAATCATACGCCTGCAGAAAGTTGTTATCCAATTGCTCTCATACATATTTAGCCAAAGAGTAATTAAATTGCAATTTAATAAAATGTGTTTTCTCTTTTATTGCTTTATCATATAGCATATACTATATTATTAATATTTGTTTAAAAACAGATAAAACGTTCATGCAAACAGAAATAGAAAAAAGTTAAGAAGAATGGTACCAGACAATTAACGGAATTAAAGTTAAATATTATTGCTAATACTTTTTGTTCGTACAATCAAAAATTCAATCATGTACAAAAGACATGTAGACTATTGAGAAATAGCCACTATTCTGTGCAGATTTTTTCATACGACACGTTGACAATGTTGTCGGTTCTACAACAAATACGAGTTACCTTTTGGCACAAAGTTTGTTTTTTTAATTTCATTGAAGTAATAAAACACCATTAGATTACTGGCACAATGGTGAGATATTTAGTTAATATATATAACTTAAAATTCCTTCTTCATACTGATGTACTTAAAGTTAAAATGCTGTTAGGTTAATGTTTATTTATTTGCCTGTGCTATATTGTACTGTATTGTATATGCAATCGGGCACTTGCCATAAATTAAAGAATACTGAAGGCTTAAAATACTTTCCTTCCTGATCATATCTTAGGAGATTTATTTGTTCTTCTCTGTGTGATTATTTCGCAAAGTGTCAGGTTCGGCGTGCCTTTAAAGGTTAAGGTTGCAATGTTTTGCATTGACCATTCAAAGGCGTAGCCCCAAGGTTTAATCATGTTTATGTGTATTGTCGTTTTCCTTTTTTAAAGCCATTGATTACTTGCATTAAATAACTAACTTGTGGATATAAACAATAACTTCTCTCCTGATATATTTCTTGAGTTTCATTAGTCCTGTATTACATAGGTGAAATAACAATATACATGTTTGTTTTCAGATAAAGTGTTTTCGGGTACAGATTGCATCTGAAACAGCATAATCAATGTCGTGTGTCACTCATACCGCTGTCTAAGTGAGTTGAATCAATTGCACAGCTAAACGTTGTTAACATTTAAAGGATGTGTGATGAACCAGAATGCCGTTCGGAAAAGACATGCGACCCTTGTTCAGTCGAAGGGAAGAAAGAAGAAGCGAAACATTTTTGTGTACATTGCTTAGAATATTTTGTACCATCTGCGCACAATATCACAGGAAGTACAAACAGTCACGTGCGCATGTAATTCCGAACGATGTACCAGAAGATACAAGTATATATGAAAGAGTTCTTAAGTTTTCGCATTGTCTATTTCATCCGGAAATGGAGATCGACTGATTTTGTAAGGAGCATGATGAAATGTTGTGTCGCTTGTGTAGAGATATCCGCGCTTCATGTGAACATGTTGTTAACATTGAAGAGTGTCAAAAAGGGAATATTGACGTCATATCTGACAAGCTGACCTTACTTAAAGCTATGTATTTGACACAGAAAAAAGAACTGGAAAGTCAACTGGAAAAACTGCGGGTTAATAGTTTAGAAGTAAACAACAATATCAGGGAATATGTACAACAAATAAGAGAAATTGCAGACAAAGTGGAACAATCTTTAAATGAACATCACCGATATCTTATTTCTCCAGTGTATGCGAACATTAAACAGGGCATTGAACATGTAGAAGAAAAAGAGATGAAACTGAATGAATGCAACATTTTCCATGATATCATGCCAAACATTTGTTCAACGAAAGATCAATATGTTTTGGTATGCAAATTAAACCAATTGATGAATGATTCAGTGTTACAAAAAGATCGGGTCTCGCGATATGCCAGATTGATTTCACAATCACATAAAGAGGTTATTACAGAACTTTTCAAATGTGATGTAAAATTGTTAAGCAATGAAGAATTGACGCAAGAAAAGTTCAGTGATGAGGATACTAGTCCTGCTAGTTGTAATGTGTTATTGAATGCAGATGAAATGATGACAGGCAATAGGGAACACGATGATGTACTTGAAAGCAGCACTGTCACATTTACAGAGGGTGAAAGCACTGCCACATTGAGAGAGGGTGAAAGCACTGCCACATTTAGAGAGGGTAAAAGCACTGCCATATTTAGAGAGGGTGAAAGCATTGCCACATTTAGAGAGGGTGAAAGCACTGCCACATTTAGAGAGGGTGAAAGCACTGTCACATTTAGAGAGGGTGAAGAACAGTCAATCCGTCTGCAAAATGAAGAGCATGTGAAAGATCTAGACAATCAGTCAAATGTTAAAGATAATTACCCATTTCTAAAGATGATATTGGGTCCCAATGACAAAATAGTTGATATTCGTAGAACGGATATTGCTGAAACTGGAATTTGTAACATCGTAAGACTAGAAGTTTTATCCGATGGACGAATACTTTTAATTGATGAGGGTCAAATGGTTCTTAAACTTGTTTCGATTGAGTTTACGTTCATTTTATGCATGGTCTTAGCACATAAACCTTTAGATATGTGTGTTGTAGAAGAAAGAGTGAATAACACATTCACGGTGGCAGTTTGCTTTGAACGTCGAAATTATATACGTTTAATTAATCATTTATCGGACTTAAACATCACAAAGAACATTCAATACAAAGGCAATATAGTAAGCCTCACTGTGTATGCTCAGGATATATTAGTACTTGCATATGAGAACAATAAATATAAAAAGGATTATCAAATACACGTAATTCAACGTACATTAGGACGTGTTCGTGTCGTTTTCAATGTACCTGGACTAATGTTTTTCAAAGACGGTACGAATATAGGTATGAACGATTTGTTGATAATTCGAGCAAGCAATTCAGCCAGGCAAATCATTTTATCAGCAGCCCATGCAGTGTATGTTTTTAAAATACCTCAAGGAAATGCAGTAGAACAAAGCTTCCAGACACCCCTACAATGTGATTTGTATTACCACCGATCGGGCAATATTCTCGTGTCTTCTATTAGAGATGTAAAGATGGACGTAAAAGGAAATATATATATATGCGATCATGCGAGCGGTGTACATCAAGTGTCTGCAAAATCATACAGAGACAGTCGCATTCTTTTGGCCGAAAGGATATCATCTATTGTTATCGACATGCCTCGAAGACGCATCTTAATATGCCACGCAAATTCATCGTTTACGTCCATGAATCGTATTTGATAGTGAGAACAAAAGACTCATTTGAACGGTGGAGTGATACAAATGACAGTGTTTTATTTATAATGATTCAATCTACAGAATGGACGAAAGTATATTATAGTAATTCGATTCATATTAATCATACAATACAATCATTAATAATATAATCTTGGTAATTAGTATGGATCTTGGAACGTTAATACTAAACTTTGGTATAGAGTGAACAATATGCAATAATTGTCCTTGAGTACCTTAGAGGGACATTGAATTTGAAGGTACGAATCATCCGTGCGAAATATGGCCTCATGGTGGATAAGTGTCCTTGTTATTGTATCTACTTACACATGTCAATATCGTAAAGAAGATATGAGACTCTTATGTCAAGTGTACCTTAGACTACGAAATATTAATTTTACCTTAGGCACGAACATGGATCTAGTGCGCGGCTTATACCAACTTGTTTCAAAATTCACTTACATACTTCACAGATAAGTGGAGTAGGGCGGAGCAGTGAATTCAAGAAACATGCATTGATTTGATGAGTTTGTTGTATCAGAACTATAACAATTGTAGATGTTAAAAGATTTGTTTATAAAAACGTGTGATTTAAGTTGAACTTAATTGATATGCCGTTTGTGTATTGTTTAAAGCCAATTTACATGTTGCTAGGTGCATATGTTAAATAATATTCTTAAGTTGAACTTATTACTTGGAGAATACCTTGTTGGTTTAATTGACTTTGAGTGATTGAAGCATACAGCAATATTATTCAGAAATATAATGTACATATTTTATATAAAATAAAACATATTCTTGTTTGTTTTTTTTTAAATACTTCTTGCATGCATTTAAAACTCATTTTTCTGCCAAAATCAAGCTGTTCAATGTATATATTGGACATTTTCTATAATTGAGGTAAAACAACTTGGTCCGCTCCATAAATGGCATAATCTTATAATAGGCATGTACTTTATATATAGGTAAAGTAATCCCGGTTTTCCGTTCGGCCTATAGCATTGAAGCATAAGCGTATCGAATAACACTCTTGTCTGTTAAACGATGGATTAGCTTAAAGAAAAATGATAGATAGTATTAGCCGATACGCCCATTGCAAAAACCTAAAGCCGGTTAAGGTTTATAATTTTTTGCATAGTTGCGGTTACGCAACTATGCTTAAGTTAGAGTGAGATTTCGAAAACCGACATGGAACGGTTGACCATTATGAAGCCTTACCTGATCAAAAATCAGACGAAATATCTATTTTATATAGTACATGTATATGGTAATTCTTACAATTTTTTATTTAGAAACGTTTTTCTAACGTCTTCTTCCGAGAATATTGTTGACACCGTTTTAAGTGAATTTTTCTAAGACCGTTTTACGTCAAAAAAACTTCTTATAGCCTAAAACAAATTTCGTTCGTAAAACAATTCTATCTGCACTATAAATCTGTATTCAGAAATCTGTACTCAGAACTCAATCTGTTGTGCACGTCTGCATCTAACGCTTACCACAATTTTTACAACAAATTCTTGACGCAGATAAATAGGGTAGCGTCTATTTTCATTTGTAAAAAAATAGTTCCACACAGATCTGTCCGTCCTTAAATTTTGAAAGGCTTGGGTAATTATTTTTCATAAGCGTTTCAAACACTGATGTAAATGGAAAGATTATCTATTTAAATAGTCGGTAATTGTTTGAAAATTATTGATTTGAGAAATTCGCGGATGGCGATATCGAACGACATTATACCACGTGACGCCATATTGTAAACAAGCTTCTAGTAGCTGATTCACCACGATCGCAAGTAATTTATATTGTGCATTAATGTTAAATGTATTATATGAATTATACATATTGCTTCATTTTCTTCTATATTGAACAATGATTAATTTATTGCATATATCATATTGAGCATTGTTTTTTCCGAGCTTTAAACTGACAACATTACATGATAAGTGTACACTGTTGTGTTGTCATTATATTATACGTTTAATTAAGCCTCATTTCCCTCAATTGTCATTTTGATTTGCATTGTAACTTATTCTCTATTGTAAACAATCGTAACGTTCCATATTGAACTTTCATGTTTACACTTTAATATATTTATATATTGTCTTCAAAAATGCAAAAACATTTAACAGAAACTTACTTACATATAGCCGTGGCAAAACTAAACATTTCAGTTGCCATTGTGTTACTGCACACGGTCATTTGTATTCATGAACTTACGCCCTGTGAAATTCTTAATTATTTTTCAGTAAGGCACATTATAACATCGAGGGATTTGCATTAAACTGATTATTCCCTCGATACATTGTAGTAATAAATTAATTATTCAACTATTTTGATGTACTTTCAGACTGCTGAGGCTCCATTAGACGAAAGAGTAATCACCATTGAAGTCGTTGGGGGAGACCAGGAGACGAAAGAGCTCCTGGCCGATGATGGAGTATGCTACTCGGTAGCAACCGTGGTTTTAAGTGAGGCTTTTCCTGGCGAGGACATAGACACTTTCATCGCCCAGAATGCTCCAGTCACCCTTCGTCTTTTCATGCGAGGGGCCACAGTTGAGCGGGTTCATGCAATGTGACTTGACATGTGTATTTTAGCTCTACTAAGCACAATGTGCTCATGGTGAGCTTTTGTAATCGCCTTTTGCCCGTTGTCAACATTTGCCTTGATAACACTCTACAGGCCACATTTATTGTCCGATCATCATAAAACTTGGTCAGAAAATTTGTCTCAATGATATCTTGAACATGTAAGAAAATGTATGTGGTCTGTTGAAAAACATGGCCGCCATGAAGCTTTGCATTCTACCTTATATGGCTTTAGTAAAACCTCGTTAACAATCTAGAAGTTACACTTTGAGTCCAATCTTCATGAAACTTTGTCAGAACATTTGTTTGTATGATACCTGGAGTTGATATCAAGTATTGTTCCCGTCCTTTAAAAAACATGGCTTCTATGCGGCTGGATTTGTTTCCTTATATGGCTATATAAAGACCGTGTAAACTTTTTCGTTCATATTTTGGCCAAATTTGTAAATGGTTTCAGAAACATCATAAAAGTTGCTGAGAGCAGTACCATGAAGTCTCAGGCCTCTGACCCTCTTGTTTTGACTTGCATTTCCATCATGTAAAAAAACATTTTCATGCTTTGAAAAAAATATATATAGTCATGTTCATTTCATTTTGGGTATATATTAGTTTATTAGTGTTTTTTATTACTCATTTCATTTTTTACAGATATGTAAATAATGTTCTTTAATGTGTGCTCTAACTTCTATTACTTATGAACACTTATAGTGAAGTGTTGATTGTTTTCATTACTTATGTTCATATTTACAGATATGCAAATAATGTTTTTTTATGTCTGCCCTACCCTATTTCAATTATGAACACTGAATTGCGACGCCTAACCTCTGACTTTGACACTCTTTGTTACATGTACATATTTACTTCACAAACAAAATGTCATAGGCTTTGCTTGTTTTCATGTGTAAAAGTGCAATCATTTTTCTGCTTGTTGTCATCTATAGCATTATGTAATTGGGTATGATTGTTTTTGCTTTTTTACATTAATTTCCCCACCAAAATCAGCTTGTCAGTCTCTGTGTGTGCCCTCCATATGTTTTTACCCATTTCAGTCATTTTCCTGTAACACTACTCTATGGTTAAGACCTTGCGAGGTCAAATATTTGAGCATCTACTTTTCCATCCTGTTGTGTCTCTTATATTCGTTGTATTATTTCCATACATTTGTACATGTGTATCTTTTCATTTTTGTTTTGCTATGCGTAATNGCATGTATATATATTTGCGTACCTTTTTTCATCTTCACGTTCTTCTTTCACTTACTAGGATTTCTTTTGAAAACGTAAAAATATACAAACTGCTTCATTCTATTGAGGGTGTGATTTCTTATCCTTTAAGTATATTTTATCATTTTCGTTACATCAGTTACAAAAACTTAGCACTGTGTTAATACAATCGATTATCAAATATGCTCATTCTGTTGTATTTTCCCAACACCATATATACCAATAGTTGCATTACATCTGTTCTGCTACATATTTAGTTAATGACATGTTTGTAATACATCTCGTTTTAAATGCATGTCTTTTTTACTGCTGGTTTCAAAATAAATATTTTACAACTTCATTTCTTGTTTCTGTTACTTTTCACATATATATATATATCATATCATTTCATTTCATTTTTTTTTATAAAAACTGTTGTTTTATAACATATTGATAGTGTTAAAGTGACTTGGCCACACGCCCAACACCTGTGGTTTCGTTAATGCAATCTTGCACAACTTAATTGAAGCAACAATAAACGATGTTCCAACCCATGCGATAGACGAAGAAATCTTGTCGAACACAAGTCCCATAACTTAAAAAATTTGTCGGGCCTATCCAGATTATATCGGACTACGTTCTTCTTTAACCAAAGAATACAAAATACCTTTTGTACAGTTTATTATCCCCCGCCAAAGGCGGAGGGATATTGTTTTGGCGTTTTCCGTCCGTCCGGCACGTTTGTGTCCGGAGCGATATCTTGGAAGTGCTTTGGCGGATTTCATTGAAACTTGGTATGGGTATATATATATGGATAAGAGATGATGCACGCCAAATGGCATTGTACACCATCTATAAATAACGGAGTTATGGCTCTTTGTATCTTGAAAAAAATGCGTTTTCCTGTGACAAAGCTCTAAATTAGCGGGGGATATCAATTCAACGAATGTGCTTGTTTTTTTTTTATTATTATGACGTTTAATTATGACGTTCACAATGTTCATAAAATCAAGACACAGGACAGACAAGGGTAGTGTAGTTCCCCGCTTAAAATTGGCGATCATCACAACGCTCGAAACCAGTTACATTCAATTCAACTACTCAATGATGTGTCGCCTACGTCACGAAACAATGTGCAATCTTTAACTGGTTCTAAGAATCGCGCTTAGAGTTTGTTACGTCACCAGCAAAGACAACCAGTTAACTGGTTGGTGAAATTGGTGTTATATTCCTGTATGCTTAAATGAAAATCACAGGAACGTAACAGTACAGTATAATTTAAAGTAACAAACAAAACAATAAAGACAAACGTATATCTTTTGCATAAGCTTCCGAATGAAAAAGTCGTTCTGTCTCGTACATAATAATGATAACGTTCATTACCACATTGTACAAATATCTCTAAGGAGCATGTAATTGTTATGAGTTACTTCATCTTTTCATTAAACAAACAACGGACACATCTGTAGGAAACTATTCTTGTCCTAATTAAAACAACAGCAGAAATAAACGTCCAGCCAGAAATAATATTTACATCCGGGCATTTACTTACTCGCAAAATACCAAACTCACTTAATACGTGTTCCTGATTTTCCGATTGTAATAGGAAGATTTGCAATAGTTCATCACTTCCTGTTTCATTTATTTGTACTTAATCTTAAAAATAACTTTTCTTCTTGATAGCCTTTCAGTTTTTCATTCAGTCAACTGTTCCCTTAACATTTACTTAAGCAGCAACTTCCCTGTATCTTGCAACTATGCTTTCAACGCCATCGGCGCTCTCGTTTGTTATCATTTTCTTTCGATACAAATAAAATGTACAGGATAGTTTCGTTAGTATCTTTCTGATAAATTTTCGATGTCGATATGTTTAAAGTGACACGCTTTCATTTCATGTTTGTTTCAAGTAGTTACTGCCAAAAGTACAGCGTTTGAAAAACTCAAATATAAATATATTGTATATAGTTATAT
The DNA here is from genome assembly GCA_007657795.1 of Dreissena rostriformis. Lineage (NCBI taxonomy): Eukaryota > Metazoa > Mollusca > Bivalvia > Myida > Dreissenidae > Dreissena > Dreissena rostriformis. Next base: position 114,107 of record VMBQ01001196.1, read on the forward strand.
TAAAAGTTAAATTTCCAAATGACTTTGTCGCGACTCAATCTATTGCTCTTAAAATGTCAAATTCTTAAAGCTTTCATGTGTAAATCGTATGGTTATACATATTTTTTTAATTATTATAAACATTATGTTAATGTTCCACGTATTTTCTGATTCACCGTTACATACACTGTATAATTTTAAAATCAAACAGTAGTATATACAACATGTACACTATTTAAAATTGATAATCAGTCAAAATTATGTATCGATCGCAATTGACCACGTATATTTTAATAACTGATTTTTACTTATCATAGCCATAATTTTTGGCTGTATGTTTACGTTTGCTGAAAACACTAACCCAGTGATAAATTCTTAATTATTAACTTTACCCTCTTACTAAAATTAGCATACAAGATAAGAAAAGATTGGTATGTATAAAATGTGACTGCTAGAAAGTTTTAAGACCATACTTTTATGACAAGAATTATTAAAAAATAATTATAATTATAAATAATTTAAATTTTCATAATCGTTCATTTGGCGAAATCTGATATGGAAAACAATCTTTGAAAGAATCCCGACAACTGGTTGTGTTAGCTGTGGTGATAGTTACATTTCATACGCACGGTCGATGATGTTCGATTTTGCTCTGAATAGTTGTATATCTGAGATGTCATACATTTAAAGATTGTATTTAACTGGTGTATAACCCCATGCGCCGCGTTTAAAAATAAAGGTCGCAATTCAAGGTCAAGTGTTAAAGGAATTGTGTCTGATCCAGAACTGCCCAGGAAATATCTTAAATAATGTTATTCCAGATTGATATTTTACCCCAGCTTTAATCAGTTTTATGGCAAAACTGAACTATGTTAAGTTCTACAGTTTATTTACATCAACATGTCATTTGAAAGTATTAATGTAGGCAAATATGTAAAGGAAGGCTTTACGAAATTATCTTATTAATATAAATTAATTGAAAATAATGGTGTTCTGCACTTTTCTTGAAATAAGTCTGTGTATCACTGTTTAGTTAGTGATACTATGTAAATTATTTATTTCTGTTTGTCTTGTTTGTATTTTTTTCAATTATGTGTTAAGTGCTGTTCTGTATACACAGCGCTGTATAATTCGTGTATGCTCTTTGTCATTTTCCTAAAATTAGCAGACTACTTCCTGAACTGATAATATTTGTGGAGTTTCATGTTTCGTATATAGATGCTTGATGCTTGATTCGGGAAAAAGGCAATATGCCCATCATTTCACATGTAACACATGACACAGAAATATATATCCGGTTAATGGTGAGGCATGTTACGTGATGTTATATATCTGTACACACATATGGTAATTAAAGATACATCAACATGTAGTTTTGATTGAGATTTGGTATATATATAATATATATAAAACATATATATGCAAATTTTACAAAACAAAAATATCAGAATTGTACCACATGTATATGTCATATATGTATGCAATATTTTCATATACATGTGTTAAAATTCTGTAATTTGTGTTGTTTAATTTTCAAAGTATTTGTGTGTTCTTAACATTCATATTTCTGTGCAATTTTTCATTTGTGTTTTTTTTTGTAAAATTTGCATATATATATGTTTTATAATTTGCATCATGGGAAATAGTTTAAACGGGTATGACTAAACATCGGAGATGGATAATACCGGCGTATAACTGACAACGAATAAATTTAGAACTGATTTTTTCATTACTAAGGTAGATAGAGGTATGGTTTTTAGTCACTGCACTTCTCCTACTTGCCATGTGTTTATATTTTAAGTTTCAATTAAATCCCTTCAGTAGATTTAGAGTTATGCTCCGGACAAAAATTAACTTTGAAATTAAATAAAGGGGGATAATTCAAAAACTAAGATAGATAGAGTTATGGTTCTTGGTCACTGCACTTCTCCTCGTTGCCATCTGTTTATATTCTAAGTTTAAAGTAAATCCATTGAAGAGATTTGGAGTTATGCTCTGGAAAAAGTTTCGGACGAAAAGACGGACAGAAGGACGGACGGAGACTATTTCTATATCCCCTCCGAAAAATTCCGCGATCACCGTCTGGATCACCTGCACTGCATAGTTTATGATGATGTACATGTCAGGCTTACATACCTGCTAATGGCCTCTTTAACACAACTACTCTCTAAAACATATGTTCTCATACAAGCAAACACATTTCAGCGGGGATTTTGCACTACTGTGACAAGCTCTTGTTACACTTATAAAAGGCAAATCCCTAAACTGCTTTACAATATATGTGATTACTCTCAAAGTAAGATAACGTACGAATGCGTGATATGCGTGATGGATGCCTTCAAAGTATGTCGCATATTAAAAAATGTTTGCCTTCTACACGATACTGTATTCAATATATAAATTATTCAGGAACTTAAACAGTTTAATCTGCATAAGGAATCAATCGTTACAACATATCGGTTTTGGATGTATAATTGGGGACGGGCAACCGTCATTATCGCCTAGGAATGACATCATCCGTCGAATTTATCGTTGATAATTAATCATTAAGTTTAAACCTATTTATTTTAGCTTATTGAAACGCTCTTGAGTCCGTTTCTGGGTCTTAAACCAGTACTTGGTGTATTTGGGGGGAGATCTTAAGAACGCTCCCACAGTGGGGATCGAGCCCGTGACGTCCCGGTCGCTTGGCGGACATTAATCATTTGTTGGTAGAGTGTAATCGTACACACGCAGGTAACGAGCCTCGCAAAAGCCGACGACTATTCTGTTGCGATACTCATCAATAGCACACGATCTACAATAACCTCGTAGCATATGTATAATGTTGAATCAGGACACGTGCAGTTCCAGTGCTGTTTACTTGGCAGATACTCTCGCTTGTGGCAACATATATATTCCCGTATGAATCACATTTAACATCCTTTGTATTTTTTAATGCTGGTGCGGTGCTAAAGGGTTGCGAATAACTCCAATAACATGGACCGACTAAATATTCCGTGTCTTCTTCACATTTTCCATCTTTGATGTTCAAAGCGTAAATAGTATTTTCACTGGCAACAATTAATTGACTCTTTGTGCTGCAGGTATGAATTCTGGTGGGTGAGCATAAACGTACAGTAGATCCGTCGGTTGTCCATCGGAAGTCCTTGTAGGCATAACAGACATGACCCGTTGCAATATCCAGCAATTGAATTGCATAGTGGCACAGTAGCACTGCCAAATGATTAATACACATAGATATACTGATGACATCGCCTTCACAAGTTATATGAGATGATTCGCGAAATACGCTGAAATGTTCTAATATTTGTATTTTGTTTAGTTTGTGAAAGCAAACTGCAACATTAAAGTAACCATCTTGATTTTCTTTGACAATACACATGTCGTTTCCTGTTTGTTTTATTTCGAATGTTGATATCAAGTTCAGTTTTAACGAGTATAGTCCCATCGCGTATTCAGATAAAACGAGTATTCTACCGTCTGCTAATACGTCCAAATAAATCACGAATAGACTTATCCCGGAAAATCACGAGTTAAAAAAAAACCACAAATCACCCCGGTACAAACAACGCTGGTCAACTGTATCAACCAATGATAGCTTACTTTAAATCCGAACGGTTGATACGGTGTGTGATTTTGAAATGATTATAAATTGGTCTGCTTTATTTGTACCAGCAGACTTGTGGGTTTTTCCAAAACTAGTTTTTTCAGGGATACATATATTCTCCACACGGCATGAGTTTTAAATTGTCAAACCTGATATGCATTTTGTGTAAATCCTTATTTGAACAAATGCTCTTTACGACATAAGTTTCATCAACTTGTGTACTTGCGTCCCGTGCTTTAGATTCAGGGTCTGTATTCTCGTCGAGCGATGTCTCATCACTGGATAGTTCTGCTGGCTGTCTTTCATTATATTTTAACACGATGTCAAACTGTGGTAACATTTTCATTATACTGCTTGTAGTGACTGGCTTTATAAATGATATTTTTGTCATAGCCTTAGTTTTAAAGGATTCATACTCTCCCAATGATTTCAGTAACGAAGACGTCATGAATTGTAAAACTATATTATGTTTCGGCGTACCATACTTGGTCGTGATCTCGAACAAACTTTCATAATATTTAGCTTTCTTTTCAACAGATGACCAAAATTGGTCTGTGGCTTGTATAGCTTCATTAACAGGCTATATTAAACTTTCGTGTTTTTCAGACAACCTTTTCTCTAATTGCTCAATGGCATCCTTCAAAGACAAAATGTATATTTGGATGTCTTGTGCCACTTCGTAATGTTTAGTATGTACATTGTTTGCAATGTTCATATGTTCACTTTGTAGTAAAGTACGCCGATTTTGGAGCACTTTGTTAAGTTTATCGCGGTTTTCATTAGGGCATCTGTCTTGAAATTAACTTATGATGTCAGTGAGATGTTCACAGAGCCTGTGATCGCTTTTCAGACAGAACGGACAAATTAAAACATCATGCGTCGGGCAGTATTGGTCGAGATCAATATAAGGGTGTTTTGGACATTGAATTAATTTCTTTATTACCTCAAATAATTTTACATCCTGTGGACAATCACCCTTCGGTAGTATGGTATGATAGCATGATTACTTATTTCTTCTGTGATCACGTATACATCTGTCGCAAATATACTCCAGACAGTCCACGCAGAAATGATTAGGGTCCACGATCTTCCCATCAAACAGGCATGGGCCACATTTATTCGCATCTTTGGATTCTTGAACTGCCATTGCTTGGTCTAATTGATTAGGCCCTGCAAAAATATAAACATAGCTGTACAAATCCCGTTCCTTCGGCCGTCGAGAACCATTGAACTAATAAGTTAAAACGAGTGAAACGTGTAGATGAATGAAAACAGTTGCTTCATCAAGTCGTTAAATCATAATCAGGGGCATAAGTATTGTTTCCTTTAACTTTGATGGTAAAATAATGTAGGGCTTGTCTATTTTGTGACACGGTTTCAAGCAAAGTTTATTATTTTGGCGTAGCTGTATAAGATCGGTTTTGACCTTTATTTATTGTGATAGGTATTCGCAGCAGGAACATTGACGGCCAACATAATTGCACACATTTTTAAGACCGGGATTTTTTCTTTAAATAGTACCGATATTAGTTTGTTTTCATAAGGCACGAAACAAAAGTGTTGTTTGATATAAGTACATTGATGCGAAGGAATATCATTGAATGTAAGCAGAAACATGCATGTCGCCAAACTTGACGTAAAGAAAGAACATTCATTCATCATCATTCAATGTAATTTAATAACAGTTCAATGAGTTTATATTGAAATCAAGTTCTTCATGAAAAAGCATGTGTATGCAATACATGAAGGAGTAAACGCCAGTGTTCATGTACTTGTTCCACGCACACACGTCTTTTCGATCATCTGGTTTGCATTGTTTAATTTAAGGATCACGTATTGTTTATCTTTATATATTATGCTCTATATCATATAAACGTTTAACATTTTCAAATTGAAGTGGCAACAAATACACTTTATTCACTTCAATTCACTTTCCAACTTCCAGTGTATAAACTGAACACATTTTCACCTTAATGTGGTTATAGTAAGTTATATAAACTGAAAATGTTATGCATTTTGACATATCACGTTATGCATACTGACATATAACATCTTAGAGATCTATTTCATCAGTGTTATATACAGTAATATGAACTGAACATTGTATTCATGTTGACATATCAGTTATGTGTGATATGCATGAAAGGTTCAATTCCTTTACTTTAATTTGGTTATATGTTTTTTCGAATGTATTTTTCGAACATTTCGCCGTCTGCCAGTTTCTTAAAAAAGAACATCGGAGGATAACCTGAATTTTCAATTATTATTTTTTTAATTAAGAATGCTACAGTTTCTCTGAATATATCGACTTGTCAATTTCGTGGTTAATAAACAGTGAGGAACGTCCATTGAAGTTAACTCGTTATAATAATTCAGTAAAATAATGTATCGTTACAAGAAAGATTCATGCGAATTAACATAAGACAAGTTCAATTTTAAATGAAATCTTGTTCATAAACCATATATTGGTCTTCTTTTGTTGATAATTTTTATACTGTATCTTCAGAAGGTGAAATGATGTTTAACTTAATACTTCGTTAAACAATAAATGACACACAAGTCAACTTAACTTCACACTTTTTTCCGCGAAATTTTAACAACGTAATCGCTGTTTTGGAAACACTTGCAAAACACTATTACTTATTGGCAATAACATAAAACGGTAGATGTAGCTTGTCCAAATATACGGGATCCGGATAGTGCCATCTATAATCTCGCCCTTCTTTCATCAAGGGCGACACACGATACACGATATTTTGCGCGACGCACGATATTTTGCACGATGTATTTAACACGAAATATCGCCCTTGTGCAACAGTCGCCCATTTATATGAGATATCACGCCCTTTGCGATATCTCGCATATAAAAGGGCGACGGTCGCATTCATAAAGGGCGACGGTCGTGTTCAAATGGCAAGATATCGCATATAAACGGGCGATTGTCGCACATGGGCGATATTTCGTGTTAAAAATATCGTGCGTCGCCGCGACTATCGCGCAAGATATCGTGCGTCGCCGCGACTGTCGCGGAAAATATCGTGTATCGTGTGTCGCCCTTGATGAAAGAAAGGCGAGATTATAGATGACACTATTCGGATTCCGTACAAATATGATGTAAATAATTAACCAATGTGTTGAAGTAACTTTAAATTGTTTTCATTTTCTCATATCAGGTCCGCTGTTGTGTCAGATATATCGTCTCGATTAATTCACTATCGCGGCAATAATCACGTGGTGGCTATCAGATAAATCTTGTTCGGGTCTAATAACAACACGCCCACTTTTAGTCGGCACGTCATATCTGGTACTAGATAGTTGAAAACAACGTTAAAACATCAATTTTGAGAGGACACAAGTATTCTAATGTTCTTTTCGATTGCCATGGTCTAAGTATAAAGGTAAGCTTATTTTATTTATGTGTTCGTTCATTTTTTACGTATTTGTTTGTTTGTTTGTTCATTTACGTATTTCTTATATTATTTTTTTTCGTTCGTTCGATCGTTCATTCGTTTGTTTGTTACATGTTTTAAACGCCATGTTTGTACTTGAGATCAAATGAGTCATTTGATTAAAGACATGGATTGCAATCATTAACTGTAAATTGCATGTACCATGACATTCTCAAAAACATCTTTATATTTATTTTAAAAAGACAAAACTAAACCTTTGTTCATCAGTAAACGGTCTTCATTAAGTTATAAATAATCAACATACGCAGAAATACGCATTCACAGACTCGCTTTATAAATGTGACTTAAAACAAGACAACACTTTCATAATAAAACGTTGAGAAGACAGTTAAAATGATTTTGAAATTCACACAGCTAATATACACACTTTACTTTGTTTAATCATTTATATTTCGATCATTTCAAATACGATCATCATTTAAATGAAATAAATATAAAGCCTTGACAATATAAAATCGTCGTAAAATAATGGGCATGGGGCGATAATTAAATGTATGTAAAATATGCCTGATTTTACACTGAACCAAGTGATATAACAACTATATTGCGTGATAACGGTCCAAGCGGATACATCTAACATAAATATATGTGTGTAGTATTATCATCCCTTTATTTAAGAGAAAAAATTTCGTGTTTTCTGTTGCAAAGGTATCCACCAATGTTTACTTTATCTTTGTTCAAGTGGTTCGTTTTATCTATGTAGCTGACGACTTATTAGATACCATATCGTGTGTATTGTCCGTTTATATGTTGTTCAAAATAAAATAAACGCTCCAGACACAGTATATGCTGTAGGACCTCGTTTGTGTAAATACTGTTATTGTACATGTAGTCAACCAACCTTTCGAATACAAATCAGGTCACATGTGATTTACAAAGAAATTTGAACGTTTTTATTTTGAATTCAGATAAAACCTTATTCAATAAATTGATGCAATACAGAAAATAAGGCATGCATATAATGTATATAAACACATATATCCAATTGGGTATTGGCTAAATACATGGGTAAAAGGCTTGTGTTAGGTGTACATATAAATGTATACAAATTTAACAGAGCATAGATATAGTTTTGTCTATTATTTGTGTCTGGTGTCCACAAGTGCCGCTTCTTAATTAAGCTGCTTGGCTTAGAAGCAGATCATGATGGGAAGAACCATTCCAATTTTAGGCAAACTTGTGCATGAAACGATTCTCTAAATATGTTCAAAATCTCCTATTTGTACATAGCGTATTCTGGTATACTGGTATACTAGGTTGTACTTATGATGTACATTACTTAATTCGGTCTCAAAACAATATTATTATAACGACGACACCAATAAATATGAGCCTCTGGATTTAATAAGAATTTTATTTCCCTACATTTAAAATCCCATTGAAACGCCACGTACGAAGTGAACAAAAACAACATTAACATTAGACATACGATCGAAGTATATGCATTCAAAAGTGGCCAATCTTTGTAAGTAATACATTTGATAAAGCCACGTTTAAATAGAAGTTTAATGTCGCCAAAATCGATCGATTCAGCAAATGGAAATGGATTTACATTCAAATAAACAATTGAACAGTTTAACACGTTTTTATAAGCGAGCTTTAAAGTACATGCACAACATAAACAGTATGTTGAAGAAAGAATCCATATTTAGCAATGGCCTAGATGTTACATTCAAATGAGGATACACGTCTTACAATTAATGTATTTTTCACATTAATTTTTCTGAAATCATTGTATAAAAAGAAAGATTTCAGCCAAAATATCTAAATCCCACGGAGCCTATAAATTAACAATGACTTTATGGCCCATGAACCAAAATGAAATTTTAGCAGATACAATTTTCTTACGTTTTGCTTCAGTTAAAATCTACATAACTTTGTATTAACTTGTTAAGACAGAACAGTGAGTAGATTGTAATTCATGTAACAATAATTACAGCATTGCACAATGACCAATCATAATCAAAATTGAATAGCAATAGCCAGGTTTCAATATTACCATTTTTCTGCTGGCTTTTTTGTTTGTTCCGGATATGAGATGAGATTTGTACCATACGAGATATTAACGAGGCATGTTCACATTTTTTTTTGCTTCAGGTACTCATCGTTTTGGGGAATCAGACAGTATTTGAAATTGCAAATAATCGTTTACATCAGTCTGAAAATGAATCTAGATTAATGGTGATAAGTACATAAAATATTTGGTAAAATGTGTGATCAACCGAATAGACCCTCGGAAAAGATGTGTGATCCGTGTTCAGTCGAGGGAAAGAAAGAAGACTCAACAAACTTCTGTGTAAATTGCTTAGAATATTTTTGTATAAATTGTGCAAGAGATCACCGTAAATATAAACAGTCACGTGGCCATATTATATTGGAGGAATTGCCATCTGATACCACTATTTATAGGGCGTTTAGCACTTTTACTAGATGTGGTTTTCATCCAGAAATTGAGATTGAAAAATTCTGTAAACTTCACGATGCAATGATTTGCCGCTATTGTTTAAAGGATACACACAATGCATGCGACGATGTTGTCGACATAGATGATTGTCAGAAGGGAGAAATAGAGGCGATACCTCAAACGCTTGTTGAATTAAAGACTAAGTATGTAGAGCACAAAACGGTACTCGAAACGCAACTGGAAGAGCTCCGCAATAATAATTCAGAAGCTAAAGACAATATAATGGCATATGTACAAAATCTACGAGACGTTGCGGATAGAGTAGAACGATCGTTAAATGAAACCCTTGATTCCATTGTTTCCCCATTAAATAATTCGTTAAAGCAAGCGATTGAAAATTTAGCGAACAACATGGAAAAGGTGAGCGAATTTGAAACCTTTCATCAGTTAATGAAAAATCATAATTCTAAAAAAGATAAATATATTTTAGTGTGCAAGTTATCTGAATTAATGAAGGTTTCAGTTAAATTACAGGCTATTGTGCCATCAGTTTCATCACAAAAAGTTAGAATTATCACACCAGTCAATACAAACGAGCTCATAACAAAACTTTCAAAATGCGAAATCGGCTTTTCGAGTGCAAAGCAGTTTGAAAAGTGCAGCCATGAAGACACAAGTTATGGTAGCTCTCATGATGAAGCTATAACAGTGGATATGAAACCATCAACAAGTGGCACGATACAACAAGTACAATGCACTGTAATAGAATTAAAAACTGATCAATCCACACAGGTCGATAAACATGTTTTCGATTCGGAACTTGACCAAGGCGTACAGGTTACGGAAAATATGCTACATAAATTCGGAAATTATGATTTGTATGATAATCATTATGATATTATGCAATTGGTGTTTAGGGACAATGAGCGAGTATTTGCCACTCAAAGAGAAGATGAGGTGATAGTGAACGGGCCTTCCAATATCGTTAGAATGGACGTGCTTTCCGATGGACGAATTATTTTAATTGACAAGTGTCAAAAATTGATCAAACTTTTCTCACCTGCATTAAGGATTATGTCATCGATGAGGTTGGAAAACGAACCTAAAGATATGTGTGTTGTTGAAAAACTAAATAAAGTTGCGGTTTGCTTTTTTGGGTGGGATTACTTGAGCATCATTGACTATACTCTTGGCTTTGAAGAACAATCTAACATCCAATGCAATGGTGTTACTTTAAGTGTTGCGGTGTTTACTCCTGATATCTTAGTTCTAACATATAAAAATAAAATAAGATGGAAGGGTTTTGTAATTCAAGTAATCAATCCGATCGATGGACAAACTCGGTTTAATTTCAAAGTTCCTAGACAAATGGTGCTTAACGGTGGGTTTCAAATATGTATGCACAACTTATTTATAATTCGTGCTTCTATAGTTGCCAAGCAAATAATTTTAGCAGCAAACGACGAAATATATGTTTTTAGCATTTTTGGAAGTGATTCAATAGAACAAAGGCTCAAAAACATTAATCGGTGTGATTGGTTTTACAAGCACTCGGGCAATACGAATTTGACATCCGTTGCAGACGTGAAGACGGATATTAAAGGCAATATATATGTTTGCGATCTTGAAAGTGGTGTTCATCAGATTTCAACGAATTCATGCAGGGACAGTCGCATTTTGCTTCGTGACAAGAAAGAAATATCTACGATAGCATTTGACCTTACACGGTGGCGATTCTTTATAATGTACACACACACACCATTTGGGAGTATTTTTCACCTTATGTAAAGCAGCGTTATGTATTTCGAGAAATTACCGATACGTTTGAACATTTTTAGACATAGAAAACGGAAGCGCTATTCATTCTCAGATGATTGTCAAGTGCTCCTTAGATAGCAGTCAATTTGTTCTTCAAAATCGTTTGCTTTTGAAGGTATTTGTGCATTTTGCTATACATCTCATTGATTTCTGAGGTTTGCTTTAACTGCTCTTAATATGTTCGATGCACTTGTTTTAGTCACAAAGCTTGGACCACATTTGCTCGTTAAAACTGATGGGTATTATCTCTATTATTTGACGTATTATTTGATGTAACATACTAATCTATTGAAAGTACTCAGTATTTGCTAACCGAATGTTTTCAGACCCGAACACACAAGATATTGCTATCAGTTGCATATATATTCTTAACAGACAGATAAAAAAGATGGTATCAAGTAAAAAATTTGTATCAATTAATTGTTCATTCTTGAAATATAGTGAATGCATATATAACTATGTTAAGGATACTTTATTATTCACCCGAACGCAACAAAGACAGCTGAAGAAGCAATAATGGTTGAAAGAAACAAATATGTAAAATAAAAATAAAAATAAAAAATATGAGAAAATCAATTTCAAAAGCCCAAATCTCACTGGAGACATTTTTATTTTGTTGATAAAACTAATTGTAACGACACTGAAATAATGTAATAATCGCTAATTGTACAATTTAATTACGTCTTATATTTGCAGTAGTGGAATGCGATAATTATAACTTTATAATGTGTATGTATTGTACCTCACATAAACGCGTCCTTCTTTATCTTTATGATCTTTCAATGTCCGTACAAATGCGATAGAGGCTATCCAGATTGCTAAATACTGACCGCAATTGCTAAATATTCATGAATGTTGTCACCACGGGCAACACATAGCTTAATTGCTCTGTTCGGTATCGCTCTTTAGAATTCCAATATTGGCACCGGCGTTTGTTACAGACTGAACAATAATATCAATTCTAAAAGTTTATATGAAACATGTTTGAAATTTGATATGGATTAACACGTAGTTTAGAGTTATAACAAATCAAAACATGTGGTGTTAAACTCATTATACACTGGTTGATACGCACGATCGTTTTTAAGATTAACGGATAGTAGTATAAAAGTAGTCAATTTAAAATAAGCTGTATTGGTGATGTAGAAATAGAACGACCATGAAACAAGTGTTGTATTTCTATGATGTACAAAAACGATACATCTAAAGTGTTTATGTCATATTTTTACTGTTTTCAAGCCTCGGTGATTATCGAACTCACATCACAGACCGTGCTTAAAAAGAACATCGCTCTTACGACTGAGTTATAGAGATTTTGTCTGGGCTTGAAGTTAATTAAACATGTTGTATCGATTGTTATCAGTATAGATTACAGGCGGACTCTATACAGGGTCCATTCTCATGTTTTCTAAAGCATTTGACCTGAGCTAAGCAAACATCCCTTATTCAATATATTGGGAGAAATGCTTTTCGAAATCCTTAAATGGCATTTTAAGACGTTAATTGATTATTCCTAAGCATATGCCGTCATTGACGGTGTGTACCTTGCACCAGCTGGCCAAATGCTGTAGATTTTTGTGTGATTTTCAAACCTTTCCATCTTTATGTAGGCAATTCGGTATGTTTGTATCGGAATGATTCCGCGTTTGACACATGTTTAAACATTTAATTTATATTTAATAAGCATGTTGTTTTCTGTTTAGTTTGTCGAGACACTGTGTATTGTAATCGGTACGAATTGCTTGAGGTTTATGTAAATAAGCGTAAATTTTATATCAACTGTGTTGAAACAAATGATACAATATTTTGGAAATTTACAGACACCATTTAAAACATATCGACACCTTTATAAGCTCAATCATCAAGTGAATCATACCAATTAAGCTTTTGTTGATTTAGAAATTATTCGATTCGTTTATGTTGTGAGATTAAATAAAATCATGCAGTTAAACTAAATAGAAGTGTGATTATTGTGTCACTACTAAGGAGTTAATTACATACAGCTTTGATTTCATTTTGAAATTGTGTAGCATGCTGAAATTGTGTGGTGTACGGACAAAATTCGAATCCGAAAAAAGAAATGTGCTTTTCTTTATAAAAATGAATTATTAACATTTGCATAATATAGCTTTGCCAGTCAGACAAGTTCTATTGTGAAACTATATTTTCATATGCGTTTTGTTTATCTTTATTTGATCAATTGTCATTACAACATGTGTTTGTAACATACTTGTGTTTTAATGTTACACGTTAGTTTATACATGTTTTGTTGTCATTGATTGTCAGCTTCATAAGTGTCGACATATGTTTATGTTTTTCAGGCGGTTAATGATTGATGTTTTTTTGTCATAGATAGTCAGGTATTAGTTCTATCTTTGCTATGAAGCCTAGTTATACCCATCTACGTCATTTTTTCAACAGCAGTAAAGGATTGTATTCGTTTGTTTTAATATGCCATGGTTATTTAGTTTGGCGTATTTGTTTAATTTCTGCTGTCTGTTTCCAACATCCATACAACGTGTTAATTTTATTGAAATTAACATGTGTTTAAAGCTACTTAATTTATGTACCAAAACGTGTTTACAAGGGTAGAACATTATAAATCTTTATAAACTATTTTTATTTCTTTTGTTGTATTATTTTATTGTTATTTGTTCCGTCTCCTTTAGGAAATAGGTTAATAACCTTTCATAAAGGAATTTGTATGTTCACGAAAGTTCATTTCCCTGTTATGTGTCCTGACCTTTAATATCTTTGTATTCGGTGTGAGCACAAGCAATGAACACTTTCATTAGTGGCGCACACAAGAAATAGTATAATTATATAATATAGCGTGAATGAAAAGTCGATATTCTACAGAAACCAATCAATGATTTTTTTTGTTTTAGGTTTTATTAACGTTTGCGTACATTCCAAATCGGTAATGTTGAAACTTAAGTGGGAATCATAATGTCATGGCGTCATAAAAGTGACAGCGTATAACTTACTTTGAGAACATCATCAATGACCTCACACATTTCCATAGTCACTTGGTTTTGACATATAATTGAGATTTATTTAAAACAAACGTTTCTATTTTACGGTTTTCTTTCACTAAATTGACTTTGCTCCCGTTTTTGCTTTAAACAAAGCACTACATATTAACGCAGTCCTTATCGTACGCGCGTGTTCTTCTTGGGATGAAGAGCTCCCGCATATATGAAGATTGAATGATTTGTGCACTATTGCAGATTGATAAAAACCCGTGTAACATGAGCGCTTGTTAGTAAATCTTTCTTATTTTAGCATTTCAACTAGGCATACTGCCGTTATCCTTAATGCTTTTTTACAGATATAACTAAACGAATCTTGCGTTTTCACCCATTGCTAGTGTTGATGTTTTAGACTAACAATATGATTTGTCAGACACAATAGCGGCACACCATTACATTCGAGAGAGGTTACAATAATAGTTTTTACACCGAATAATATTTTTAAACACTATTTCATCTTTGTTATTTGGGATAACAGTATCAGATGCTATACCTGTAATTTAAGATGTGGATACGTTATGACTAAATGCAGTTATTGGCATTATAAATTATTTAGAAAAAGGTGTATACCTGATTTAAAGAAACAATGCAAAACTGGTACTCATTGGCTAATGATATTACTTGTTATGAGCAGTTTAAATAAGAGAAGGAAAAACAGAATGTATGTCTTTTTCAATGTGGTTTATATACGTTCTGATATTTATGTTTGTATTAGGTGTTCTGTTTAAAGAAAGTAGTGGATAAAAACTAGAATATTTCTCCTGACATAGTTTGTATAGTTTAATCGTTTTTATATGAACAATTTCAGCAGTTTGATGTTTGCTGTGTGGATGCAGTAAAACGTATCCCATTTGATATAGTCAATGTTATCATATTTCTTCAGATGAAATAACCTGTAGAGCTAATTTTGGTTTTAAGGATGAAACATATTTACAATCTTTCCTACACATTAGTTTATTATTATTATCTTTAAAACCTCTTGCCTAATCGATTAAAGAGGTTTCTGTAACATTCGACACTATTACACTTAAATTATGTGTGTAGTATTCGGTTCACGCGTCACGTTTTGGCATTCATGTTTTAATATGTGTAAGCATAGTTTTTTTTTATGAAAATCGTTTACGGCACGCATTTGGGTTGTGATATCTTTTGGGATAAGTGTGAGGCTCGGCTAGTCCTCAAACCGGTTTAAAGATCTCATTAGATGTATAATATGCCATGCTTTGTTCTTAATGGTTTCAATGTGGTCATGCTAGGAGCATGAGTTAGAAAAGTTCAGACTGTTAATGAGACGAAACCTCATTTATTGTGCAGTCGTTAGGGAAAAGAGGGGGCTGGAGCGGGCGGTGGTTTTTTCTTGATATTACTAATGACTCGGTTTAAGATGAAAATAACTTGATTATTGTATAAGTAGGCAGCAGAGTAACCGCGATACCAAAACCAATAACATTAAACAGTAATATTACATCGTTTTTTAACGATGCCTCTGTATTTATCTTACGATGCCTCTGTATTCATCCTAGCCTTGTTTATACACTCAATGTATGTCTTGACTCAGACACACCATGTGAACCAAATACATATGAGCCTCGCTCTGGAAAAGGGGATTAATGCATGTGCGTAAAGTGTCGTCCCACATGAGCCTCTGCAGTCCGCACAGGCTTATCAGGGACGACAATTTCCGCTTTAAATGAATTTGGGCTATAAAGATACTTTCTTTAAACGAAAAATATCATACAACCGGGAAGTGTCGTCCCTGATTAGCCTGTGCGGGCTGCTCAGGCTTATCTGGGACGGCACTTTACGCACATGAATTTAAACCCCGTTTCACAGATAGAGGCTCATATGTATACATATTGACAAACTGAATATTCATGTATTGTTCAACCCATATGCTCTTCTACATGTGTAACCGCTCATTAAGATAGCCTTTAATCAACGAGTTCATACACGCGGCTTCACGTCATCTAAATTAGGGCAGAGCTGTCGTTGTTCCTTAATTAGACAGAATTCCATTTTCTGACTGATAAGAGATGCATATATATAATTCGCACGGGACTGATTTATGTCAAAATCGACGAGCTGAATAGTTAAATTAATTTTACTGTGCATTACGACGATAAGTTGAAAATGTGGTTAATATTGATTATAACGTTAGCGACGTTTAGTTCGGTGACGTGTGAGATGACGTCCGCCGAGATTGAACGTACGCTGGCGAGGTTAGCTGAGAGAAACGAGGCGTTGGAATATGGTTTGAACACTCTCCGGAATGAACAAGAACTCGAGAGACAACACAACGAACGTTTAAAGGGTGAGATGATGCTGATGGCTGAACAATTGAAAAAGCACGAGGCCCTCGTGAAATCCATGAGCACGAGTCCCATAAAGCGTAAGACGTTTACATTTCAATAGGGTCACTAAATATGACATATATATTGAGAGAATTTGTGTTGGATTTGGTGGAATATCGATTATAATTCACGAGTGATCATAGAAAATATATTTGTTCTATGGTCGCGAGTGAATTAAAATCGATATTCCACCAAATCCAACAAATTTTCTTTTTATTTTATGCATACAAATGCTTATTTTTATATTTTTGTTAAAAAAAAATGACGTCGTAACGTCATGAAAAGGACGTCATTTCACAGTATAACAGTGAACATAATCGACAATTTTCACTGTTAATTTTCACTGTTTGAAACAGTGAATTATCAGTTTTAATTCACTGATATTTCTTTATAAACCACCAGAAAGCATACGGGATCAATGCAAGAACTTTTGATATTTAGTTTTTCGACAATATTTCGTTTGAAATCTAAAAATTAAAAAAGCAGCATTAAATAATTACATTTTTCAGTGATACATTGCCCATGGTTTCTTCGTCGTCTTTGTGCGACGGCAAGCTCAAGAGTCAAAACAAAGATGGTAGAAAATAACAGATATTGTGTACACATACTTGAAATGTCTTCTTAATTACTTTCCTTTGTAACTGTCATATTTGTTTTTGTAATTTTCATAATTGTTTTTTCCAACTCAGAATTACAATCCCAATACCTGTTCCTTAGTTTGTTGTGATTAAAGCCCCATTAAGACTCAAAATCAACGAATATTTCGTAAACTATTTCATAAAATAAATTTAACACATACAAAATAAGTGTTCCTTTTAGCAATAGCCAAAATTTCTACGCTAGATTTGGTATGGTAACATAGATTTAACAAGATACAAAATGCTCGTGTTTATTGTTTGTGGTACAATATATTCAACACATGTTCATGTACCAATTAAGTGTTCGTGTGTCGTATGAATAGATATCGTGCGGGAAATAAAAATGGAATATATTGTACCACAAACAATAAAAAAGAGCATTGTGTATCTTGTTAAATCTATGTTACCAGACCACATCTAGCGTTGACATTTTGGCTATTTGCTATAAGAAATACTGATTGATTATGGGTTAACTTTATTTAACGAAATATTTTTCGAAATATTCGAGGATTTTGAGCGTTATAGGGGCTTATATGTTTTACCCAGGTCAGCTTTCGGACGTCACAGTTGCGTTTACTGCAACCATAAAACCGCCGAATCTGACCGGCCTGAATTCAGGACAACCGATAATCTTTGACCGGGTGATTACCAACTCTGGAACAGCCTACGACTCTGGGACGGGTATATTCACCGCCCCTGTACGAGGATACTACGTGTTTCACATGGATATTCTAATGGAGCCGGGGGAAAACGAATATCTACAATTTGTAAAGGGTATGGCATATAAAACGAACAATCCGATGAATCTTTGAATATAATGCGCATTTGTTTCTCCTTTTTATGAACCCATGAAGGGGGAGTTGGATTCATAAGGCATCGTAGTTGTTCGTTATAAACTCCTCTTTAACGACCGGGTGGATCTCGGTCAAACTTTCACAGTTGAATGACCTTTATGATACAAAAGAATGGATTTTTGGTAGTATATGCCCCTTTGTCTGTTTTTCCAACATAGATTATATCGTCACCTGAAGCTTTGGTGTCAACCCCTCTTAAATTACTATGTGGATCTCGCTCAAACTTTTACAGTTTAATAATCTTAATGTAAGATTATCGTTAAGAAAAATTTGTGCTGGAACTTGTTTTTGAATAATTATGGCCCGTGTCAGTGCTTCCACTATAGAATATATAGTCCAAACGAGTATATATTTTTTTTTACTTCTCTTTAACTTATTGGTGAATAAAACTTAAATGTATACTTTTGAATGGCCTATATGTTTTGATGGCCTTAAACAACGGAGTTAAGCTGCAATCAGTTTTTGCAGAATAATGGCCCATTGTCTGTTTTTTCCCACTATAGAATCAAAACGTGGGTGTTTTGAACTCCTCTAACTGCTTTGCGGAATTTGTTCAAACACATATGTATGGGTAAATTATCTTTATGGGGCAACTTTTTACTGCAACATGTGTCCGAAAATGCGCTGTGGCGGGATCAGTGTCGGTCACACATTTCTAGTTAACCTTTCATTTTAAATATTTATATTTAAATAGGGATTATTTGTAATTTATTTGATTTCATATGTTTACACGCAGAAACATTTATCTTAAAAATTCAGTTTTAAAAAGGAAGAGACTGTGTTTATAGTTATTGGACTTTATTGAAGTGCGTCATTATTTTTTTAATTGATAAATGTATTCTGCGGAATATTAGAGCGCCAGCACTTTAACAAGAATGATATTTGAGAAAGCAAAAAAAAAGAGATAAAGGTTAATTACCTGGTTTTGAACAGTGAACATTTAAATTAAAAAGGCTATCGCCTTGACTACTAGATTGTCCTGACAACTAAAATAAGGCTCGATTGTTATATAAGCGTTAACGTGATGTCACACACTATAAAGAAAACAATAAAACACTCCAAATTATTAAATCATTTCGTGTTTGTAACGCTTTATATTTTAAATCATAAAAACGTATAAACGAACGTGAATTTTTAGTTTGAGTTGACGTCATTAGTGTTATTACGCTACCTGAGGTATGATGTTCCGTTGTTTTTTTTTTTTTTTTTTTTTTTTTATTTTTTTTTTTTTTTTTNATGGACAATTGTTATTTCGAAATCTGTAAACAAGTTGCTTTAAAGGATGCAAAGCAGAGCTTAGCGGTTTTGAATTCTAGTCATAAAATAGTATTAAAAAAAATAAATTCGATTAACTGCGCCAAGGCGATGTCATCATCCTATTTAAGTTTTCTCACAAATGTTTCTTTTCTACTCAGGATTATTTTTATTTACTTCACGTGTCTATTATTATTAAAACTAACATAATCGTGAAACGGCAACGCCCCAATATTAATTGTCCTGATTTGTGATGCACATGACACGCTTTATCTGTACATATCGCCCATGTACTAATTCAAACAGTCCACGCTTAAGTTTCAGAGTCTAATATCTGTGCTTTAAGATTTCACTCATATAGAAACAATTCGGTCATGCAAACTTATTTCATTATCTTTAGAATTGTTGAACATTTGTCTTCACATTCTTCATATTGCTGACATTAAAAAGAGCCAATTTGCATTAATGTCAAAGCTAGCTATCTTCATGGAATTTCCATTTGGTTTGGCAATTGTATCAATAACCATATCAAAGCGACCAAGTGCGTTTACTTTAAAGCCCCATTAACACTCAAAATCAACGAATATTTTGTAAAATAGTTCGTGAAATGAAGTAAACCCATAAAAAATCAGTGTTAGCAACATTACAATATCAGATGTGGTCTGGTAATAGTTTAACGAGATTTATCGAGGCCCTTTGAATGTATTGTTCTTATCGCAACTTTTGTCACAATTTGCACATAGATGGCGCACATATCCTGTACAACTTCATCGTAGCAACTGGCTCAATCAATGACGTCAGTGGCAGCCGCACGGTGGTGGTGGAGCTTGAGCGTGGAAACAAGGTCTGGATCAGAACTGTTACATCCGGGCATCACGGAAGTGGGACGCTCCATGGAAACGAGTTCTCGACGTTTTCCGGTTGGCTGGTTGCTATCAATGAATAAATTCGAAATAAATGAATAAAATTCGAACTTTAAGTATTTGACATGTTTCCTTGTATTAAAATGTCTATACTATACGACACATATACATAACCTTACACTATGACGATATATAACATTTCTTAATTATATGTAGATATACTCGGTTAATTCATGCGCATGTTTTGTAAATGTTTGCTGATATTAAAAATATTTATAATAATACGATTTATAATATACCCCATGTCAACATGACTCTAAGATATCCATGCAGAAAAGTATGTGACACCAAAGGGGTCGAAACCTTAACTTCTGCTGCAGCAGAAAAAAATGCTGCTCGAGTAGTAGTAGTAGTAGTAGTAGTAGCAGCAGCAGCAGTAGTAGTAGTAGCAGCAGCAGCAGAAGTAGTAGTAGTAGTAGTAGTAGTAGCAGTAGCAGCAACAGCAGCAGTAGTAGCAGCAGTAGCATAAGCAGTAGCAGTAGCAGCAGCAGGAGTAGTAGTAGTAGTAGTAGTAGTAGTAGTAGTAGTAGTAGTAGTAGTAGTAGCAGTAGTAGATTTATAGTTTGATTTATATTATCAAAGCAAGTTAATTTGATTTATATTATCAAAGCAACTTAATTTAATTTATATTATCAAAGCACAGGCTATTCAGGAACGACACTTTCCGCTTTTATGGAATTGTTCGTGTAAAGGAAGTCTCTTCTTAACGAACATCTTATCCAGTTTAGGTGGACATTGTCGTCCCTGATATGATATGCGCACCGAAAGGGTAAATCTGGGACGACACTTTACGCACATTTATGAAGCTCCATTTCCCAGAACGAGGAGAGGATCAAATGGTTAAACATGCTATGAATTCCGAAAATGAGTATACACTAAATAGAAGAAAAAAAAACTGAAACAATCAAGAGAAATAAAATTCAGGACTAGCACACATATCGTTTGTTTCATTTACAGATAAGCATTCATCGACAGGATATCAAAGCGTGTATTATGTAACAGGAATTTAGAAAATACTCCTATATCAACATTATGTTAAAACACAATTATTAAGCAGGCTTGCCGAGTTGTAGCGGGTTAGATTTTCCTCTCAAAAGACACGGATTAGGAAACCGGCGAATGCACTTTTGTTCAATTTTTTTCAAAATGGAATAGTTCTTTTAGGTTTCCCAAATAATCTGTATCGTAATGAAATGTATCAAGAGGACGCAAACCTGTATTCAAGTTATCTAAAATGTCAATTAAAGACCCATTAGTACTCAAAATCAACGAAAAATTCGTACAATATTTCGCAAAACTAAGTTAAAAAATTACCAATCAGTGTTCCTTATAGCAATTGGAAATTTTTAACGCCAGATGCGGTCTGGTAGCATGGATGTAGATACTTAATGCTCTTTTTTTGTTGTTGCATAATTAATTCCACTTTACCATATCTATTCATACGACACATGAACACTAACATGGTACCATGGGAAATTAAAATGGAATTATTTGTGTCAGAAACAAATTAAAACGAGCATTTTGTATCTACAAAAATCTATGTTACCAGACCACATCGGGCGTTGAAATTTCGGAAATTGCTTTAAGGAACACCGATTTTTAATTATTTAACTTTATTTTGCGAAGTAGTGTACGAAATGGTCGCTGATTTTGAGAAGAAATGGGGCTTTAAATATTCGCATGGATGAACACGTGGTAACTAGGTAATATCTTCATTAGAACTATATTTAAGTTTCATCTAACCACAATTAGTTTAAATTCTCATTCTGAAATACTAAAGTCATTGCAAAGAAATTTACACATGTGGACTGGGTAGTAAGGTGGTGTGTCAAAACCGTCTGTGCGTTGATTATACTAATTTACATCAGACAGACATACAGACAAACATACAGACAGACAGTCATTTTTTTTGACTTGCACAATGTACATCGTGAACAACACATATTGGTATTGATATATGTTTTGTTGTTGTTGTTTTTTTACATCAAATATATGGGTTGTATGGCCATGGAAATTGGACAGTCCGATCGTGTGTGTGACTGACAATAATGGGTCACTATATTAATGGACACTAAACAATCCAATCGAGATCGTAATTAACAACCATGAGTAATATTGTCATGCACACTTGACAGCATGACAGCATTTCACTATAACCATGGTCATTGGACCTCCGATCGTGAATATGACTGAAGTAATGGGTCACTAAAATGATGGACATTGGATACTTAATACACATGCCAATGTTCCCATTTGTGTCGTAATTATTGAAAACGTGTTTACAACAGTGCAGGATTTTATTTAAACAAAATAAGACAAAAGGTCTCAACATCATGTAAAATTTTAAATAAATAGTATAATAACAATCAAATAAAATATATTATTTACCGATTCAATGTTAAGCATTTATGTTTACGTATAGTTCTTGAGACCATTTGCATGGTGTGTAAAACTCACTAAACAGTGATTTGTTTGTAGCAAATGTTATATGGATCATACTCATTTCCTTTGTATAGTTTGTTCTTAAGTTTACATACATTGCAGTGTAGCTACTCGTCTTCATTATCAAAAACAGTATACAGAGCATAAAATATAAACACACAGAATATAATCATGTCCGAAACAGTCAAGAACAATGCAAAGTTTATAAAATGGAAGTCCCACCCATGTATGGAGTACGGGCATTCAAGTGTCATGGCTCGGTAGTTCCCAAAGCACCACGCCATTCCTGCAATGAAATAATTAAATTAGAATTATTGAGTCACGTCATTCGAAAATAGATCTGGTGTCATATGCATGCAGCCAGCGTAGCTCCATACCAGCCTTTGCACTCCGGCTTTATATTGTCTTTTTTTTCACAAAAGCGACGACAGATTATGTTACAAATCACAAATAATAACTGTTAGCTATGTTGTCATTTCTGAATACCCATTGTCACGTAAAACAAATCAAGGGAAAGACCCCCGATAATGTTTCAGAACGTCAGGTCTAACCCTTTTTCCATTATGAATGTATAAACCAATGTATATATTTGTACAATGTCAGTGTTTGGAAAAAAAATATGTTTAAAGTAAAGTATGTAAAACAAATCACATCACAGAACATCGGTCTTAGATTGTTATTGGCGTGGGAAATGTCAACACACATGCTTACCTGGCCTCAGTGTATGGTAAGGGTACGCATGCTAACAGTGCCAATGCAACTTTACCTCGTGACAACAAATGGTCGATGAGATTAGAATAAATTGTTAAATGTGTAATTATACTTCGTGTATGATACATATCATTATGAGGGTAGTACTTGCTTTTAAAATGTATGACTTGGTTAAATAAAACTACAATCGGACCAATCTGTTTTTGGAAAATAAGTACGATATATCATACCTACGATAAACCAAACAACGGCGAACAAGAAATCCACGTATATATAGATCTCCACAAACAAATTTTTCAATGCTCTCTCCATGTGTCCTTTGATACCCAAGACCATAAGCGCGATCCAGAATATAAAGCCTAATGTGGCTTTAACGAACAGATACGTTCCGACGTTCCGTTCTTTTTCACAACTGGATCCAAGTTTAGTGGCACCTTTAACAAATATTATGTTTATGTAAACATTCATAATTGGAATTAACTTATATTGTAATTATGTTTTTACATTTAAATAAGGTTTGGTTTTAAATCTTGTCACATAAATTTGTGTTGTGACACGATTTTTGTTCATAATTTATATGAATGTTTTCAATATAAGAACAATCACGCTTGTAAAATATCTAAGATATTAAAAC
This sequence comes from Dreissena rostriformis, assembly GCA_007657795.1. Lineage (NCBI taxonomy): Eukaryota > Metazoa > Mollusca > Bivalvia > Myida > Dreissenidae > Dreissena > Dreissena rostriformis. The sequence goes on from VMBQ01001196.1 coordinate 138,227, forward strand.
ATGAAATAATAAGTCATCATAAATAAAAAAGGTATACAGTATTGGATTTTTATAAACGAAGGTCGAGATAAAAAATTAAGATATATACTTGTATATTGTGTAAATAAATTATAAATGTAACATATTTTTAAAATGTTACCTGCGACGAAGCGGGCAATTGTTATCACAAGGAAAATCCCACATATAATGCCTGTAAAAAGAAACAAATGTGTTAATTAATTCTCCATAAAATACAGGTTGGAATTTGTGTATGTATGTGTATAAACGGTCTGTCTTTCTGTCCGTCCGTCATACCGTCCGTCCGCTCGTCGATTTGTCTGTCTGTTCTCTAAATAGCAAATGTTCGTAATTTCTTTATTTCTATGTGCTTGTATTGTGAATAATTAGTTGGTAGATAAAGTAGTTGCATTCTTCCTGATATTATTCCCAGTGATACTGATAATTACCCAGTCTGCATGTCATTTGGCTGAGCCAATGAAAACGAGTACATGTATTCTGAAAGAGGTCAGATAATTATACTTTTTAGAGACATTAACTAACTAGCATCAAACCGAAGTTTGAAAGGATTCCATTCATAAAGAATGTACAGCATACCTTTGTAGCGGTCGTAGTGGTCCCTAACAAATCTTCGTAGAACATTTTTAACAGTCTGTCGAAATCGGTCTGAAAATTACATTATAAACGCGTATATTTCAAACAACCGAATTGCAGTTTTTAGGTATTATTGTGATTAGATTTATAGTTAAAATATATAAGTAAATTGTCAGCAAACATATTAAGTAATTGATTTATAAAATCATAATACGAACATTACTGTTCTGCTTCATACCTATGTATCCCCTGGCAGTCGCAATCCTGTCAGGTGAACTCCTGCAAAGATATCAAATGGTCTGTAAGTGACAATGTGATAAAACGATAATGGTTTCTTGTCCATTTCGTGTTCTAATAGATCGACTGCCATTTGCACAATTATAGTAAAAACTACAACGTGATGTCGACATTTTCCAAATCCCGCATTCAACATGGTTTCCATATTCGTGTTATGAATAAGATCAACGAAAATAATGGTCTTACAAAGAACTAGATGGATAGTTCCATAAAGTCGATAATAAAATGTAATGAAATGTAAGTCAAATATTTTCCTGCGTGAAGACTGGACTCATTTGAATTTAAAAATGCCACGCTAGCTTCAACTGAAGCAGCCGTATGAATTGTGTTTAAAATTTAATAACTTACGGCAACGTGGGAATAGGACGCGAATTGTTCGTCTGTGATAGGGGAGGAGCGGAGGGCTGGGGTCTCGATTGAACAGCGGAAGTGGATGGCGGTGGTGGAGAGGTTGGGACGTTGGGAGGAGACGTAGCCTCTAATATTCCCTGTAGGGCAAAGTTTGGCGGAAAACCGTTGCTAGGGACCGCGTGTTGACGTCGACAGTTTGGACAGGAAACCTGGTTCCTGTAATAAATAAGCTGAGGCCAATTCAATAGTTTCGCCAAATGCATTTTTTTTTAAATAAATATATTTTTTCAAAAAGAAATCCTGTTCAGATAAATTTTCCATTAGAGCAAGCACAGATGTTACGTCACTATACTGGGCTGTGTTGTTGATAAGTAGCGAATTGTCAGACAAGTAAGACTTGGCCATTCAACTGGTTAAATTGCAGTGGTCAGTAGTAGCAGAACATAATACACAAAACATAATATTGTGAATACCTTGGAATTCTTTGCATTCTTAAAACACAGACAACGACACAGGCGGTGCAAATTATCTCTCACTCGAGAAACACACAGTATAGTTGAAGCTGTCACTACATTATACACCGAAAACCACTGGCTAAAACATCTAAATAACGAATGTCCGGCTGTAAAAAATAAAATAGGAACGAATGTCCGGGTTGTCAAAACAACGTAAGAACAAATGTCCGTCTTGTCAAAATTAGCATAAGAACGATAATCCGTGGGAACGAATGTTCGGGATTCTAAAAAAGATAGCCCGGTCGGGATATAATACGTTTCAAAGGCATAACCTGTTAAATTATACAGGGGTGTGTATATGGGATTTTAAATTGTGAAACGAAAGTGATGTATAATAAAAAATCGAATATACCATTTAAAGTTCGAAATGTTACTGTTGGTGAATGTTTTAAACACTATAAAATTGCATAGAAGCCATGTCCTAGATAATATACTGATGAACCTATGTCAATATTTTAATAAAATGCAAACGCCTTCTTTTCATTTATGGCTGTGCTGTTTCTAAATGGTTGGTGGTTCATAGATCAAAAACGATTCTGTTATTTATCGATATCTGACATGTATAAATCCAATAAACGTAAGATTACCGGGACGTAGAACTGTGTACATTTACAATGTCAACGTAAAGGTATTGACGCTTTATTTGTTCCATATCTAAGTATCGCTAAAAGGTGAACAAAGCTATCTGGCAGTAAACGGCTTGTATGTATGTATAAGAGCGCTAAATCAGTGAGTCATTATTTTGGTGAGTATACTTGAGTACCATAAACTTTAACAACTCGTATATTTGACGTACAGTCTTAGCTTAGACAATAAAACCATTCTACAATATTACGACATAATCGGCTAACAACACGAGATTGTTCTCGATCACTCAATCAGTCTGTATTTAATCAACTCACCACTCAACTCTTAATTGTGTCATGCCTTAATGTTTTATTTTTCAACGTGTAAAGATAATTTGTATTCTTTGTCAGGCTAAGTGGCTTTCAAATTTCGATTTGTGCGTTAAAAATGTTTAAAGTGTTTACTTCAACGGTTGAAGTGTTTGTTTCGAAATAAAGAAAAGAATTCAAGCGCACATCGTAACTCTAAATTTGTTGTATTTGAATTATCGACATGAATAGGCCATTTTTGTACGGCGATATGATTGTTCACACAAATTGGGTTAGATTTTCTATGTTCTAAAACGCATGACGCGTCACAACTCAAATGTTTATATTCGTGCGCACAAATGCATTTCATAATAATACAAAATGTTGAACCTTTACCTACCTAGCATCTGTTGGTAAGGCCGACAAGCATTGAGCACAGTACGTGTGTTGGCATGGCAACATACGCGGATTGATGTACCGATCCAGGCATATCCCGCACTCTAGATGCTCTTCTAAACGTCTGGATTGGGACGCCATAATATCTAAAAACAATCAATAACTTGTGGCAAAGTGGTATTGCAATTTGGTGACAACCCAAAACTATGCTACATACAACATGCATCTACTCAAGATGTTATTACACTGTTTTTTGGCGTATCTGTCTAACCCAAGTATAGCCGAGTGAATGTTGGAGAAATTTCTGACGAGTATACCCGAATGAATAAAGTCTAAAATTGCGTAGGCTGATTTGAGAGAAATTTCCTCAAACATTGGCTAAATATCTTTTTCGAGATAAATTCTAAACAATAAGGAAATCAGACATATTTGATATTCTTGCTTACTCTTGAATTAATTTTGATTTCAGCTCTGAATGCTCATTTTATTCAATGACGTTATTTATCATTCCAATTCACGTTTAAATAAAGACGAGGCCAGTGTTTGAAGACCGTATATCTCTTACACGATTGTCAATTATCAATACTCTCATTCCTTAGTCAGATGTATTTAGTGATTTATTAGTTTTGAAAAAGCAAAGCAGCAGAATGTTTTATACGATGCTTTGTGAACTAATAATATATGCGCATAGAATTTTTGATGTTTACTAAAAAAAATCATTGTTCATTTTAAGTACATGTACACATTTTGTATATTTTTTACTGTTTCCATTTATATTTTCCCTAAATCGGTTTATTCATAGAGAGTCTGACACAAGTTTGCCAGAGGAAGACTGTATATTGAAAGGTAGTGACCATACCTTCGATCTCGGAAGGTCACTCAAACGTCAAACTAACGATGCTATGCAAAAATGACATGCGAAAGTATCATTGATTCGAAATACACGATCCTTAACATATCACAGCGAAATATTTACCCATAAATATTTTAAAAACTTAGATGAGCGAGTTCTTCGGACATTATTTTTGTAATCATTGTTAAATAGTTGTGTAAAGAAAAACAACACTGTGTTGATAATTATTACTTTCGCAGAATATATTCTGTACAACTATTTTTTTGTTTCACAATATAATTTATTTTAGTAATGAAAATGTTTTTGGATCTAGGGTAAATATAGCTTATTTCCATAAAAAAAAACTTTGAAATATCTCATAAGTATTATCATTAACTGCCATAACCGATGGTTGATGCCTTTTGTTTGACTAAGCAAAACTTTTTCCATGCGTGTTGGAATAATAATTATAATCGGTATTGCCCTACAAAATGTATGCTAAATATTACGCCTAAATGATTGGCATTATAACACATGATTAAGAGACAAATAAAATAATTGTTTCGTATCAATTTACTTACAATTTCTCGTGAAGCACAAAAAGCCAGTTGTTAGACTTAGCTATGTAATACGAACAATCATTTAACACTTCCTTTGTAGCATTAGTTTTCAGTTCGCAGTTTTGATATGTCCAAATTAACTTCCTTGTTAACTTAAATGATATTTACATAGCGTGTTGTAGTTCAATCAAATATTCAATGGAATATTGATCGGCATGGTTTTACCAATTGTTTAAAAAAAAGAGCTTATCTTCAGCCGTTGATTGTTCATGCTTGACAAGCTTCATACATACTTGATTTATAATGGGTTTAAAGTTACTCAATGTACATTGGATACATATTTGGGAGTCGAATCGAGTTTTCTTTTAAGATTGGATTTATGTCAACAAAAATACCAATAAAAAATATTTAAGCTGATATATGTGTCGTGTTCTGAGAAAACTGGGCATCATGCTTGTGCGTAAATTGTCGTCCCAGATTAGCCTTTGCAGTCCGCACAGGCTAATTAGGGACGACAATTTCCGCTTTTATGGAATTTTTCGTTTAAATGATGTCTCTTTTTAGCGAAAATCCAGTTCAGGCGGAAAGTGTCGTCCCTGATTAGCCTGTGCGGACTGCACAGGCTAATCTGGGACGACACTTTACGCACATGCATTTTGCACAGTTTTCTCAGAACACGACACATATGTTCTATATTCCTCGAGTACTCGCCAGCAGTTTGAATCATGTCGATAGATCACATACATAAACTAAACTTTATATTAGTGATAAAAGATGCCAAGTTCATCATGATAATTTCTCTTTAGCTTTGTACTCAGAATTAATATCATTTTTCTTATTTTGTGTTTAAAAAAATTCGGTTTTGCGTTTTTCAAAGGAACTTGTCATTGTCTATAAAAAAAAACTAGCTTAAACCTTATTAGGCTAAATAAATGTTCTTTGTGTCCACGAAAAACTTGAACTAAAAGGGCATACGTAGGTCTTTTTACTTGTTAACCAGTTATTTCATCTTTTTTTTAAGGATATGTTATGACATGCAGAATAAAAACAACCTAAAATTCGCAAAAATTGTAGAATACTTATTTTATTTGTTTAGAGAAAATATGTACACATTTATTACTCACCTTGTTAATTTGATACTTCCTAAATAAATTCCGCGCTCTCTTTGGTTGTTTACAGTTTGATCAAATATACATTTAAATATTTAAATATCGATCCTCCGGGTTTTAACAATGGTGCGTTTCTTTACAGACGATGATTTGCAATCGTCTGTACATAATTTACATGCACTGGGTTGAAAGTTATTCAATTATTATGGGAATCGGTTTGGATTTGGTTTAAAGGAAAAATGCAAACCTAAAAAAGGCTCCTTGCTGCAATATAATTTATAAGATGATAGAAATGGACTACCATGTATACCGATCCAGGTATATGTGTATTAAATACAACAATACATAAATAAACTAGTAGTAGATCCGTGTACATTATTTTAACCATTGTTATATTATCTTTAACGTAAAGTAGTACGGGTAGTAGTAGTGATGGTGATTGTGATGGTGGTGGAAGTGGTGAGACGGCTGCAGTAGCAGCAGCAGTACTTATAGCAGTCAGTAGCAGTAGCAACAGCAGTACTTTCAGCAGTCAGTAGCAACAGCAGCAGCTCTACCTGTAGCAGCAAGTAGCAGAAGCTTTTTTTGTAGCAGTCAGGAACAGTAGCAGTAGCTGCAGCAGCAGTGTCAGTACCTGTAACAATCAGTAGCACTTATAGTTGAAGCAGCAGTGGAAGTAGTAGTTGAAGCAGCAGCAGTAGCAGCAAAGCATTTAGTAAATAAGGAGTAAACAAAATTGAAATTACTAAACCTCTTTTAGAAATAAGAGATTTGCAATGTCGGCGAAACAAATCCAATGAAAATCGCATTTAAAATAAAAATGAAGAGTGCTTTTAAAGCATTTTTTTAATTAATTTGATGCGGTTTAAAGTGATGAGAACATGGACCTTTATTTATTTTTTATTTTTATTTTTATGATTGACAGTGTCATGAACGTTTTGTAAATCCTGTATGGTTTGTTTATGAAAACACATCTGGACTTTGATGTTAAATTCATTAATAAAGGTTTTGTCTTCGTTCACCCAATCGTGTACTCATTCTTCTCCAAAAGATACATATTCATTTCCAAATCGCTTATTTCTTAAGATTTTAATAGCATTTTACTGAATTTTATCGGCAAACAAACATTTTGACAATGTTGAAAATCAAGTTATAAAAAATATATACAATGCCTAAAACTAAGCATATGCCAACAACACCTATGTGTTTCCATTACAAACTCTTTTAGTTAATGTTTCTATAATCAGTCGGATAACATAGATCTAAACGTCTATAGAAACCGGTACTGTATTTTAGCTCGAAATATGAAAAAAATATACAATAAGGCTTAAAGTTGGGGATAGGGAAGGATATGACCTCCCTGTGTATTCAGGCAAAGCAATGGGAAGTTGTTCAGGGGCCTTTGGCAGTTACCGAAATTTAACATTTTGTAACGCACAAACATCGTACGGCTACAATAACACGCCGGTCATCCGGATACTTCGACATACGAATGACATTAGGATAACTACAGAAAATCAAAAGACACGCGCGGAGAGGTGAGTTCTTCTGAGTTGTAAATATTGTTCATTACAAAATTTTTACATGATATTGTAATTGTACGGGGCACTTAAGTTGTTGATTGGTATACACGTATCGAGCTATCTTATATTAAGGGCACATTTTCAAATACTCTTAAAAACACAGTTATTTTAAGGTCCGCCAGTAAAACCAGCTGTGCGTCAGTTGAAGTTTAGTTAAGCACTCTCAATTAAGTCGGCGAGTGTTTGGTCCGAACTATGTATTCTGTATTCTTATTTTTCAGGATAGCTTGGAAACCTGTCAAAGCTTGAATCAATCTGAACGCTTCGGACAGTGGGCTACACCCGCCCGTCACCACACCGTTATGGCCAAATTGTCCGAGGGTTCCCGATTGAGCTCGTTCTATACATAGATGGTGACGTCACTGCGTTATTGTCAGTAAGACCGTTCTATACATAGATGGTGACGTCACTGCGTTATTGTCAGTAAGACCGGTGTGTACACAATGCGGTGTGAACACAATGGATTGAGCTTGAATAAAATAGTAGCATGTAGCCTTTAAACAGTAGGGTATCGTTTTTGTTATGAGAAAAGTTATCTCCCTTGAAAAATCTCCCGCGAAATTTGACATGACATTTTTATTCAACTGAAAATGAGTAAATCTAAAGATTTAAATGGTAAATATACCAGACCATTGTTTCACATTTCATGATTTGAGAGAAATCTACCGAATGACTCATCTGATATTATGTCCGATTATCAAAATGATTTTTCAACGTGTCAGTTCAGGGCCAAAAAACCCTTCTTTGAAGAAGCCGAATATCGGCCGCTTCCCCAAGCAAAGTAACGACTTTTTTCCCCAAATAGGACTCAACAATTCTCAATTCAGGGGTAAAAAACTAAAAATTTGGGGAACGAGTCTGTAGGTCATTGGGAACCGGTCCGTTTACCAGACCCGTCTAAAAGAAGGGGAAAAAACACTGAAAGTACCAAGAAATCTAAATCCACAGTCAGTGCAAGTTTGTATCTGTAAAGTATCTGTACCTTCCTAACTTTGTGGCTACCCAATATAATTTATTTCATGTTTCAACTCCATTATCCAAATGAAATACAAATTTCTTATTTTCCCCAAATAAGAAAAAATTGTGCTATTTTTCCCCTAAACAAAGGCTAAGGCCCCTTCCCCAATAAGAGTGTTTTGGTGGTGCAGTTCTTCTTGAATGCTTTGACTCGACCTGGTTTGAGTATAACTGTTGTTGACAGTTCTGTTATTAAACACAAAAAACAAACACATTGGCCCCAATTCTGAATTGCAGGCTCCGCGAAATTGGAAAAAATCTGCCGGTCATCCGGACAGGCATTTTAGAAAATGTGCCAGTCCGGAGAAAATTTAGCCGGACCGAAAAAAAAACAACAACACAACTATGTAAATTAACATAAACCATTTATTTTAGCTCAACAAGCCACTGCTAGTGCTTTATCCTAATAGGATAACAGTTATTAACGGTTAATTTAAATTCCTAACGAATAAATATGTCCAATGTTTAAACAAAATTAAGACTGAATTACCGTTGACATGAGACATTAAAATCCAACGTAATCCACGCACGCATACTGCATCTGTTGCTCAATCAAGAGAAATCCGGTTTTGACACAAAGGGGTGTACATTATACAGTGTACTTAACTGACACGTGACATTTCCTGTAAAACGCCAATGCAATTAAGCTGTATCGATTGCGTTGACTTTGTTGAGGTAAAATCATGATGATTATTACCCATTGTGTGTATTGTGTTTGTAGGGGTGTGAAGGTGAAGCCAACACGCGACAGATCAAAGACAATAAACGAAATTGAAAAAAGTAAATGTGTATTGATAAATGTATACATACCCAGGCCTTGAAGAATCCGCTCGCATTTGCGAGTGAAGTTGACAGTCGGGCGAGTAAAGTTTGTTAAATCCTCGACCGACCGGGCAAGTGCTGTTTTTCAAGTTGAGAAATATAAATTCAGTTCCAGAACTCCTGCCACATCAATATAAATTGTGAACAATTTTTCGAAGGAACAAAAAATAGATTAAGTACACAAAGAAGGTGCACTTTTTTTTTGACAATGAAAAATGACGTCACAGGCACAGAAAAAAATTATTCTCAAAATCGGCTGTTCTTGTTTCGTAGATGTCAGTGCTCTTTGCTAATCTATTGATAGTGAAAAAGACAGTTAAATATAATTCATTTTAATGTAAATATCAATAAAAAAAATAATACATAACTGGTTTATTATAATACTTCTTATATTTAATTATAAATAAACAGAAAAAATAATTATTAATAAACCGAATAATTCGTGATCAGAAGCCTTAGCCAAAATTTACCATGCTGTAACCATTTGTAAATCAAGCTTGTCTTTCAGTAAGAGTTCGTCGACTTATAGGTGTTTGTTTATTACAATGAGACATAGTCAGATGATGGTTTAAGTTTAGAAAAAGGTTCTGGTTGATCATTACTATAAATATAGATATATATTTTTTTTAAATGCAGGGCGAGAAGATTAAAGTGAAGGGCGAGTGGATTGTCAGGCCTACTCGCCCTGCAGGGCGAGTGGCTCTGGAAAAAAATCTTCAAGGCCTGATTATTAACCGCTTTTCTAATGTGCATATATATCCGATAATCCAATATTATTACAACATCAATTAAACAAAAATCTGGCCAATTATGGACAAGTGAATTTAAATTTAGATTGAATGCAACACGATAAAACGCAACGTTTTATTGCGTCATACGCAGTCATGAAAAAAACGTGCTTCCTGGGGGCTTTCTGAAAACCTGACGAAAATGGAAGTCAATTTCTGTTAACAAATACACTGTGTTTGCATGTAATTAAATCGTCTGGATAACTTGTTTAATTTATCTTTGACTGTTACGTTTTTAATTGTTTTTAAGCAGAACGCAGTTGCTGATTTTGCGACTGAGTTTGAAGTAGGTGTTGTGTTACCAGTTGGATTTGCTAATTGAACGTTACAAACTTATTTGCAAACATCAAAACAATGAGCGATTTCATTTTCATGATGTAGTAAGGGGTTTGCTCTTCGAATTTTCAATAAAAAAAAAAATATATGTTTGCATTCATTTCACATTTAGTTAAACCTGCCAGACCAAAAGGAAATCTGCCGGTCAGGAATTAGGATATTTAATCACCACTTTTAGTTTTATGAAATGTTCTTATTTTGCTACAATTGATGTAGACAATGAGATCATTTTTAGTTTAATTTTTGTTTACAGCATCGCCTGCTGTACTGGACTACTTGAACAAACAAAATCGACCCTACAGTGCCATAGATATTTGTAACAACCTGCACAAGGAATTTGGGAAAACCGTAAGAAAAACTTGTTTTAAGTTGACTTTTTATTATTTTAATGTTTATTTACCACTTTTGACTACTTTAATTTTTGATTATTCTTGCAAAATGTTTTTACTTTAACATGAATTTCTTATTTAGAAATTTGAAGATGAAGGATGATTTTGTTGATTTTCATTCTCAGAGATTTTGAGTGTTGCAAAGAAGGTTTTGGAAGAACTTGCAAATAACTATATTTTATAACACTCCCTGAATGAGTGAAAATCAGAACTAGACTTAAAGTAGTTGACATCATATTTTGTTTTGTAATGAATTATAGTATAATGTGTATATGTGTTTGTAGGCTATTGTAAAGGCGTTGGAAAGCCTTGCTGAGTCTGGTCAGATTATAGAAAAGGCTTATGGCAAACAGAAAGTCTATGTGGCTGACCAGTCCCAGTTCCCTGAGGTAAGACCCAGCCATGCTTCTCAGGGTCTTCAGAAAAAAGAGGATATATACGAATACATATTAGTGCCAGTGTTGATTTCTTGTATTGATAAAATCACAATATATCATCGCAATCATTGTGATTTTTCAGATTTGGAATTCAAATATTATCGGAGTTCACTTTTTAAAACGAAACGTCAAATGCTCATAATTTTCTAAATCACCTTAGCACGAAGTGCTGAAAGTGATTGTTGTGATCACCCTATCGCCACTTTTAGCATTTGACCCCTTGAGAGGCCAATCTTTATCAAACTTGGTCAGAATGTTTTTCTATTTAATATCTAGGCCAAGTTTGAATCTGGGTTTAGTGCGTCAAAAAACTAGTTCACCAGTTTAAATCGTAGACAAAACCGGTTAACATGCTACACGCCACAATTTTGACTTAATCTTGATGAAACTGGGTCAAACTGTTTATTTTAACATGTTTGATTTCAAATCTGTAGTATTTGGTATTAAACATTGTATAGCAGTCCTCTTAAAAGCCATGCTCCTGTTGTCAAAACTGGGAAAAAACCAATGGGTAACTTTTTCTTCATCAACTCGCTACATATTCCATGCAGAGTTGTGGGGTATTCTTCATCATAATTGTAACAAACTATTCTTTTTGACAAGATTTACAATCAATCTTGGCCAATACCATTCACTCTCATTTAGTTTTACTAATGTTATTTGCTCTGTTTCAAAGATTATTTATGCAAATATCCTTCTTATCGGGAGCTCTGGGTCTAAAAAGTTATTATTTGTAGCAAAAAGAAACAAACATTTTCAATGGGTATTTACCCCATAACCCATCTTATAAGGCCCACAGGGGGGTCTAATAAATCATTGTGTATTCAGGTGGATGATGGAGAAATCAAGGCAATGGACAGCCAGATAGTGGAGCTCACTAGAAAACTGCAGACTACTGCAGAGGAAGTGAGACAGCTGGAATCAGGTAGTGTATGCATACAGACCAATCAGACAGATGGAATCAGGTAGTGTATGCATACAGACCAATCAGACAGCTGGAATCAGGTAGTGTTTGCATACAGACCAATCAGACAGCTGGAATCAGGTAGTGTATGCATACAGACCAATCAGACAGCTGAAATCAGGTAGTGTATGCATACAGACCAATCAGACAGCTGGAATAAGGTAGTGTATGCATACAGACCAATCAGACAGCTGGAATCAGGTAGTGGTTGCATACAGACCAATCAGACAGCTGGAATCAGGTAGTGTATGCATACAGACCAATCAGACAGCTGGAATCAGGTAGTGTTCGCATACAGACCAATCAGACAGCTGGAATCAGGTAGTGTATGCATACAGACCAATCAGACAGCTGCAATCAGGTAGTGTATGCATACAGACCAATCAGACAGCTGGAATCAGGTAGTGTATGCACACAGACTAATCAGACAGCTGGAATCAGGTAGTGTTTGCATACAGACCAGTCATAGAAGTTAAGCACAACTCAAAACAAAGTTATCAAGAATGAAAGTGTTTTTTTATGGCCAATTTTGACTAAATATTAGGCCCTATTTCCCGTTTTACAAAGTATATATGTTAAGGGTTGAAAATGAAGAGTATGCTATAAAACCATAATAACAATGGTTCAATTAAAAATACTTTGAAATAGCAAATTATTAGAAAAATGTTACAAGACTGGTCTTCCTTTACACCGTACCTCTGCACTATTTTTTAGGAGCATGTTTTTAGCTCAACTTGTTGAAGAAACGGCAAGCAATTTTACTTGCCCAGACGTTGGGATTAAAGATAGGTTAACATTTTTTGGTTAGCTAGTCTCCTTGGGTTTTTCAGTAAGCTAGTTTCTCATGAATGGCTTCAGGGATGTCATTCAAACTTACAACTTACAAATGACAAAATGAGTCGTGTTCTGAGAAAACTGGGCATAATGCATGTGCGTAAAGTGTTGTCCCAGATTAGCCTGTGCAGTCCGCACAGGCTTATCAGGGACGATAATTTCCGCTTTTATGGAATTTTTCGTTTAAATGATGTCTCTTCATAGCCAAAATCCAGTTTAGGCGGAAAGTGTTGGACTGCACAGGCTAATCTGGGACGACACTTTACACACATGCATTATGCCCAGTTTTCTCAGAACATGACTCAAATAGGCCAAGTTTGGTAACTTGTTAAAAATTTATCAAAATAAGGGGCCAATTTACACTTGTACAATTATGCAGTATATAGGCAGGTACAAGTTGTTCAGTATACTAGTTTCTCATGCATGGCTTGAGTGATTTCATTCAAACTTGCAACATGTAATCTCCATAATTAAATGGCTTGATGGGACAAGTTTGGTAATTATAGTTTGAATTTTGTGGAAAAAAAGTCACGGTTACTTAATATAGATAAATGGTTTCGGCTCAATAACTCAATAACAAATTGAGCTATTTTATTTAAACTATGTACATTAATGACTTATTTCCAGATCTAACATCTGATTGCATATGTGGTTGTAGGGTCAAGGTCAAGGACTTTGTTAATTGATATTAAAGAATTGTTTGTACGCAATAACTTTAAAAATAAAATAAAGAAATTGTAATTAAACTTGATATATAGATTCCAGGTAATGCAGATGGGATGGGTTTGATCAAGGTCACTGTTACTAAATATATGAAAATAATTTCAGCTTTATGTCTAGAGAAAGAGTTTACTATTGTTATACAAGCATATATTCATGGCACTACAACTTCATTTTTTGTTTGCAAATGGGTCACATTATGTCAAGGTCAAAAGTCAAGGTCTTTATGAGTAAATATAGAAAAATAGTTTCCACTCTGAATCAATGTTAATGTGTCTTGTAGGTTTGTTTGCAAATAATAAAGAAATCTTTAAAAAAAAAAAAAAAAGTTTGATTCCCAAAAAAAGGCTAGAAACTCTGACAAGAAAAGTCGAGTGCCCTGTCCTCGGACAGCTCTTGTACCTTCTGCAGGGATTTCAATTGAAGCAAAATCCTGCTTTTTGATGCAAGCATTTTGAAATTTTCTCACTTTTGACTCCTCATTTTGATGTAAATTTTACCATGACACTAACATAAAATGCATTTTATATAACATAAAATGTTGTTTTTTTAGTTATAAAATTTATACTAAAAGTTAAAGAAAGCAACAATCAACAAATATCCGGAAACAGAATATCTAGACTTAAGTATTTTGACACCTGAAATTTTAATTTGACCCCTGAACATTTCAAGCACAGGGGTCATTTGACTCCTGGTTTTTAAAAGCTATTGAAATCCATGTTTTGTGATCCTATATCTTTCCCTGATTAAAGTAATAAAAGACTCAAGATTACTATTTTGCAGAGCTTAAGACGTTCAGCAGCTGCTTGTCGACAGAAGAGGCCAAGAAACAGTTACAAGAGACAACAGCACAGGTACAAACCTCTCTGTCCCTTTTAAGGGCAGCCAGACATGAATTGTCTTTAAATTGTCTAACAGCACACAGTAAGGTCTCATTGGCCATTGTGCACTGGTCTATTTGGATCAAAATTATCTCTTTGGGAAATACCCCGGCAGCCGGGGTAAATTTGACCTAATTTGGCTCAAATTTAAATATTTTCCCCTGAAAGGTCACAGGGGCAGGTCGATACCCTGTATGTTGTCGTGAAGATGCAAAGGCGACCTGTAAATAAACTCTTGAATACACACACAAGCCTCTCTGTGAAAGTAGCATTACAATACATGCTATGTTGAAACTAGCACCAGTCCATTAACTGGTGTATTTTAACCAGACGTATAGGCTTGTAAACTGCTCTTGCTCTTAAATAATAATGCCCTCCATTGCCTTAAGTCTTAACAGTTTTCAAGCTATCTTTAACAAATAAATGTTTGTAATACATGCAATGACTAATGACATCTTGACATTGCTTAATAACCAGCCAAATTCCTCCTTTTAGTTAAGGAAGTATTTGTAGTCTTAATACATAGGTCAGGTTCGATAATAAGCCAGATTGCTTCAGGAAATGGGAAGCTATTATGATTTAATTCTGTCGCGTTCTGAGAAAACTGGGCATAATGCATGTGCGTAAAATGTCGTCCCAGATAAGCCTGTGCAGTCTGAACAGGCTTATCAGGGACGACACTTTCCGCCTAAATTGGATTTTTGCTTAGAAGACACTTCATTTAATCGAAAAATGTCATAAAAGCGGAAAGTGTTGTCCCTGATTAGCCTGTGCAGATTGGACAGGCTGATCTGGGACAACACTTTACGCACATGCATTATGCCCAGTTTTCTCAGAACACGACACAATTTGTCTATAATTGGCCGGCCGAAACACATAAAAAGCCTTTTGAGCTGTTTGTGTGCTCTTTCATCTAACTAAGACCGTTTACATTGAGTCATGACCAAACTTGGAAAAGTGGTTGTAATGATAATATATCTGCTTATTTCAGTAGCCTGCTTAGTTATTTCAGTTATTGTTGTGGTGTGGCTTCTGCTCCTAATATGTCAACTGCTATTTATAATATATCTCTAGATTTCTTCATTATTGTCATGCCTTTACAAAATAACATACCTTAAAAAATATTCACTATGCATAGACAGCATATCCACTGCAAGGCTTGCTCAAAGGTCAAGGTCACACTTAGAAGTCAAAGGTCAAGTAAGGCATTGTACAGTTTTTTTTCTGAGTATAACTTTATTGTCCATCATGTTGTTTTCAAATCACTTTCCAAATGGTTAGCTTGTCATGTTGCCGACTAGTACAGGTGTGTGTTTTGTCGTCCTTTCAGATGATTTCCTCCTTTTCAATGTAAACTAGTTTTAAAAATGGTTATTAACTTTGCTGGATCTATATACAAATCATATGAAGTGTTAAGTTGAACCCTGTAAGGGGGTAGGGCATTTTCTTCCCCTGAGATGGTTCTTTAATCACACCCCTGCAGGTATCTGTTAAAGTTAATTCCTGCTTTCAGTTGTTCATCCAAATGGAGCATGGATGTCCTGTGCTCAAAATAAGTACAAACCTGTCAACAGTCATGGATTGACTGATACATTTATAGCGTGACATACTCAATCGAAAGGTTGGCTTTCTCAGTAATTTAATATTGACTGAATGAACTCATGCCCTCACTTAAATCTCAAAAGTTTGAGCTTGCTTTGCTAAACTGCACATTTTGAAGAGACACAGAACTTGTGTTTTTACAGTGTGCCCACTACAAAAAGAAGCTGGCCCAACTGAAGGATGGTGCAAATGTGGTCTCACCAGAGGAGAAAGACAAGGTACAGGGGCTGTAGTACAGAAACATCCCAAGTTTACCTAAAAACCGCTGTATCTTCGGATTAGTTTTGAACATCTTTCTGGGAAAACTGGGCTTAATTCATGTGAATTAAGATTAAGAAGAGACATCCTTGAAACGAAAAATTCCATGAAAGCGGAAAGTGTTGTCCCTGATTAGCCTGTGCGGACTGCACATGCTAATCTGGGACGATACTTTAAGCACATGCATTAAGCCCAGTTTTCCCAGAGCATTGCTCATTTTATTAAACAGCTTACTACTTACTTCATACAATAAGCCGGTCCTTTACTCTTCAGTAAGATTTACTATCTTAATAATAATAATTTGCTAATTAGTGGACATCAAACAGAATTTAATGTAGACATGCTTGTGAGTTTCCGATCTATTACAATTACTTAATTACCCAACATTCGCTGTATCTGCTCATACTTGTCTAGCGTCCATTGTTTCAATTTTGTTGCACTTACAGGTTTTTTTTGGCCCGATTTTATAGCCAAAAAATGGCTATGTTCCCAATCCCAAAAAGTATACTTCTTTCCCCAAATGTGCTTAAAAAATCCCAATTTCTAAAAAAAAAGTGTGTTATGATTATTTTATCTCAATTTTATTTCAATTACATCTAACAAAGTATATAATAATGATTTATATGATTTTGTTCTTTTAATTTGAAGTATTATAAAGAGTTATATCGAATTTGTTTTTCCCAAATCAGTGCACTTTTCACACGAAAAAAGAAGGCTACTGAATTTATTATGCTCCCCATATATATATATGGGGGAGCATATAGTCGCCGCTTCGTATCTCCGTGTGTGTGTGTGTGTCCGTCCGGAAATTTGTCCGGGCTATTTCTCAGCAACTAATGACCGGAATTCAATGAAACTTTATAGGAAGCTTCACTACCAATGGAAGATGTGCATATAATCAGCGGGTTCTGGTCGGATGATTTTTCACAGAGTTACGGCCCTTTGAATTTTTTTCATTAACTACATATAGTGAAATTTTTCTTGTCCGGGCTATTTCTCAGCAACTTCTGACCGGAATTCAATGAAACTTTATGGGAAGCTTCACTACCAAGAGGAGATGTGCATATTATCAGTCGGTTCTGGTCGGATGATTTTTCACAGAGTTATGGCCCTTTGAAATTTTCCATTAACTGTACATATAGTGCAATTCTTGTCCGGGCTATTTCTCAGCAACTAATGACCGGAATTCAATGAAACTTTATGGGAAGCTTCACTACCAAGAGGAGATGTGCATATTATCAGCCGGTTCTGGTCGGATGATTTTTCACAGAGTTATGGCCCTTTGAAATTTTCCATTAACTGTACATATAGTGCAATTCTTGTCCGGGCTATTTCTCAGCAACTAATGACCGGAATTCAATGAAACTTTATGGGAAGCTTCACTACCAAGAGGAGATGTGCATATTATCAGCCGGTTCTGGTCGGATGATTTTTCACAGAGTTATGGCCCTTTGAAATTTTCCATTAACTGTACATATAGTGCAATTCTTGTCCGGGCTATTTCTCAGCAACTAATGACCGGAATTCAATGAAACTTTATGGGAAGCTTCACTACCAAGAGGAGATGTGCATATTATCAGCCGGTTCTGGTCGGATGATTTTTCACAGAGTTATGGCCCTTTGAAATTTTCCATTAACTGTACATATAGTGCAATTCTTGTCCGGGCTATTTCTCAGCAACTAATGACCGGAATTCAATGAAACTTTATGGGAAGCTTCACTACCAAGAGGAGATGTGCATATTATCAGCCGGTTCTGGTCGGATGATTTTTCACAGAGTTATGGCCCTTTGAAATTTTCCATTGTACATATAGTGCAATTCTTGTCCGGGCTATTTCTCCCCAACTACTGACTGGAATTCAATGAAGCTTTATGGGAAGCTTAACTACCTTGAGGAGATGCGCATGTTATTAGTGGGTTCTGGTTAGATGATTTATTAAGAGAGTTATGGGCCTTTGAAATTTTTAAGTTGCAAAACCATCCATCGTATTATTTTGTCCAAAGTTATGCCCCTCAAGACGTTTCCTTTTATCTGAATATATAGTGCAATATTGTGACAAAAAAAACCTTTGGGGAGCATCACCCGTATCCGACGGTTTCTTGTTTTCCCAATTTCTTGAAAATGCCGATAAATACTCGATTTCAAAGCCATGGGCTATCTTCCCAAAAAGTGTGAAAAAAATCCTGACTTATTTCATTATCCTGTATGATCGAAAATTGATTGAGAAATAAGATCCACATACAAGTATCAAGCACTGAAGTACACAAAAATAGTCTTGCAAGTGTTTTTTTAGGGAGTAATTCATAAGGAAATGACTGAGATGTTAGCTGTATTACTTATTGCACATCATTGTGCAGGAACAGTTGTGTTAATGAGTTATCTTATGTTTCTACAGGTGTATAAAAATAGAGAAACATTCGTAAAGGCCTGGAAAAAAAGGAAACGCATGGTAAGCGAGCAGTTGCTTTATGTCTGTGTAAATATCTGCACACAAACCATAGAGTTTTAACATATTCATTTTGTTTGATGCATCAAAAGTCTTAAGTTTTATTCAGGCAGTTTGGGTCCATTTCCTGGGTAAAACCAGTATTTTGTGTTGTTAGGGAGTCCAGGCCCTTCTGATGGCTAGGCAGACACTGTCCAGTACTTCACCAAAATCATTTCAGTTACATGCCTAGGCTTATAAAATTTTAAAACAGGATTTACCAGTCCAATTTAGTTAACAATGTATTAAATAAAACGAGATGAAAACTATTCAGACTGTTGTGCCTTAGCATATTAGCAGCACATTGTTTTTAATCAGTCCTAGATAAGTCTAAAGTTGACAGTAAGTCAGTTGTAATAATTTATCAGTATATATTATTTTCCCAGACAAACGACATCTTGAATGCAATATTGGAGGGCTACCCAAAACCCAAGAAGCAGCTGTATGTAAGTATCTAATTTGAGCCACTTCATGCGGAAATGGGTCTTATGCCATATGCAGACAGCATAGCTCCAGCCCAGCCTACGCACTTGCGCAGTCTGGACATGAGCTATTATGTTCACTTATGAGACAACGAAACCTTGCCTGACTTAATAGCAGGCAGGTTTGCTCATGACTGTAGCTACGCTGGCTGCATATGCCATAAGACCTATTTTCGCATGACGTTTCTCTATCCTGTGTTAGTGTCTAACATCCAGTGAATCTTTGTGGTCACCATACCGCATGAGAGAAAGTTTAAAACTTAAAATGAAGTAAAAAAAAATATAAAAGTGTGCTATAAATATTGATGGTTCAAAATGAATCTTGTGAACATACTGAATGACTAAACATACAATGTTCAGTGTGTAAGTATGCAGAATAAAGTATGCTTAACCCTTTGAGTGCTGGAACCGGATTTTGAAGGTTTTTGCAAACAGTTTGGATCCAGATGAGACGCCACAGAACGTGGCGTCTCATCAGGATCCAAACTGTTTGCTATTCTGATAGTGTTCTTTGAAAAAAAATCGAAGAAAATGCTAATTTTAGAAATTCAGCAGACGACATTTTAGCAGACGACAAATTTCCCAGCATGCAAAGGGTTAAGAGTAATACAATACTCTTAATAAATGTGTGCCTTGTTATTGTTCGTTATCAGGAGGATATTGGAATAGAAACTGATGAAGATTGCAGCGTCAAACCTCCAGATGTCTAGGCAAACACAATCTACAGCAATCTAGTATTTATTTGTTTCAGTCATCAATATGTTACATTGTGCTGTGAGTAAAATACCGTTTGTTAGTTAAATTTTAATTATTACAATTGATTTTAATAGTTATTGGATGCTCTTGATATCAAAGATAGTTATTGTTTATATGTTTTAAAGTGTACTTGTACTATTTAAATGTAAAACTTTGTTATTGTGATATTATTTTGTACATATGATCATGGCATGCATTAATAAATTGTGTGAAAAAACGTATTGAAACAATTATGACTCCGTTGAACTTGGTTATTGTACATAAAGTAGTGAGTATAACAAGTTACTTACATTTAATGCGGCGTTAAAACTTATGAGATTAATAGGTAAACTAAATGCATTCCAGCACTAAGCTTGTAAAGAAGCATATGGTAAAATGAATTTAAACACTGTGCTTTCTTTATTCATGTTTATTATATGTTTATTAAACAAAACATCCAGAAGGCCAAAAGCCCAAGTGGACAAATTAAGCATACAGTGTTTACAAAGTCAATAGTTAATGATTATACAAAGTAATAATACGTTTCATTGCAATAATACATAGTTTACGTGTTATTAAATATTCATGCAGAAATGCATTGTGGTTTTACAGTTTCGATGCTCATCATACCCCTGTACAAGCGTTAACATTTGATTACAACAGTAAAACAACTTGAGAAAGCTTGAGTTTTTAGCTCACCTGTCACGAAGTGACATGGTGAGCTTATGTGATCGTGTGATGTCCGGCGTCCGTTGTGCGTCTGTCAACAATTTGTTTGTGTAGACAGTAGAGGTCACAGTTTTCATCCAATCCTTATGAAAGTTGGTCAGAATGTTGATCTTGATGAAGTCTGGGTAAGGATTGTATTTGGGTCATCTGGGGTCAAAAACTAGGTCAAATAATAGAAAAACCTTGTGTAGACAATACAGGCCACAGTTTTCATCCAATCTTTATAAAATTTGGTCAGAATGTTTATCTTAATGAAATCTGGGTTGGGATTGTTTTTGGGACATCTGGGGTCAAAAACTAGGTCACTAGGTCAAATAATAGAAAAACCTCGTGTAGACAATAGAGGTCACAGTTTTCATCCAATCTTTAAGAAATTTGGTCAGAATGTTTATCTTGATGAAATCTGGATTGGGATTGTATTTGGGTCATCTGGGGTCAGAAACTAGGTCACTAGGTCAAATCATAGAAAAACCTTGTGTAGACAATAGAGGTCATAGTTTTCATCTGATCTTAATGAAATATGGTCAGAATGTTTATCTTGATAATATCTGATTTTGGACGTATATGGGTCATCTGGGGTCAAAAATTAGGTCACCGGGCCAATTCTAGTAAAAGGTGAGCCATTCAGGGCCATCATGATCCTCTTGTTTTTTATTAATACTATTTGGAATATATAATTTGTTCAAACCTCAAATTATGTACATGTTTTGTATGTGGTCTTCAAAATAACCGCCCAATTTATGTCGGTGTTAGAATAGCCATAAGTTATGGAACTTGAGAAAAAATGCGTATGGAGTTTGTCTTCCAGTGCTTCTATGGCACGGGGATTGTAAAGCGAGCACAGGATCATGAGAACATGTTCGACCAAACAGCTAATCTTTCTGTATGTCTAAGGTGGTTTGTCCAGGCTTTTCAAGTTAATAGATTGATAATTCAAACATGTTATACTTATGATTTACCTCTTTGTTATGGGACTTGTTCACAGATTTTGGCATTGAATGCTTTAAAATGATAAATTTAAACATCGGAACTTAATAGCTCCAGTATAAAACAAGACGACAAAGTAAAGAAAGAAAAAACAGTAATCCACACCGGGACTCGAACCACTCACCCTTGGAGTAAAAGTCTAGCAATTCTTGTAATGTCAAATTATTCAAGCGTTTCGCGTTAACAACGCTTTATAATTTTCAGGGTTTTAAAATCGTCAAAAGTTGCATAGAATGGATATTTTAGAAAATGTAAATGTTCACTTCATGTATTACTGTTTCCCCGCAAATATTATAATAACAACGAAAATTTGCAGATCTGCAACCATTTTTTTTCCAATTTTGTCAATTTACCAAAACGTGAACAAGTCCCTTTACAGAGCCAACTCGATCCGTGTTGGACGTAGCAACTGTGCTGTTTAAATCAAGTCGCTATCACTACTTCAAAAGAAGCGACCTTAGGCCTGTCTGATCCGTGAGTCCCATCAAAGGTGCAGTGTTAAGACGGAACTCGTGGACAACACCATAATTTATTAATAAATAACATACTTAAAAGAAGCAGACATGAATAATATTGCGTAACCTTATATACATGTATAAACAAAATGCTTTTTTAAATCGAGTCAACAGTAAGCGAGGTATTCTCGTCCGTAATCCAGAAAGAACAAAATAACGAAATAAAATAAATGTAACTTGTTGATACTAGCTGGAAGCTCGAACACATTATTTCGTATCGGATCAATTACTCAAGCTTTATGTAAAATACTTTTCAAATATTGACACAGTCAATTATAGATATAAGGTTTCAAGCTTATACATATTATTTATCCTTTATTTTACGAGATAAAATCAGTAAAATGAAATTAAGAATTTGACAAGATGCTTCACATGTGTACATCAAATACACGAAGGTTGAGTTTATCAAAAAGTACTAACAGGTGGCATAATATTTTTAATACAGGACTGTTTCCAACAAAAAGAAATATTACAGAAAACCACCACATGTCGATGTTTTTTTTTCCGACGTAAATGTTTGTTATTTAGTATTTGAAAAAAACACACTTTATTATTGTGTATAATAACCAACACATTGTTTACCACCGACAGAAGTAATGCGAACATCAATGCAAAAAGCATAATGGATATGTGCGCAATTACCGTACGGGTTTGAGCAATTTAAAACGAAGTTCACATAATATCGAAGTTCGCATAATATCGCATATGTATGTGGAACAGAGTCACAAATATTTTATAACCAAAGGCAATTAGAGATTTAAAATACTTGTTTATATAAGCACTTATTCGGAAGCAAGCATCGTATAAAATTGTTTTCACAATATTTTTGCTGGTGAATGTAAACCAACAAAGCTCGTGTAAACAGTTGATGCTGGTACGACCCCGCTATCAACGGAATAATTGTTAATAGTCACAATATGCAATTAAGTCTCGCAATTGGAAACCCGGATTTAATTCATGTGCGTAAATTGTCGTCCTATAAAAGACTGCGGTCCGCACAGGCTAATCAGGGACGACACTTTCCGCTTTTATGGAATGTTTAGTAAAAAGTAAGTCTCTTTTAAACAAAAATCCAGTCTAGGCGTAAAGCCTTGTCCCTGAGTAGTCTTTGCTAACTGCGAAGGCTAATCTGGGACGACACTTTACGCAACTGAATTAAGGCCGGTTTTCCCAGAGCGCGACTCATTTGAGTTTGACCGACACATTTTTAAACTTAGCTGTATCTCATTGTCGAAACCCACACAGCATATTCCGTTGTCAAATTTCAAAATTGATCAAGAAGCATAGCGTATTTGAGTTAATGTGGGTTCCGGCGATGGCTCTTTTGTCCTCGGTTAATGCGAGTATTTGCACCTTAATTCTTACTTGGAGTTCAATACATATAAATTACTAAATCCTACTAATAAAACACGAACGGAACTTTTGTAAACGCAATACACATCAGCGTCGGTAGGCGGTCCTGGGTCGCCGGAAGTCCTCTCGTTCGAGTCCTCGATTGTGTTTCCGTACTTCCGTTACCAGATCGGCGTAACTCGTCTTGCCGACAGCTTTCAGACTCGACACCAGGAAGTCGGCCATTGTTGCGCGCGCATACCTGTCGATGTGAAGACAACGATTTCCAGTCACATTTTCAGTACGTATAACAATGTTTCACAATATTGTTGCTGGTAATTGTAAACCAATTAAGATTATACTGGCGTTAACAATTGATGCGTGTCACGTCTTCAATCACATGCCACAAATAAAATGATCGATTGTCAAGTGATCACGTCTATATACACATACATATATTTACTACCAGTATGCGCAAATTAACTTTAATTCAAACCGGATATTTATAGGAATCGGATAAATATTAGGAAACATATATAATTATAAAGCTTAAAATTATAAAGAAGTGAAACACAAAATGAGGCATTGTCCGTCTTTGTAGTAAGCACATTCACATTTAATTTTCAGTGTTTCTTTGGTCAGCACTGTATTTCCAGAAAAATACAGGAGCCGTATTCACCAATGTACGTATGTCTCAAATTTTAGACTTTAGAAAAATAAAATGACCTGTAGTAACAAAACTCCATAATATAAAGCAAAGGAAATTAATAAAATTCCTTATGTCTCGGGCAATGACGTATTTTTGTCGCTTTCATTAAAATGTCAAAACAAATTAAATATTACTGAAATATTTATTTTGTATGATTTTGTATAAAGCAGAAATTTAACAGAAAAAAGGTTCTCAAATTCTCATTTTAATACAATTTAAACTATGATTCACCTTAGGAACTTTTAGAAAACCGGCCCAGATACTCAACCATAATCTCAGCTTGATAAAATATCATAAATATGTGACAGTTCTACCTTCCCCTCCACTTGCAAAGGATCTGGAAATTGGCGGCAACCCGGTCCCTCTGTGCAGCTTCTCGGATCTGACGTAAGTGGTCGGATTTGACACCCAGTTGGCGGCCCAGCTGCTGCGCCTCATCGAATGTGAGCTCGCGGGCCAGCGACATGAGGCTCTCCATCTTGAGGATCTGAACCGCGGCTGAAGCGGAGAACAAGGGGAACATTTGAGCCGCGGAATGCGAAAACTGGGCATAATGTATGTACGATTTACTTATGTTTAAGTCTCAATGAAATTATGTTATGTTCTGTCCATGTGCTGCACAGGCTAATCAGGGACGACACTTTCCGTTTAATGGAATTTTATGGATTTTTTTCGTTTAAAGCAAGTATCTTCTAAACGAAAATCCAGTAAAGGCGGAGAGTGTCGTCACAGATTATCCTGTGCTGTCCGCACACAGTTTACACACATGCATTAAGCCCAGTTTTCCCAGAACACCGGGCACATTTAGATATCGGGTGGCGATTACGCAATTGTCCACTAAAAACAATTCACCTCCGACTAAAATGACATCATTTATTTTAAGAGAAAGACAATTAAGTTCATTCCACTGAAAACTATTATGATTGTAAGAAATACTTTTAATTAAATATATATTCGAGAGCGCTTGGAAATAATATAACATTTCCATTATTGTCAGCTTGGTACGAATGTAGCATACTAACTAGATTTACTCCAGAGGAATCACATACTATCGCGTTTATAAACACTTTACAATTAACCCATTTATGCCTAGTGGCTCTCCCATCCTTCTAAATTGGATCAATTTATTTCCAAAATTAGGGATGTCAAGTATAGTTATTTCTATATTTAGAATATTTCTTACAGAAATTCCTTTAAGCAAACAGCGCAGACCCTGATGAGACGCCGCATCATGCGGCGTCTCATCTGGGTCTACGCTGTTTGCCAAGGCCTTTTTTCTAGACGCTAGGCATAAATGGGTTAATAATAACACAATCATAAGTAATACAACTAACTATTTGATTGACTTCCATGGGGTGTTAGCACTTAGGTCAAAACGATGACCATAGGAAACGATTCTGCAAAGTTGAGTTAAAAAAATCTCGATACGATGATCACGTTTTGATACCTTCTTTGGCCGAAATACACAATATATTTATTGTTCGCCTCAGTGCGACCCAGTTGATACCCACCTTCCTCCTGGACCTTCTCCTTCCCGGCCGCCTGTGGTCCCATGTTCAAGCCGGACCGGGCCGTGACTTCATCTGTAACACGTTATCTTCAGTTACGCCTTTACATATTGGCGAACTAACTACTAGTATATGGGCCGTTAGGTGAGGAAACAGGAAGTAAACTATAGTGCGAAAGCATGTCGTCCCGGACCAGTCTGTGTAGTCTGAGCAGACTTATCCAGCATTTTTACATAAAATAGATTTATGTTTATAAGAGACTTCTTTGAAACAGTAAATACCATAAAGGCGGAAAATGTTGTCCTGGCTCAATCTTACATAAGCTGAGCATGGTCGACACTTTTCACAGACATTGGCGGTTTATAGGCTTAGCCGGATTTCCTATAGGTTCAGGTATGTCATTAAAGTGATATGAAAATGTTTAAAACTATGAATTTGTAAAATAAAGCTTTTTTTAAGTCACATAAGATATTTTAAGATCATTTATTAAACAAAGTTAAATATTGAAACTGCGTCCTAGCATATCTAGGTTCTTTTCCTACTACTCGCGACAAATCAAACTAAATACGTTAACAATGTATTAGTTTAAAATATGACATGTATAGTTGCGCTGTAAGAATGCAGCATCCTACGAATAAAAAATACGTCGACCTCCGTCTTTGCTATGCCTAAGAGTGATGTGTTCCAGCGGCGTTAGAAACACTGACCAGTGGGAAGCTCGGACAGGTCCCTGGTCATCAATGCCACGGAGTGGATACTATTGGGGCCCCCGATCAGTTGGTAAAATATCATGGCATCGGGCAGTTTCTCCGGGTCGCGCTTAACCTCGGTTGCTATGGAAACGCTGTTGTCGCAGCCCTGAAAGACGAGAACATATTCGGTCAGATTACGAATTTAGCGGCTAATTTATTGTTGACCGCCTTCACCATCTGCCACAGCAACATCTCCGTTTACAAACCCGCAATTATTAAAACAAAACGAACAACTTAACACGTTAATTCCCCTTCTAGGATATTGTGTTTACTTTGTTTGAACAATGATATAATTTGGAAAGGAAACAAACGATACTTTTTAGTTTTACAAGACTTTACATACAAAATTGGCTTTCACACGGTAACTGCAGTATTTCGTTATAGGCCTTCTTCCTCCGATACAGCACTCCTTCTAAAAAGAAGATTTTGTGCCCGCGCCTATTGGTTAAGGGGTGAACAAAAACTGTACAAAGGTGCTCTGTTGGGTGTTAATTTAAATTATTTACATTGTTAGTGTCTACAGGTGAATAAGGGGGAAATAAAAGCCACGGGAGTAAAGGTTTTTAAAACTTCTACTGTGGTTGCCTCATGCATAAAGGGAGGTAGTGAGTTCCATTGGGCAACTGTTCATGTGCATATGAGTCCTTTTAAACGCAGTATGACATCTCGGGTCGCGGGACCGCATTGTATTTGGTGTCAATCTAGCGATCAGCATTTCTCGGGTTCGAGCCCCACTCAGACAGCGTTCTCAAAATCTCCTTAGACGCAGAGTATCGGTTCCTCCCAGAAAACGGATTCGATTGTGTCTAAATAAGGCTTTGATTCAATCGAGCTAAAATAAATAGGTTTAAATAAGACTTATCTTATATCAGCAATATTTTAGTCAATGCTCAACATTAAAATCACCTGCAAGAAGCAGATCGTCTGCTGCTGCTCGGACATAACTTCCGTTACTCTCATCTGCCCATCTATCTGTACCCGGATGAGGTCGCCCCTCTGTAAAAGGATCTCACGTGACCGGCTCTTCCGGACCTCTATCAGACCTGTAGAAGAAACGTGATGAGGGAAAACAAAAATATGTAGAACGCAAAGTTGCATAAAGTACCGCGGTATCAAGTTGTAAACCTATGCCATCAAGTTATTGACTTATGCATGCCAAAGGGACTTGTTTGTTTCGCCATAGACTATGGTTGTTTACATTTTTTACATCTTANCGGGGTCACTCACCCGGGTGGTAAAATAACCTTTTACTTATCCGTTCATCCTTTAAATCCTCTGTCAGTCTGTTTTGTGTGTCACGCCTAACTCGAAAAGTATTGCTGCTAGTGTGATGAAACTTACATACATTGTGTATTAATCAGCATGTGAACTTGCACACGTGTGTGTTTTGGTTCATGATTTGTTGAAAATAATCGGAGTTATTGTCTTCATTAGCAAAACAATAAAATATTAAAACTGTGTCGCGCGTATCTTAAAAAGTATTGACCAAACTTAAAAAATATATAGTATTTGGACTTCCGCAAGTATTGACCAAACTTAACAAATATATAGTATTTGGACTTCTGCAAGTATTGACCAAACTTAACAAATATATAGTATTTGGACTTCCGCAAGTATTGACCAAACTTAACAAATATAAAGCATTTGGACTTCAGCAAGTATTGACCAAACTTAACAAATATATAGCATTTGGACTTCCGCCGCTGCTTATTTTGGGTCTGTTTGTTTTACATAACCGGCGTTATGGCCTTTTTGTATGGAAAAAAAGACACGTGTGTCGCGTTTGTAAAAATGTATTGTTACTGTAGTGATAAAACTTCACAAACATATTATTCGCCACGTGAATGTGTGCAGTTGGAAAACGGAATGAAAATATTAAACATGTGTGAAGTTTCGAGACAAAAAATATGCGTGGGCATCCGTATCATACGAGAAAAATATTGAGTTTGAAATGAGTTTATCTGATTGTCATTTTTTTGTAATTATTTGGTCAGTGGATTTTGACAACACGTGCAGTTCTGTTCAAGCCGCCAAACTGACATGGTATTAATACACCAGCACAATGCACAGAAGGCTACGGATAGACACTTCAGGCTTTCAATCGACAATCTGCGCTACCTTCGACTCTTCTCTGTTCCACCCGCGTGTCGGCGTTCAGTTTTTCGACTATCTCCACGAGGAAGATCTGCGCCTCCTTGACCCTGGAGACGTCGTCTATGTAAGTGATGATATTGCACGGCGTCCGCTTCCGGTATCCGACCAGAAATTCCCTCTTGATCGTCTCTCTCATGTTCAGGAACACCCGGCGGATTCTCAATATTGCAACGCTGTAATGTAAGCATTAAGTATGATTTCATTTTTTATTTTCTCCCATAGATTTAATGGGCAAGTATTGCACAATTTAATATACGGGTCAAATCATAAGAAAATGGGTCTTATGCCATATCCGGCTAGGTTAGCTCCAGACCCTCCTGCGCTTCCTAACAGTCTTGTTAGAAGCCACCCTGTCTGCTATAATGTCACGCAAGGTTTCATGGTCTCATGAGCGGACATTTGCGGATGCGCAGACTGGCTTGGTGCTAACCTGGCCGCAGATGGCATAAGACCAATTTTCGAATGACGCGGGTCATATGTACTTGCAGATTATTTTTAAAAGGACAAAAGCAATGTGGCTTTGTTTATTCATTCCAGATTTAAACAAAACTATCCGGTTAAAAATATTGTTAAAACTTGGCAACTAAAAAGAAGATCGATCGACTACACATAGAAACTCAACTTGAACCAGAAAATAATTCCCAACAACAAGAGAGGTAACGTACCACCAGAATCCTTTGAGGTCCACTGAATACACGTCATTCCTGCTGGTAGCATTTATAGCTAACTGCCGTCTGTCTAGTACCTGAAACACCACGCGTATGTTGTCATTGCAGGTACAGTTTCTGTTAGTCATTGAGAAAACTTGAAAAGTAAAATTATTTTGACTTTCGTCTGATTGAGCCGTACGGTCATAATTATAGCTATAAAGATATTTAAAAATTTAGTCAAACATCTGAGAGTTTTGCTACTGCACAGGCTTATCAGGGACGACACTACGCACATCCATTTAGCCCTGTTTTCCCAGAGCGAGGCATATATTTATTATCCTCAACCAAAATTTCAATAAGCAGATATAACTCACTTGCGTTGTTTTCGAGTTATATCTAACCACTACCAGCTCCGTGTCCGTGAAATTATGTTCGTCGTCCAGCGGTAGTTCCACCGTGACCGGTTTGCGCATGGCGACGTCACCGCTCAGTGACGTCAGACTTAACGCCACCGACGCGTCGATAACGCCGACAGTGTTAATTCCGTGACTTTTCCAATCGAAATGCTGGATCTGAAGTTAGTCCACAGTGACATTCATTATTTGAGCAATTGTTATTCTGTAATAGCATTTACGTAGTGTTTCCTTTGTTTCACATTTCGTGTTGTTTTTTTGCCAAGTTTCCAATTGCGATCACGACAAAATGTATAGCTTCTTGCGTTTTACTCACTGTTTTGGGAACTACTTAAAAATCTAAAACATAAGCAAATCTCCGCACTCTTATAAGGCAACACATCTATAAACAACGCATACCATGATTACTCGTATACTTTTTATGACTCAGCAAAATCGGATACTAACGTCTGCTCCGTAAGTTAACGCCAGTCAGAGTTATGTGTACCGTTGTCACACTGTTGATATTTGTTTAATTGGACTGTTAAAAAAGTGTTACTTGATGATACTGTAGGAATCGGAATTCCTTGATTGGATTGCGTAAAGATATGTGCCGTGTTCTGAGAAAACTATGCATAATGCTTGTGCGTAAATTGTCATCCCAGATGAGTCTGTGCAGTCCGCACAGGCTAATCCGGGACGACACTTTCCGCCTAAACTTGATTTTCGCTTAGAAGAGGCATTATTTAAACGAAAAATTCCATAAAAGCGGAAAGTGTCGTCCCTGATTAGCCTGTGCGGACTGCACAGGCTAATCTGGGACGACACTTTACACACAAGCATTTTGCCCAGTTTTCTCAGAACGCGACACATATTATTACTGTTAGATAACTGGCCATGTATGGGTTCAATGAAGGCGAAAAAGTTATTGGCTTGACAACACACCTTGATTCCTAATTCCACGTCTTTGTAGAAGCAATCTTTCGGCACTATGACCTCTACTTTTCCGTTCGCCGGACTGACGTAAGAAACGCCTTGTGAAGTCACCAGAAGACAATCTGGTTTGTTATACGTCATCGCCGTGAAGGCATTGCAATTCCTCGTTATAAAGCAGACGAACGACTGGTCATCTACTGTTACCTAATTAAACAAAATACAACATTTCTCCCATAAGTTATCAGAAATGACACCTGAATACCTTACCCGATCTAAGTGAAACTCAAACACACATATTAATTGATTTCCAATGCGAAATAAGATGGGTTGTCCCATTCCTTAAAACAACGGTTATATGCACGAAATTCATGCATATAACAAGTTTACAAACTCAACGAAAAAACAAACACAAGCACATAACACCTAAGCGGAAGAAATACTTACAATTTCCGGGTTTGCAGTGTCCGTCCACTTGCCGTCCGACCGTACCCACAGGTGAAGCTCAGTAGTCGATGACGACGGAAGCAATGGGAACTGTATAATTACATCTTCCGGTACGTTCAGTGACGTAGGTCCTGTTGTGACGGCAGGAACATATACGAAGCTGTTGTTACTGCACAAATAAGTCGGCAACAACCAGACAAAGATTTGATTGTAGGTTGATAACTCGATGTTCCATTAAAAAAATTATATAAGCTACGCATTGATGTTGTTAACATTATTGTAATAGAAGTTTTTAATATCTTTTCTATCACAAAAAAAATTTGCATGCGTAGTCACATCCAGCGTGTATACTTTGGGATCCCGTACTTCTCTTTATTACATAATAGATCAGTTCTTAAAAAGTGCATGTGATATTTACAATTAATGCGTGTTTATCACAAAGCAGTACATTTGATTTCATCCGTTTTTTGTACTACATACCAGGCAACATGCATATAGTAGAACATCTTTAACATCGAAGCGGAAAGTAAAATAGGTTAAACATAGAGGGCAAAACTATGTCACAAATTCATAATATTATGTCCTATAAAAGCGTGAACGTGATTTGATATTTAATGCATGGTGTGTAATACTTTCTAAAAATTTCTAAAAATCGTTAACATGTGTTCAAGAATAATGTTTCAATGTTTAACTATAAAAATGTGTTTGTAGATTTATCTAGTACAAATTGGGACCATGTTTTGTTTAGTTTAAACCTATTTATTTTAGCTCGATTGCATCGAAAGCCTAAGGCTTATTTGAAACACTCTCGAGTCCGTTTCCTGGGACTAGAACCAGTACTTGGTATCTTGGGGGAGATCTAAAGAACGCTCCCGCTGTGGGGATCGAACCCGTGACCTCCCGATCGCTATGCGGACACCATATCCACTACGCCACTGCGACCTCGATGAGACCATGTTCCGCCATGCTTACCTATGCAGAATACGTCCGCCTGTAGGCTATGGTCCTCCGTGATAGGGAGACTCTGCAGCGCTTCCTGTCGCTCCACAATCGTGCACGCATCCACCCGGAGCTGCTGGATGTGGCGATAAATTGGGATTTGGTAGCGTAGCTCCACGGAGGCTCGACCCCGTACTACAGGTAACCTGGGAGACAGAACGCGATACATGAGTGCAACAATGTGTTAACTCGTTAATGGTTCATTATAATCAAGATCTAATTATTTGTGTATGCAAGTTATGTTTTATTATCTCCCCCTTCCTTTGAATCTATTTTCTGGTAACTATTTTAAGCATTTATAGTGAATATAGTTGATACTCAAGTATATATAACTGACCAAATTCGTTATATTTCGTAATATGTATAATCATGTATGTTGTAATTGAGTTTTATGTTGAAAATTAATATAAAGAAAATGTATGTTTTGTGATTTACACAAATTACTCTTCAATATCCTTTAAGAGGCGAGTGTTTATGCTTACTCGTAGGAACGGGTAAGTTGGCCTCTGTAAAGAAGTGTTGTAACACCCAATTAATGACTACAATGACTACCTCTGTTAATACAGTTACAAAAATTGACCTCAGCGTCAAGCTGTTAACAAACATTATTATTTTCATTTGATTGATCTAAAAGTTAGTCAATTTATGAGGCGCGTTCTGGGAAAACTGGGCTCAATAAATGTGCGTAAAGCGTCGTCCCAGATTAGCCTGTGCAGTCCGCACAGGCTTATCAGGGACGACACTATCCGCTTGTATGGTATTTCTCGATTAACGGAAGTCTCTTCTTATAGAACTTCTTATTAGCGAAAATCCAGTTTAGGCGGAAAGTGTCGTCCCTGATTAGCCTGTGCAGACTGCAAAGGCTAATCTGGGACGACATTTAACGCACATTCATTTAGCCCAATTCTCCCAGAATAAGGCTCACGTGTTAACACGTTTTTTTCTGCTTAAAACGGGAACACAATTCAATTACATGTACTATAAAACATTTGTAACGCTTGAAGGAAATACTTCATGTTAAATACTTTTTCTTGTTAACGATTGCTTTTAATGACAAGTAGATCCAGTAAAGAGCCACGTTTAAGGTTTAAACCTTGGACTTATTATTTTTTTAACTCCATCAAAGTTGCATTGCATTTTCCTTGAACGTTGAAGGACTCCTTTCAAAGTCGTATAACCTTTGCTCTGACTTTGAACAAACAGCTCACGTCAAAGTCGTATTACCTTTGCTCTGACTTTGAATAAACAGCTCATCTCAATGTCTTATTACCTTTGCTCTGACTTTGAATAAACAGCTCATTTCAATGTCTTATTACCTTTGCTCTGACTTTGAACACTCACGTCAAAGTCTTATTACCTTTGCTCTGACTTTGAACAGCTCACATCAATGTCTTATTACCTTTGCTCTGACTTTGAACAGCCCACATCTATGTCTTATTACCTTTGCTATAACTTTGAACAGCTCACATCAATGTCTTATTACCTTTGCTCTGACTTTGAACAGCCCACATCTATGTATTATTACCTTTGCTATAACTTTGAACAGCTCACATCAATGTATTTGTACCCTTGCTCTGACTTTGAACAGCTCACATCTATGACATATTACCTTTGCGCTGACTTTGAACAACTCACATCTATGACATATTACCTTTGCTCTGACTTTGAACAGCTCACATCTATGACATATTACCTTTGCTCTGACTTTGAACAGCTCACATCAATGTCTTATTACCTTTGCTTTTCGTTCGCCTCTCTGTTGTACCTATCGAGCAGCGTTCCAAGTTTCTGAATGGTCTCTATATGGCCTTCCTTGACCCCAGCTTTGCTTTCTGTTTGCGCGTCATCCTTGCTGTGAAAATATGTATCGTGTTGGGCATAATGCTTGTGCGTAAACTGTCATCCCAGATTAGCTTATGCAGTCCGCACAGGCTAATCTGGGACGACACTTTCCGCTTTTATGGAATTTTTCGTTAAAATGATCTTAGCGAAAATCCAGTTTAGGCGGAAAGTGTCGTCCCGGATTAGCCTGTGCGAACTGCACAGGCTAATCTGGGACGACACTTTACGCACATGCATAATGCCCAGTTTTCTCAGAACAATACTCATAAACAAAAGATACACCGAGTCATAAAAGTCCAAACTTGTATCTTTTCGCCCTGCAAAGCCTGTTTCTCTAGCGATACATTATTAAAATAGTTTTTTTTCTGAATTTATTTAAATACCTGGTTGTTTTCTTTCTGAAAGATACAAATCAAATTTCAATTTTCAAAAAGTTATCAGCTTTACTGCATTGTTTTCGTTAAATTAATGTCCTTAACGCTATTTACGAGACTTTGAACAACACTACCATAACAAAGCAATAACTACGTGTATTTAAACTAAATAAGCCGCGCTCTGGGAAACCGGGCTTAAAGTATCGTCCTATATTAGCCCGTGCGGTCAGGCTACTTAGGGACGAAACTTTCCACTTTTTTCTTCGTTTAAAGGAAGTCTCTTCTAAACGAAAACCCGGTCTTGGTGCAAATAGTCGCCCTTGAGTAGCCTGAGCGTACTGCACAGGCTAATCTGGGCCGATACTTTTCGCACGAGCATAAAGAACGGGTTTCCCAGAACCCGGCTCAAATGTTAACCCATTTATGCCTAGCGTCTAGAAAAAAGGCCTTGGCAAACAGCGTAGACCCAGATGAGACGCCGCATGATGCGGCGTCTTATCAGGGTCTGCGCTGTTTGTTTAAAGAAATCTCTGTAAGATATAGATATAGAAATAAATATACTAGAAATCCCTAATTTTGGAAATAAATTGATCCAATTTAGAAGGATGGGAGAGTCCACTAGGTATAAATGGGTAAAGTCATGGTATAAGTAAAGCCAGAAGAGTAAGCTGTATGTGTGTGATTGTGATGATATTGAATCTAAATTGTAACAAAATTTAAATGTGTACATGAAATCAACGTAAAAATAGGTAAAGATTTGGCAGAAATGTTAAAAAAATGAGTTGTGAAGTAAATATATAAGATATAAATATATAATATAAATATATAATATATAAAAAAATAATCTTCTCTATTCTAGCCAAACTATTTCCTACTAAAAAGCTGAATTAAGAGGCATGATTATGTTTTTCAAAACCATACAAAACATACCTCATTGTGCAGTAAGAAGTTTGGAGTAAAACATATATTTCGTTCCCATAAAACTGCATCTACGGTTTTATAAACTTTCACTCCTGTAATTTTATAGTAGGGTTCGATCCCCGTTCACGGAAGAATGTGAGTTTGGTTGATGGTCACCATACCGGACAGGTGGGGTTGCCTTCGGTTACCTTGACTTCCCCCCATAACGCAAGACAACATCAAAATTGAAAATCTTTCAGTAACTACTGAATAGCTGAATATTTATGCTAAACTTCAAAGTTTATCCCAACTTTCGTTAATCTAGTAAGTCAATAAGCATCAGGCGCGGAAGGACCTCATAAACTTCGGAATACATTTAAAAAAAAATGATCCATAAGATCCGCTTGCGTATCGTTTTTTTCTTATGATATATTTTTATTTATTATTATTAAGTATTTTATTTTTAAGAAATGTGGTCCTACATTAACATATGTACATTACACATTTAAAGGGACTGTAAACCACGAATGACGAAAAAAGAAAAGTTCTAAAATACCGTATTTTTTACATTTATTCGTTTATATTGATTAAAATATCACAACTGGTATATAACATTAGTTGAAAAAAGTTTAATTTTTTTATTTTTACTTTTTTTTACTATAAATAACGCAAGTAGATTGATCATCATCGTCACGTGGTAAACCCAGGAATGCAAATTGTGCATGCGTAGTGAATTGTATATATTTTATATATAAAATGATCAATCTACTTGCGTTATTTATAGTGTGTTTATAGTTATGTCACCTATTTTCGCAACGTACTCTCGATTTCACATCGCGAAATTGTATTGCCGAATATACTAAAAATATGAACGTTTTTCAAGTAATGTAATATACCAGTCGTGATATATAAATCAATATAAACTAATAATTGCAAAAAATACGGTATTTTAGAACTTTTCTTTTTTCGTCATTCGTGGCTTACAAGTCCCTTTAACAAATGTCATTGATTCAAAAAAGAATGTATTCAATATATTTACACAAGCAAAATTACACGAAAAATGTTAAAAATATATTTTCGTTTATTGATAATGATCAATCGAAATCGTAAAAGTTATAAATAGTCTGAAACGCTTGTCATCGATAATTGTGTCGTGTTCTGAGAAAACTGGGCATAATACTTGTGCGTACAATGTCATCCCAGATTAGCCTGTGCAGTCCGCACAGGCTAATCCGGGACGACAATTTCCGCTTTTATGGAATTTTTCTTTTGTTTGAATAATGTTTCTTCTTAGCGAAAATCTAATTTAGTTGGAAAGTGTCGTCCCTGAATAGCCTATGCGGAATGCACAGGCTTATCTGGGACAACACTTTACGCACAAGCATTATGCCCAGTTTTTCTCAGAACACGACACAATTAAGCAAAAACGTGTACAACCGACATAGAGTTTACTCTTCTTATTACAGTCGTGTCGGTATAATAATTTAATGATATGTAAAAAAAATCTGCGAACAAGTCCTTTAAAAATTGTCTTCAACACGTACGTACAGCAACTTTATACCATACACGAGCTGTATTTAATTTGTTTTGATTTATTTATGATTGTATGACGTCATGATCACGTGATGACAGCATGCAAACTTCATAAAGCGTATATATAATGTCTAATCATTGTCTTTGGTTTTGGTTAATGAACATTTTAATATACTAGGCTACAAGTCCGATGCAATACCTTTGCTCTTGAATCTGTACTTTTGCACCATTCTTTTTGCTGGTTCAGAAATTGAATAGTAAATATAAGTAAATGTTACATATGTCGCGTATTTATTTTAATTATACAATTGTAAAACGCTATTTTGATATAAATACATGTTTATGTTTAAAAAAATAACAAATGACATTCAACATTGTCCGTTCGAGATATTGGTGTGTACATGTAAACATGTTAAAGTATTTTTATTAATCATAATACAATCAAAAGAATAACTATATTTTATGTATTGATTAAACTAAATTTTACGTTTAATGCTTACGCTATTGCAATAATCTAACATTCGTGACGCCCTTCTATGTCCAAACTGACAAACTATCTGGTCAAGATTGCCCTAGACCGGACAATGGGACCGGTGTAATAGGGCATGGTCAGTTTTGAACCTCGGGACATGGTTTGAACAATCTGAGGACCACAAGCTGATAGCAAATATCATACATAAAAAAGTGTGCTTTGGGGTTTGATAATAGTTTTTATTCTATATAGTTCATTATGAAACATTTCGCATCCACACCTCTTGGCAGTGCCAATTTCGAGCCTAGGGGTATGCTTTAAACCAAAATCATGTGACCCCTTTGGGCATGTCTAGTTTTGACAACAGTGTAATGACTTGAACAAACCTAGCAGATGACCACTATACTATGTTAAACAAACAATATCAAACGCCTGACCCTTGCGGTTTCAAAGAAGAAGATTGTAAAAGTTTTAATTTTAGTTTAAGCTATCATTTCTCTGGTGTCTGACCTACATATGCAGCGGACCGGAACAATTTTCATAATTTTGAAAGATGGTCACTCAATTATGATTCCTATGAAGTTTCTTGAAAATCATCCACGCGGTATACAAGGTGATTTCAATTGAATGAAAAGTTATCGGAATACGAACAACAGATGAAAAACGGATGACGTACGACGGACAAAAGACGATCCCAAAGGCTAGCCATGTGCACCTCTGTATGTGGTTGTGCAAAGGTGGGCTAAACCGTTTCTTTGCACGTTTAAGACACTTCATTGTAGCTACGACAGCTTACCTGCCTTGCTTGCTTTGTTGTACAGTTATAACTGGTGGTGTGGTCGGCCTCTTTTCGACTCTGTGAAGGGTTGACACGCGGATAAAGTAAACACGCATTTACATTTTTCAGTAATACAAACGTTATTAACACTTAGATCATTGAGCTTGAACGGTTTTAGATAAAATAATATACGATGTAACATAATTTTGTAAAAATACGTTTGTAAACAAAAAATAAATTAATTAATCACATACAAAACATTTTTAACTCTTGTTAATACTAAAATAGCTGCTACTTATAGTGTTTAACTCAATCACATTTTATAAGAAAAAGAGGATAAAGTGTGAATATACAACTAATACTGACAATGATGACAGATAATATGAAAAGGGTTTATTTTGTAAAACAAAAACACATCAAAATCCGTATGTTAATTGAAATTAGAGTCTATTTTCTACCACATTGGCCGTTTGACAAAATTATATACTTAACTGTGTAAGTGTTAAACGAGGTCGAACGGGTTCTTTTCATTTCGTTGACACAAAATTATATAGCCATTAAACAATTCATAGCATATAATTGGAAAAAAATACTGCGGCAGAGTTTTCATTTCATTTCAAGTATTATGATGGCTAAGCAGAAAAATGTAAAAAAAAATAGTTATGACCAAATCATTCTCTCGAAGAGACATACATTTTAAGATTTCTTATACTTAAAATGTCTCTAAAGTTGCATTTGTCTTTATTTTGTGGTCATTATGAATACAAACTTCAAATATGAGTTGCGTTCTGAGAAAACTTGACAAAATGCATGTGCGTAAAGTGTCATCCCAGATAAGCCTGTGCAGTCCGAACAGGCTAATCCGGGACGACACTTTCCGCCTAAACTGGATTTTCGCTAAGAAGAGACATCATTTAAACGAAAAATTCCATAAAAGCGGAAATTGTCGTCCCTGAATAGCCTGTGCGGACTGCACAGGCTAATCTGGGAAGACACTTTACGCACATGCATTATGCCCAGTTTTCTCAGAACGCGACACATATTACTTACACGAGCCCTTGCTTCCATTGGTCCGGTAAATTTTCGTACAAAGCGTTTAGGTTTCCTATCAATTCTTTGAAGTCGTTGAAACTTCCTTCCGTCGACCTTGGGGTAATAAATGCATACTCTATAATATATAGTATACTAAGTATTTAGCCCTCCTTTAAGGAATTTAGTTTTACAATATAATACTTTGGTTTGTTCGCCAATTGTCTATATATCATTTTGTTAAATTGCCATTTATATGATCGCGATGACGATTTAAAATCTTCCTTGCTTTTATTGTTGTTATCTTTTACAAGCGTATATCTTCCTCTCTTTTTTTTAGCCCAGTTTACCATAGTTATGATAACAATTTTGTAACACACACATGCATCTTTGGCCCATATGGGCCTTAATCTTTTCGATATTAACTATTGAAATTTAAATTCGTACTTAACGCAGATATGTTCTTTTATTGCGGAATATAATACATGTGATATCATAAAAGCAATGCGATATCTAACATTCGGATTGTGCTAGTAAATCTCTTCGATAATGTATATTTCTTGTTGCAAACAAGAACCATGTAAAACTCATTAAACATGAGCTTCGCAACATGCAGTCCTTAGCCGGGTCAAAGTTGTTGGAGTTAGGATACGATCTCCATGTAATGCTTATAAATATTTCCAGTAAGTTTGTTAATGGTTCAATGAAAACTGGTTGAGTGACGGTATGACGGTCGGGTCGGACAAAACATGTTTCCCTTCAAGGGCATTACAAACAAACACATCATTTAAGGAGCAGAATAGAAGCCAATTCAATATACAGTGTATATCCTATAGGATTTAATCGATGTTTGACCGACTCTATTCGTCTAAAGTGCCTATAAGCCCACCTGGCTTCAATGTCTTGCTGGATGACCTTGATTGTGGTGTGGTGCAATCCATAGAGCATCCAGCCCAGTAACTCTGTCATCTTGCCGACAGCCGTGTGCGAGTCCCTAATAAAGGGTCAAACACTAAGATGGTTTATCGGTTCCGACTATGAGATCCGACTTCCATAATTTTCAAACTTAATCCAAACTTAACATAGTGACAAATACAACGCTCGATTTCCGATTTATTGACCAATAAGATAGCTTGATTTTGAAAATATTGACCAATAGGATCGCTAGATTTTCAAACTTTTGACAAACAGGATCGCTTGATTTCCAAAATATTAACTAATGAGAACGTTTGATTTCAAAAATGATTACCAACTGGAACCCTTGACTCCTATTGGCTGAATGATTCATATTAAGAATGCGATAGAACACTTACAATCATAAACAATAACTTTGTATACACATGTAAATTATTTGTGCAATAGGTTTACTAGTGAATCACAGAGATTTGGTTATTAATATTTCAGATATATATGAAATTTGTCGGCCAGAATACAACGATAAGCAGTCCCTATGCGGATGAATAAAACGTCACCACTATCTCGAGCATTAGTTCGAGTTACTTACAAGCCATTCATCAGAATGGTACACAAATTCTTATTATCTGACAAACAAAAGGACGAAAATCGTTTCGATGTAAAAATGAACAGACACATAGTTTTGGACTTGACAGAAAGAGAATTATATTGTAATATTCTGCTCAAAATCATCAACAACACTAATGTCGTGAGCTAACAGTACATACAGTGCTGAATTTATCATTTCAATGGCGTGTATAAATATAGTTTCCTTTCGATGGGCTATATGTCATTATTTTAGTGGTCTCAAATTAATTCCAAATGCCCGAAATCAGATTACGTCTGATGGTATCATCAAATTGCAGAAGACTTTAGCTTTACTTTAAAGTTAATTTATTGTAATTATAACACGGCAGTGGCTATGGAAAACCTGGACACATTGCTGATCTTTATGCAAGTGTCGTTTGCGAACCTACCCTAGTGCCAGTGTTTTTCCTATAAGCTGCTGGATCGTTTTTGATACGTCCTCGGACTCTTTCAGTACTGTGGAACGAAGGTTTTGAGAGTCACTGAAATTACAAAACAAAACACTTTTGCGTATGAAATCTTTCCGTACGAATGGTGAATAATGCCATTTCATGAATGCAAGCTACGCAATTTCGAACATTATTAAATTACTTGGATGAAACTGAATGAGACATTTATTTCTTTTATACCTAATGATAAAATATGACATTTCTGCAGTGAAATAACAGCAGTGAAAATAACACAATTGTTATTTTCACCGGTGAAAATAACAAAGTTTCGGAATTCCATTTTCTATTTTTAGATTATCATATCAAGATGTACGTCCCTTGTTTATATCCTTGTTTATATTTTTCTATGATCCCGAGTGAAATAAAATCGATATTCCACCGAAACCAACAAATTTTCTTTGAATGTTATGCTTTTTTAACCGTTTATTAACATTGTAAAAGAGTTTAACTGAAGAATTTCCCTGGAAAAATTACGTCATTTCGTCAACAAAATGACGTCATTTCAATGTATTGATGCACGCCATGGGAGAGAGGGTCACTTTTCAGCGAAAGGAAAATTATTATTAATTATTTTCTTGAAAACGGGGCATAACAGAAACAGAAAAAGTGTTCATGTCAGTGTCGTTTGTTATTTCACTCGTGATCATAGAAAAATAATATTTTCACTCGTGGCTGCGCCACTCGTGAAAATATATTTTCTATGATCGCTCGTGAAATAACAAACGATCTATCCTTTATTTAATTACTGTAGAATGTGAGAGATGCATATGCTACAACAAAGCATTTTTCTAGTAATGAAACAAGTCCAGTACTCCGGGCCGTTTAGAAACAAGTCCAGTACTCCGGGCCGTTTAGAAACAAGTCCAGTACTCCGGGCCGTTTAGATAATAGAAAGTCCAATTCTAAAATCCAGACACACAATCAAATTTCTGTGCACTAACCGTTAACAGGCGGATACTTCATTTTAATTGATGCGTGTGTTGATGTGTTGTTGTGTTGTCGTGTTGTTGTGTTGTTGTGTTGTTGTGTTGTTGTGTTTGGTTTGTTTTAGTTACCGTATTATTCTGGGTAATTTATCACTTGTAATGAATAAACGACCTTAATCGCCCGGCCTTCTCATAAAGGTTATCTCCGACTGAAGTAGATGGAAAACCACTTTGT
The DNA here is from genome assembly GCA_007657795.1 of Dreissena rostriformis. Lineage (NCBI taxonomy): Eukaryota > Metazoa > Mollusca > Bivalvia > Myida > Dreissenidae > Dreissena > Dreissena rostriformis. The sequence continues at coordinate 180,274 of VMBQ01001196.1, forward strand.
TTAGATCTATATTCTTATGTGAAATCACCATCTTTTGAATCATCATTTCACTGTGAACGCTCTTCTAAACAAACACATATTGACTTACGCTTGATTATGAAAGGAGTCTACGTCCAACGCTAGAAGAAGGAGCTTGACGGCGTTTGCAGCTAGTTCCGTCGTGTTACTTAGCAACTCCTTGTGCTCCGAGGAGTTCAACCATCCCCTGATATGAAAAAACCAAATCATCAATTTAGTGCCAGATGGTGCTACATCTCTTCTTTGCAAATAGGTTGTTAATACAGTCTAGTTTGGAAAATTTGCTGAACAAATGCTTCTTCATTTTACTTTAAATAAAGATAATTTATCAAAAGACCTGGCGATATAATACATACATTACATGGAATGTTTTCATGCTAAATGTTGTTGTATTTGAAATGTACGTTCATCTCCAGCAGTATTTATGTTATCAACAAATACCCCCTCAAATAGGTTTTCAACATTACAAGACGTTTGATTACTTTTTGAGATAGTATGACAATGGACTAAAACAAGTAATTACACCTTTGGTTGTTGAATAAAAGGTTGAAAGGCAAGGTCGCGACAGGTATGATAGTGCAGTGCGAGTTTAATGTTGTTTATAGACGTCTAGTCAAATAGAGATAACTCCACAAGTAGGGGAACATAAATTATCGATGTGACAGAGAGTAAATATAGCGGCTTCTAGTTACAGGTTCTTATGCTATTACTCGAGTGTAAATTAATAATGAATTATTCATTTTTACTACAAGTATATATATATTACAGGGTACATACCGTTGGATGAAGTTGGAGGCGAACTCGTAGGCGAACGTGCTATAGCTGCTCCAGATGCTCACTATAGACGGACAGGTGGCGGTCTTGAACCTGGCAATACAGCAAAATAAATTAAACACGGACAAAACATATGAGCATCGCTCTGCGAAAAGGGGGTTTAATGCATGTGCGTAAAATGTCGACCTAGATTAGCCTGTGCAGTCCGCACAGGCTAATCAGGGACGACATTTTCGGCCTAGTCTAGATTTTCGCGAAAAAGGGACTTTCTTTATACGACAAATACAATAAAGGCGGAACGTGTCGTTCCTGATTAGCCTGTGCGAACGGCACAGGCTTATCTGGGACGGCACTTTACGCACATGCATTTAACCCCCTTTTTTCTCAGAGCGCGACGCATATCAGAACAGACAAATCATGCATTATCCTCCTTCAAACCAATTGTACACGTTTATTAGCGCTGATGTGGTCGTTTTCAGCTCAGGTACTACTTAAAAGTACCCCGTGCACGGAAAATACGCTTAAAGGCACCCGACCATACTCCGGATTCTTTTTAGTATATTTGTCGCGTTCTTTGAGTTTACTTAAGAGTACCCGGGGTACTTTTAAATAGTACCTGAGCCGACAATGACCAATCAAGATTTATTAGCTAATCGGCAAATCGCATTTAGCCATAATAACAATGTCCACGTGCTATTTATTTATAATAACATATACATACTTGGTGGTGGCTATATTAACGAAACATACCGTATACTACATTTTCGTAATAAATAACACACAGAGTTTGGTTTTGAACTCATATTAATAGTGTTATTTACAAACGGTTTTCGCTGTTTCAGCTACTCAATATTTGCTATAACCTGTATAAAAATCGGAGTGGTGTTGTTATTGTCAGAATAGTATTTTTTATTTGTGAGCGTTAGCTCACAAATAATGTAGAGGCAATTTTGGAAATCACTATGGCTTAACTACGCTAGGAACCGTAACCCGTGACTGCCTGTGTGGATAACTGCAGTAAATGCAGACGACGAAAGCTAAAAGCGTCTGCTCTAACCACCGCATGTGCCTGTTTATAGTTCCCATACATAGTGTGTATGTATTCAAACGTATTTAACAGCTTGTAAGACAACGTTGGCCAGTTTAGTGTCTATCATTGAAATCTGTACATATTGGCTTCTTTCATAGAAAACTGGGCTTAATGCATGTCAAATAAGATTAGCCTGTGCACACTGATTAGCTGTATCAATGATTTGAAAAAAAAAACACACATCGCGACCTGTGCTTTAAGACACACTCTGTATAAATTTGAATGGGTTGTGGTCATTTCAAACTTGGGATATAAAAAGCTATAAAATAATTTTGAAAACTGAGTTGCGTCTAAGATTATACAGCAGCGAACAAATTCAGTGCCTTCAGCGCTTTGATTTCATTATATGTATCCCACCTGTGCTCTCGTTCGTCGTTATCGTATATGTCTGGCTCATTCTCAATAAATGCTAGGCGGATACATGTCAAGGTTTCGTTCATTTCGGTGAAAGCCGAGCTGAAACTCAGGGCGTCGTCCGAAGATATGCTGCAACCGAAATATGAGCCTCGTTCTGGGAAAATAGGCTTAATCCATGTGCGTAAAGTGTCATCCCAGATTAGCCTGCGTAGTCCGCACGGGCTAATCAGGGACGACACTTTCCGGCTTAAGTGGATTTTCGCTTATAAGAGACTTCCTTTAAACAAAAATTGCATAAAAGCGGAAAGTGTCTTCACTGATTAGACTGTGCGGAATACACAGGCGCATTTGGGACGATACTTTACGCAAATGCATTAAGCCCCGTTTTCACAGAGCGAGGCACAGATGGTTAAAGACTATTATTCGAATACTGAGTAGTCATGATGATTATCTGAAACCGAGAATATGTTAATTTTACACATACTAAGTAATCATATACTGATATGCTAAAGGAAATTTATGATGATTATACACATACATCGTACTGAGTCCTATTTTATATGTTGGAAGAGAATTTATATGTCGTCATAAAACACATTCTGAGTAGGCATAATTATCTAGTGGAAACAAATACTGCGCATTATGTATACACTAAGCCAAAATATGAAAGTCACCAATTTAAAGTTTAAAATTGAATTACATGTGTACTACAGCGATATAAGAATGAAGTTCTGTGAGCAAAAGTCAAAACAATAAGTTTGTATTAACAAAGAACCAATATAACATGCATAACCTTAATTAATGCTATTTTTTACACACAGGAATCCATGAGGACATACAATATATTGAAACATAACGAATTAATATAAGTTGCGTTCCGTTAATAGAGATCGGACGTCTCTACCTTCATCAAATGTGTCGTGTTCTGAGAAAACTGGGCAAAATGTGTGTGCGTAAAGTGTCATCCCAGAAAAGCCTTGCAGTCCGCACAGGCTAATCCGGGACGACACTTTCCGCCTTAACTAGATTTTCGCTAAGAAGAGACATCATGTAAACGAAAAATTCCATAAAAGCGGAAATTGTCGTCCCTGATTAGCCTGTGCGGACTGCACAGGCTAATCTGGGATGACAATTTACGCACAAGCATTTTGCCCAGTTTTCTCAGAACACGACACAAATCTCGTTCGAACACATCTCATATTTAAGAATGTGTGCATGCGCTAAGACATAGCCCGCGGAAGAATGAAATTATTTTCTAACAAGCGTATTTATGCATATTTACAAAAAGTTATGTTTAAACATGGTCACGTTAACTTTGTACTAACTTAAAACACAAGAAACAGTGTGCTTATATGTGTTTGTGCAATATAATTCATAAACTTGTATAGTCATTTTGTCCGAAAACGTTTACTTAGATTTTCTTCATTTATTATCTGAAAGTCGTACAAAAAGCTTCGTTTAACGTCGCAGTTGTATAGGCTTCCCGTAACCATGCAGATACATGTAGTTTTAAATACGAACGTGTAATGTTAACATGTGTTTTGTGGAAGTAAGTGCTACAAAACCACCAATGAACGATTCCAGACGCTTTTAAAAACAAGTGAGCCTACACTATCTTTTGCCATTAAACTTACCGACAGCTACAAAGAGAAAACGCACATGGGAAAGTGTCAATTCTTCTTAACTAGGGATAGGTAAAACAGTTACTTAACAATCAAGTTCCATAATATTTAAGAATAATAACATGTATACTCATAAGCTATTATTTATTGAGCGGATCTGTCGTCTAGTGACAGAACACTGGTGACAAAAATCATGGGTCACAGGTTGTTCGACCCTCAGCTATTTTTTTTATTTTTTTTTTCTAACGAGACGTTAAACGAGAGGCAGTGTACTAGGTTCTTCAAACCGGTCAGTAAAAGACTAGCAGTCCTTAGAACGGGGTGTCTCCTGTGTTTCGCAGAATCCCCCGAAACCCAACTTACAAGTCTTCTCGGGGCGTTGGTCATATGTGTCGTATTCTGAGAAAATTGGGCATAATATGTGTGCGTAAAGTGTCGTCCCAGATTAGCCTGTGCAGTCCGCACAATTTTTAAATTTGATTTTTGCTAAAAAGAGACTTCATTCAAACGAAAAATTCCATAAAAGCGGAAATTGTCGTCCCTGATTAGCCTGTGCGGACTGCACAGGCTAATCTGGGATGACAATTTACGCACAAGCTTTATGCCCAGTTTTCTCAGAATGCGACACATATGGAGATACCCCATGCAATCGATACACATCTACCACACACACATACAACAAAACCGAGCAATATCTAGCAAATAACAAATTGCTTTATATGAGCCTCGCTCTGGAAATACGGGGTTCAATGCATGTGAGTACACTGTTGTCCCATATTAGCCTGTGCAGATTGAGACTTCCTTTACACTTAAAATACCATTAAAACAGAAAAATGTCGTCCCTAATTAGCCTGTGTGGACTACACAGGCTAATTTGTAACAACACTTTACGCACATGCATTAAGCCCTGTTTTTCCAGCGCGAGGCACAAGTTCAAGTACATGAATCTATAAATCGATGCGTTACAATTACCTTGAGAAGACTCTCAAGTCCGACTTAACCTTCGCTAGTTTCCTCAGTGTGTTGTCCAGCCCAGTCTGCTCTATCCTCCGCCACATATCGCTACAAAATATATATTATCCTCGCTCTGTGAAAAGGGGCTTTAATGCGTGTACGTAAACTGTCGTCCCAATTTAGACTGTGCAGTCCGCACAGGCTAATCAGGGACGACACTTTCCGCTTTTATTTATTTTTTCGTTTTAAGGAAGACTCTTCTTGACGAAAATCCAGTTAAGGCGGAAAGAGTCGCCAATGATTAGCCTGTGCGGACTGCACAGGTTAATCTGGGACGACACTTTACGCACATCCATTAAAACCCCTTTTTACAGAGCGAGGCTCATATTAAACATTAATAACTCATTTATCGGACTAGCGTCTATTTTCAGGTCTCTTAAGAAAATTGCTGGTTTCGTAATGGTCATATTAAAATAAAATCGCAGGGAAAACAATACATGTTGTTATACGAAACGGGTTTGCAAGCAAACAACAACATAAAACATGCAATCGGGAAAAATAAGTGAACACGTACCATTCTGTTGCGTTTTCAAATGTATGAGTGTCGGAAGTAACGCGTGTTCTGCTCAATATTAAGTTGCCCAGAATAAATACAAGATGGCCAAGATGGCCCTAGATCGCTCACCTGTGAAATGAGCTTGCCCAGTGGCATGATTTGAACAATCTTTGTCACATATCAAATATCTAAGCTGCGCGCTTTGTGGTTAAAGATAAACAACGTTTTTCAAGCTTTGACCTGTTCCATGTTTTTCAACGGACCGGAACCACNAAATGCTAATTTTAGAAATTCAGCAGACGACATTTTAGCAGACGACAAATTTCCCAGCATGCAAAGGGTTAACACAGCCGTCAAACGTGAGATGGTGCCATGACTTACGAGAACCAACCCCTCGATGATCTCTTAATTTTAGTTGCTTAATATGGGGAAATCTATAATAAAACGCTCTATATAAATGTTCCATTATGATCAAATAAAAGCGATAATTCATCTAAACCATGACTTGTGGTGAACAAAATATATCGACAGAAAGGCGAACACAATTTTCGAGGTAAACTTGAAACTTATAGTAATTTTATTTCATCGTTTGATAATTTATCATAAGAAGAGTCATTTTTTGTATCTTTGTCTTATCTCAATGACATCAGGTTTTGCATGAAAACTGACCGAGTTAATGTTTTGACTTAACATGACTATGGAAGGTAAAATGCGTACAATACAATATGTATTTTTAACCACAAAAGCGAATATATGTAACAGCATACAGCAGAACTGGTGCAATTCAATAAATAGTGAAGCAATTTCTAATCTAGAACACATTTTTAAACGTGCGCTATTCGAAAGTTTATGTTAAAAAAACCTGTAGAAAAACAGAGACATAGATCTAAAAGATTTATTGTAAATTTAAAAGAGAATCGTGAAAAAAACATGAGGAAAGCGACGAATATTTAGTTACTAAGTGTTAATATCAAGCAAAAATACTTTAGGATACAGATTTGAAATTAATACAAGTAGCGCGTTGACAAACATATTATGCATAATAAAGGAAAACGACAGAAGTTTCAATAGGGACTATCTTCCAAACTTGTTTACTGACTCACGTCTCTAATGTATTCTTCCTCTCACCAACAATCTGAAAGCATCCACTGCAAGCGACCAAGCAAGCGTTTACCTATGATGGGCATTCATGACCCATGTCGTCCACAGAAGGTTGAACTCTTCTCTAACGTAATCGAATTCGCCGGATTGTTGTTGTTGTTGGGTGACTGGTGCGGATTTACTTCGAGGCGTCCTCGGTGTTCTAGAGACGATTTTAGACGGAACTCGTAAGGTCCCAACACTTTTATGAACATTCTTTACCAAAATACTAATTCTTACGGACCGAATTCGTCGACTGAGTTTGATAATTATGAGTACAAAAACACGCAAAGATAACGGTCAAAAATGTAGTCAATGCCAAAAATAGTAAATATGGTTTAACTTGTGTTTTATGACGGGTTTTAGATAATTCAACTCCAATACTTGAATGTTGCAACAACAGCACAACTCCTAGATTATTCCTAAGTTTTACGTCTTGTGTCTAAAAATGTGGTGATGACGACGACTCAACTTAAAAGGGAAACAAAATGAAATAAAGCAACAACAACAAGAAGGACAGTTATATGAGTCGCGTTCTGAGAAAACTGGGCATAATGCATGTGCGTAAAGTGTCGTCTCAGATTAGCCTGTGCAGTCCGCACAGGCTAATCTGGGACAACAAAACGCGCATGCATTATGCCCAGTTTTCGCAGAACGCAACTCATATTTGCTTACATACAAGAAGCGAAGCGGTGTGTTTGAAATAAACTGAAAGAGGTTAAGTGCTAATTTGACATAAATACAAGGGGATTTACGTGTGATGGCTAATACTAATACGGCTACAGGATACAGTGCACGGCGAAAACGAATGTTTTGTCTGACGTTGATTTATTTAACGTTGATGTGTGACCTTACGTTTATCTGTTATAAATTTCCAATCCGTTCATAAGAAAATTCCGCACTAATAGTTTTGAAAAAATATCCTTAGATTACATCAGGTAAATATATACGCTACAATTGATAATAAAAAAAACGGGATGCACTTTACCAAAATGTTAGAGGAAAAAATTATATGAATACTTATTTCAGAATAATACAATTTACTTCACAATTTACTGTTAGTAAGTTGACATAGAACTACCGAAGAAATAGAATAAATCGCCACTAAAGAAGTAATGCATCGCCATAGCAACATACCTGGACGTGTCTGGTTTCTTTCCGAGCTTTGGTCGTTCTTGACCCATTTTTGCTGGAAAAAAAACAAGTATATATTTGATATATTTGAGTACATCCAGATTTCATTTGTTTTTACAAAATACCTTGTCTTAACATCTGTTAACTTTTAATATACCATTTATATATAAAATCAAATCCATCCTAATAAATACTCCTACCATACTAATTTTAAGATCTTCGAAAGAAAAGTAACCAAAGGGCAGTAAATCCGTATAATAATATACCATACTATATCTATATTTAACATTGATGTGTGGTACGTATATCTGCAATGACTCGCACTGCCTATCCCAATGTATGTAGTTTTTGTTTACATTAATTCTGCTCAAATATAGTTGGAAGTCATTCGGAACTTTCGTGTGGGTACGATTAAATTTCATGTTATTTTGCTTAGTTAATCAATACCTTGACCGTTTTTTAAACAATACATCTACATTTAGAGTCTAACTATATCTGTGGTTTAATTCAGTGCATTGAATATCAGAAATGACAGATCAAAATATGAAAGCAAATACTTCTTTATTAGTCGCACAACATTTGTGTCTCTTAAATTACAATTACACAATGAAAACTGTCCTTTTTAGAGAAATATAAGAGACTATAACAATACAATCTATTTAGATCAGGTGCAATGCATAATAAACTATCCTACTGAAAGAGCTATGCAATAAGATTTTACGATTGGCAACACATTTTACAAGCCAAATTTTAAAAAGGATATATACTTCACTTTCCCTTTATTGTAATCACTAAGTGAAATCAGCTTTCACTTTAATAAGCAAAACCCTCATAAATATTGTATACAAATAAACGTTACGACAGTCGCCAAGTGAAAGCGTGCATATTGATATTTAATTTATTCACAAATCCTATACAATTCAACTCGAAACGAAACCATTTCTGTTGAAACGTTACGTGAATTATTACTATCGATATATTGGGAAGTATTGATGCGAGCAAAACTGAAAGTGATTTTACACAATCGCACATAAACAGGGCTTTCAGTGGATAACTATTCTCAAACGGACCGTGGTTGATTAATTATTAAATATCGTTTTCGAATTCTGGGCCCAGTGACATGAACATTATCATTTTTTAACCCTTTGCATGCTGGGAAATTTGTTATCTGCTAAAATGTCGTCTGCTGAATTTCTAAAATAAGCATTTTCTTCGATTTTTTTCAAAGAATACTATCAGAATAGCAAACAGTTTGGATCCTGATGAGACGCCACGTTCTGTGGCGTCTCATCTGGATCCAAACTGTTTGCAAAGGCCTTCAAAATCCGGTTCCAGCGCTCAAAGGGTTAACTCAACTCAGACGATGATTTAAGTGAATTTACACAATCGCAGATAAACGTGGCTTTAAACGGATCAATATTTTCCATCGGACCGTGGCTTATTAATTATTAAATGTTTTTACAATATCAAATGTCAAATATAAGAATATGAACGTATTGCTACTAATACGCAGGGTTGAGTGGGACTCAAAACTCAAAACAAAATACTGTGAACACCATATTGAGCATGATGGTCAAATTCATCTCAAACAAAAGAACACAAGTTGGGCCAGAATATTGACGTTTGTGTTTTTGGGATTCTATACCATGGTAATGCATGGAATGTCTGCCCCTCATCATTTCAGCAATACGGAATATGATTTTCGAAGAATAACGAAGTATGTACAATTTATAATCAGGCACTTCCCCAGGATTTTGGTCAGGTACAGTGGCAAGACAGCCGAACGGGGGTTGGTGTGGAAGGGGGAGGTCCCGCTTTTTAGTTTCGACTTTTTGAGACAACAGTAGTACTAGAGCTTGCAAGCGCTTGTGAAATTATATCGTTTTGGCGACATGATCGGAAAATCAAACTAAAATGCCTGTATATGTATCATATATGTCGGGTAATTCTACCAAGTGCTACCACAGGGCTTTTTTTATACTCAACATTGTGGGAAAAGTAGTTCTTGTATAAATAGTAAAATTTGAATACTTATTCACCGACAAGAATAGTAAATAATGAATACCAACACATAAATACAATGGTAATTGCGTGTTTTTAAAAACGTCTTTGTTTTGACTCGGAAATCTCTACTATTTTTACTATTATCTTTAAATATTGGAAAGAAAACGACCTATTGGGATTTTTTTGGAATCAAGATCTTTTTTACCACTTGGGATATGACCCAATTACGGCTACAATCAACCAATACTTGGAGTCCTTTACCAAAATGGTATAAACCTAGAGCATTGTATTTAGTTTTTCAGACGTTTTGTTTATTGTACACACGATTATTGTTATCAAAGGGTCACTGTTTTCGATTAAGTGAGTGTTCTGTTTTGAGATAGCATTTATTTAAATGCAATATGTATGGATATAGCCTATATGTTTCAAACCCTCACAGCTAACATAATGATGGCCATGAATATAATTAAATTCGCCAATCATGAAATAACTGCCAATGACTGTATGTTGCTACGGTTATAATAAATAGAATTTAATAATAATAATAAGAATGATAATAATAATAATAATAATAATAATAATAATAATAATAATAATAATAATAATAATAATAATAATAATAATAATAATAATAATAATAATAATAATANAATAATAGCTGTAAACGTATAGTGTAAAACAACAGCATGAACTAATAGCTGTAAACGTATAGTATAAAACAACAGCATGAACTAATAGCTGTAAACGTATAGTGTAAAACAACAGCATGAACTAATAGCTGTAAACGTATAGTATAAAACAACAGCCTGAAATAATAACTGTAAACGTATCGTATAAAACAACAGCATGAAATAATAACTGTAAACGTATAGTATCAAACAGGAAAATATGCTGTCATTCACCGTAACTCGGCATGTTAACACGCGTCTAATATATGAGTCGCGTTCTGAGAAAACTGGGCATAATTCTTGTGTGTAAAGTGTCGTCCCAGATTAGCCTGTGCAGTCCGCACAGGCTAATCCGGGACGACACTTTCCGCCTAAACTGTATTTTCACTAAGCAGAGACATCATTTAAACGAAAAATTCCATAAAAGCGGAAATTGTCGTCCCTGATTAGCCTGTGCGGACTGCACAGGCTAATCTGGGATGACAATTTACGCACAAGCATTATGCCCAGTTTTTTTCAGAACGCGACTCATATATACATGCACTTCGTCGACTTGGTTAATCGCTTGTCTACGATCGATTTTTTTGCAATGTAATACTACTACTGTTTAATCTAAAGTCTGGTCGTCCCCTTCATAAAATCATGAAATATCGTTATCGAGCGTTAAGTGTCGTTGTTTTGTTTGTAAAATGATAACCTTTTCTTATTGAACTCGATCTTTGAGATAGTTTAACAGAATTTTTTTAATATACGATGTATGTGAACTTTATTGATAAATGTATATCCTTTTCTTATGATATAGTATGTAACGTATGCTCATTGAAATAAGAAATAAATGCACTTGCATTGTTTTGACCGTATTGATTAAGGATTTCATTTACTGAAATTAAATTGACCCAGAATGACTCTCGTATAATATTTTTGTCGCAGATTCACAAATAAACGACTATTTTACGCTACACCTTTCGCCAAGACGCGTAATAACACTGTCAATACGAACATTGACACAAACTGAATACTCTTCTTTCGTTTAACAAAAATTACCATTTGACCCTCAATAAACCGTTTTCAACAATAACCAATCGTTCATCTGTTGCCCGAATATGTAGCAGAAGAATTGGGCGGATATGCGCCCGTTCCTCGCGGGTGGGTCTTAACTCGATTTACCCGTGCATGTTTGGATAAAGTCGGCCCTTATGACACTCTTCTGTAGTTGTTTAGTTTAAACCTATTTATTTAAGCTCGATTGTATAGAAAGCCTAAGGCAGTACTTGGTGTTTATGGGGGAGATCTAAAAAACGCTCCCACAGTGGGGATCGAACTCATGACATCCCGGTCGCTAGGCGGACACCATATTCATAACGCCACGGCGACTCTGTAGTTGTTTGCATCAGCATTAAAGATGCAGTTAACAAAAACACATTAAGGAGTCGAATGTCCCGGGCGGTTTTAAGTTGCGATATTAATAAATAAAATCTATGACACCCAACTATGTAATTACAGAACTGTCATAAAGTAGCATCGTCCATATGAAGATGTGCACAGATTTAGCTTCACATGTCTTGTAACTACAAGGATGCAAACGGATATAATAATGTGTCGCGTTCTGAGAAAACTGGGCATAATGCATGTGCGTAAAGTGTCGTCCCAGATTAGCCTGTGCAGTCCGCACAGGCTAATCAAGGACGACACGTTCCGCTTTTATGACATTTTTCGTTTAAATGAAGTATTTTCTTAGCAAATATCCAATTTAGGCGGAAAGTGTCGTCCCTGATTAGCCTGTGCGGACTGCACAGGCTAATCTGGGACGACGCTTTACGCACATTCATTATGCACAGTTTTCTCAGAACGCGACTCTAATGAACCAACGCATCACAAAGCCCCCAGTAAACACAGACAAACGGATGTTGGGGTATCTATTGATATATTTTGTCAAAGTTTTAATGGGCTAGACCTAGTACATAAGAACAGTTGATTTCAAAATCCCTGCCCCTTCTTTGTTGTAATTTTGAGTATAGATTAGGTTATTGACATCGCATTTTTTAGTCCATAATCCCGGATTAATATATTAAGTAATTGTGTAGCATTCATAGTGAGATAATACACTTAAAGAAATCAATCTTTTTTTATGAGATTATATTATGTAGCCAACACTGGTCATTAAATGCTTATTAAAATTGATCTTTTATTTTATATATAATTGTATAAATTCATCCAATATGACGGCAAGTTTAAAAGATTAAAGATATAATAATAATATTATATTAAAGATAAAAGAAATGGGAGAATATATTGGTTTTCATAAAAAAAAATGTGCCTATTACAAAGATTACGTTTTGTATACACCTATGTACACAGTAGTTATGCAACAAGATGCACATTATAAATTAATAAGCAGCTACACCGAAAACATTCACTATTCCGTACCTGCATAAACCATTTATGTAAAAACGCCACAGTTTAAAGAAAAATACTAAATACTAATTAGAAAATGTATTTAGTGAAAGTGAATTTATTAGCCATGTATTTTGTTAGATCGGACAACGGTTGTGATGGTGATACAGTGACAACAGTTACATTAGAGGTTGTTGTCACTGCTTTCATTATTGTTAAAATGTATTAAAAGGCATTGTGTTGTTCGTCTTGTTGTTTATGATTTAACAATTGGCATTTTCAAATTAATTGAAAAGAATATTATTTCATGCTAGGTTTATATTTATTTATATATATATATATATAAAACAGCAGTATTTGTGCGTTTAACTAGATCTATATTAACAATAAACATCTAGATTACTGTTGTAGTTTAGAAAATTTGAAACGAAGTAGAATTCAACTCTACCTGAAATTAAAGTTTATAAATCCAATTTAATCTTCACACGTCAGTTGAAATTTATACTGTCAATACTACTGAGTCGACTGTTAGAATTGATTTGCAAGTCACCTGATATATCTATCGATGAGCTATCGATACGCGCACGTAAAGCGGACAATTTCACTTCTTAAAGGGACAGTATACAGTCAATAAGAAACAGTTTAAGCCTCTATAACGCTAAAAATTCAACGAATATTTCATAATATATTTCTTAAAATAAAGTAAGCATATACATATCCGTTTTTTCTATAGCAATAGCCATCATTTCAGCGTTTGATGTGCTCTGGTAACATAGATTTAACACGATATAAAATGCTCTTTTTTTATTTATGTGTGGCACAATAAATTACATTTTAATTTCCCGCAACGATATCTATTCATACGACACATAAACACTTAATTGGAACATGAACATGTGTTAAATATATTGCATCACAAAAAAATAATAAAAAAAAGAGCATTTTGTATCGTGTTAAATCTATGTTATCAGAGCACAACATTACGTTGAAATTTTGGCTATTGCTATAAGGAACACTGACTATCTATATGTTTACTTTATTTTAAGAAATAAATAACGAACTTTTCGTTGATTTTTAAGAGTTATAGGGGCTTTTAAGAATTCATTTGTAACGTGCTGAAATAAAAAAAAATTAAATCAAACATTCAACTTTCTTTGATATAATAAGTTTCTGTTCTGACCTAACATAAAAGTACCTCAACCCTAGAATGTTTCATTCAGTTTTGTTCAGACATGTTAAGTGTCTTTTTAAAATAAATGCCGGTTTTTAATTTCAATATTTTTACATCATTGACTTCACAGCAATTTGTTTTAAATAGTCGTTTCATTTAAGAATCTCCAATAATGATGAATAAATAATAATAATAATAATTAATAATAATAATAATAATAATAATAATAATAATAATAATAACAATAACAATAATAATAATAATATGTATAAATCCTGGTGTTTTCTCGGCCAGGCAATCTTAAATAATTTACTCCGTGATGTGGTGTTCAAAAGAAACTTGAGATCAATTATTTGACAAAAAACGAATGTTTGTGTTGACCATTTGTAAATCAGAGCAAAAGATCAGTGTAAAGATCGAATATTGCAAGGTAAAAGGTTTATTGACTTTCACCGTTTATAAAAACATTTAAACACAGAAAGCATACAATAATTCGACAAAGAGACTATGGTGCAGCACACAACTGATGTTTGAGCATTCTATATAAGGTCAAACATACAAAAATATGTTAGTTTCCCCTGCCCGAAAGACCCAGGGAATACAGCAAGCCCTTTTTTTCGGATTCAGGGGTGGTACAAAAATTGTGTCACCAAGCTGAAAACATCCACGGTCACAATTGATCGAACTCGGGACATACAGTTTCCAAGACTTAACTTTGTCCGTTGTACTTTAACTTTACCTTTGTCCGAGCTAGTTTTAGCGATAATTCGTGTTGATCTAATTTCTGCAAAAATCGTATTAAATTTAAATAATCTCTCGAATCTTATAGCTCCGGTTCGTGAGAGTTAAGAAAATAAGTGTGATAGATCGAGCTGTTCATAACTTGCTTAAACCAGGAAGATGGATACAGGTTCGAGTCCCCTTTCAGCCCAGTTTCACTGCATGAGTAGAGGGGGGGGGGGCACTAAAGACCCGGTTTTTATTAGTTCATTATCTTCTTTATCTTTTTCGCCTGTCCAATCACTAATCCAACTTTTGCAACCAAGACTAGTATACCTTAAACTGTTGACGGTTAGACACAACTGTATCAAATTACCAAAAACTTGCAACTGAAAACGTGTCTTACCCTGAGGAATGTTCCATGGTCACGGTCACCTGTCAGTATAACATGACAAATGGAACTTATTGGTAACCTAATATATATGAAGTATAAATCATGTCAGTATGGCACAAAGCACAAAGAAGGTTCTACCACAAAATGGTAAAGAATCATTTTTAAAAAAAGTAAAAGGTACATTTCTAACATGTGCACGTTAGGGATAGCGCGACTGATGGAAACACGGACGGACGAACAGGCCTGGACAGGTAGAAAGGCAGGCAGAGAGTAAGATACGTGGAAACAAATTTTTAATAATGTGGTCAGTTTGTAGTGTATTGTAACTGCCAATCTGCACCATTTGCGTTCGAAAAAATCGGAGACCAAAAAGAATGTTTAGTTTCTCTGGCCATTACTTTCTAAAAACGAATGAGGTTGGTGGAACTTTTTTACCACTTATTTGTTGTTGTTTTTGTGTTATACCCTATATAAGAGGAGTCATAAACTTATGAAAAAATAATCAATAAAATATTTTTATAGGAGCGTATTTATTTTGTTTAATAATTAATTAATTACTCACATAAAACATATTCAACACACACACACACACACGCACGCACGCACGCNACAGACGTTTTTATTTTCATTTGTGCTTATCTGTGAACAGATCGATTTACAGTATTATAGAGTTTCTAAATTAATGTTAATTGAACCATTAAAATTGTATGTACATGGGGAGATCCTTTAATTTGTTATAAAATTACTAAGTTCGTGTTATTTTCATAGAAAACGCCTACATTTAACTGCAACTGTTCTCAAAAACAGAATCTAGGTTTCATAACCAAAATGTTATGGTGTCACGAAACAATGCTTATGTTTATTGTTTTGCAAACAAATTGTGATACAACGATCTGCATATGTTCACAAGGAATATTGCTTTTCTGTTATTTAACTGTGTTCTTCATATAATGTTGCTGTAATATACAGTTAAGGAATGCATTTCTAAAAATACAGAGCACTTATCTTTAATTAGTTTAATAAGTAATTAAAAATGTAAGTAATAAAAGACCTTGCATGTTTTTGACATTAACATTACTTCATTGGAAAAACTGTTTATCTTTGTTAGGAATGCCACCTGCCATTTCCTGCAGATCATGACATTGTTCTCTTAATAAATACAGCGGAGTTACATATAGATTCATTTCTACAAGTGGCTTGCCCAGCTTGGAAGAATGTTTATTTAAATGTCAAATGCTAAACAAAAATTATGTATCTTTTATGCAGAATCAAAAACCGTTTAACAGGTGTGCACACATTCTGAGCGGGGTTAAATAGACATATAAAGAGAATTTATTCTTCAGAACCATTTAACAGGTGTGCACACATTCTGAGCGGGGTTAAATAGACATATAAAGAGAATTTATTCTTCATCTTATAAAGTTTTATTCTTTATCCTTTTGGTCCTGCAAATTACAATATAAGAAGAAGCTTAATATACGTATTGTAAAAATACGGAGCTCCAATGGGGGATTGAACCCACGACCTCCAGAGTGGTAGTCAGACACTCAAACCACGTCTCTGAAAAGCTAGCTCAACAGCAAGGCTGTTGGAAGTGACCTCAAAATACTACACTCCTCCCCTCTTAATGTTTCAAGGCCCAGACATGCCAGCTACAGCATGTCCTATTGACACTTAGCTATAGTGTTGACCGCTTCACAAGCGGCTCCTTGAAATCATTAGACAGCTCACACACATGGCCATGTTCTGAATGAGTGAATCACAGTTCGTGTTTGCCTCGTCGCCATTGTTGTAAAAATACGGAGCTCCAATGAGGGATTGAACCCACGACCTCCAGAGTGGTAGTCAGACCATCTAACCATGTTGCTGAAAAGCTAGCTTAACAGCAAGGCTGTTGGAAGTGACCTTAAATTACTACATACGCAATTGCCGAATTGGCCAAACCGAGAAGGGTAAAATCAAGTGTCTTCATCAATAACAAAAAGTGTTGCAGCAAAAACGAAGCATGATGGTGACAAGGTTTTGGGCATTCAGGTACATAAAGACCCCGGGCAAAGGCCGGAAAATGTACCCCTGACAGCAATAACAAAACATTTTGTTAATAAAAAATCAAGATGTGACATGTTAAAATAATCGGCAATATGATATTAATACACCAAACACAATCAAATCCGATTCGAAATATAGCATGGTAACTTAGATGAATATGTGAAAACTTATTGCAAAGTATTTTGTCATTTAACATCCAATTTCTTCTTGAAATGTTGCGCTTTCACATTTGAAGTGTCCCCCATTTTGTTGTTGTTGTTGTTGTTGGTGTAGAATAACGTCAGAGTTACCGAACGCTTGAACTAAATCTAAGGCTACATCCAACTATACTTTTTCCGATAAAAGTCCAAAATAGGGCCTCTTCGACAATGTCCACAATAGTGATCAGCCCACAAAAATGCGAAAAGAAAACTGGATAAAAATTTAATACATTATTGCAGCCTTTTAAGCATGTTCAACTTGCAGCCCTTAATTAAATAATTATACATGACGATTAATTGATACCACATACTGTAGTCAAAAAGGATTAAGGGGATACAGGTGAATAAGGGGGGGGGGGGGNACAGCCACATGCGTTAGGGTTTTGAAAAATTCTACTGTGGCTACCTTATGTATATGGAACTCAATACCTCCTCATATGCATGAGGCAGCCACAGTAGAAGTTTTCTAACAATTAATGTAAATAATTTTAAATTAATACCCAACTGAGCGCCTTTGCACAGTTGTTTTTCACTTCTTAACCGGCACAAAATCTTCTTTTTAGAAGGAGTGTTGTATCGGAAGAAGAAGATTAAAGTAAAGCAAAATAAAATACTGTCGCGTAGCTTAAATTTGTTAAATAATTAACATGGTTTATTTTAATACATGGCAAAGTCCATGGCGTAGGTTCGTCGTATATGTAATCAATTAAAATGATGACTCAAAATAGGTCTGAAATACTAATACAATACTGGCATCATAAGTCATTATTTAAATAACATTATATGCAATTCATTTAATACAATCAACGCAAAACGGAAATGA